>BSYO01000038.1:2245877-2584571 GCA_033239525.1 Nepenthes gracilis | reverse complement strand
ACTGCATACTATCCAAATAATTATTTATATACATTATATCAACATTTATTATAAAAAATTGTTCAGCAAGTGAGTTAAAAATTCTTAAATTTACTGGCTCAATTGCACATTCAATGACATCATTATAGTGTGTGTCTACCAAATCCATATAATTATCATTATTGTCTTTTGAGTCATCACCGACGGGTATAAAGACCAACTCATCATATTTCAATAATATTCTATCATTATTGGTAGGTATATTGTGAGATCCCGGGTCCCAAATTATTATCTTTGATGAAGCAATTAAGTTAATGTAATTAAGTTTAGGCTCTATATCTGCGAGTAGATATGTTCCGGAAGCAAAATTGTGAAATCGGGATGCTACCTACTGGATGCCTTGACCCAGCAAGCGGACGCTTGCTGTGTACTTGAGCGCGGCAAGCAGGCGCCAAAACCAGTAGTGCAGTGCCCGAAGCGTGCCACCAAGCGTCGGGAGGAAGAATGAGCGCGCCTGCTGCACCTTAGACTGGCCCTCGAGTGCCAGTCTGATATAAAGTTGTGCGCAGGTTTCTCTTTCCCATTTTTGCCAAACTATCCAAGGAAGAGAGAGAGAACCGAATGAGGAAGAGAGAGAAGGTGGGTTTTGAGGCTCCTGAGTCTGATTCAGTTTGAGAGCAAGTTAGGAAAGTGATAGATCAGGTCGAGACAAGTACATTCCCACATTTTTCTTCTATTTTTACGCATTTTTATTTTGTCTCCTTCAGATAATATTGTTCTGATACTTATTTTGGGTTATATTTTGGGTTGCCTATAATTTCAACTTGCAAATACTTTGATTTCATATCCGATTTATGATATTTGAGTGCTTTTTTACGTCCAGAAAACCCTAACCGCGCCCAGCTTTGATGTCTTCCAAAATTCCTATAATTCTGCATGATTTGGCTTGGACGATGAGTTACCCATGTCTTAATAACGAATTATTGTTAGTATGGATGTCCGATTTGATGATTTGGGCGTTAATTGCTCTAACGAAGCCCTAACTCCCCACCCTGAAGTTTTACTCCTCTAAATTGGGACTTTTGCTTAATTTAGTTTAAGGAAATTATGAAATTATGTGTTGAACGTGATGAATTTATAAATGGTTCGCATGAATTATGAAATTTCTAATTATAAGTGTTTTAGAAATCATAATTGAATTATTTATAAGGGAAATTATATCGGAAGATTTAATTCGAGCTTGGTATAAATTGGTAATAATTTCTAGGCTTCGAGTTAAGTTAGGTATGTTATGGAAATGTATGACTTATGAATAACGTTAAGAAAAGGGGATATTCTGTACTTTAGCTATAGATTTTGGCTACGGATTTTGATCACGGGTCTTAGCTATGAGTTTTGATCACGGATTTCAACCACGAGCCTTAATTATGGGCTTTGGCTATGAGTTTCAGCTACGGGCCTTAGTTATGGGCTTTGGCCACGGGTTTCGACCATGAATCTTAGCTATGAGTTTCTACCATGGGTTTCGGCCACAGGCCTTAACTATGGGTTTCGATCACAGGTTTTGCCTATAGGCCTTAGTTATGGGCTTTGGCCATGGGTTTTTGCCACAGGTGAACCACAGGCTTTGGCCACGGGTTTTTGCCACAGGCCTTAGCTATGGGCTTCAATTATGGATCGCTCTCCCGGAGTGAGAACTATAAAAGTTTAGGCTTAATAACAGAATTTTCTAAGAAATAAGAAGTTAAGTGTAAGTTTTCAATATGACTTGACCAGATAAGAAATTAGAAATGAATAAAAAATTAGAATGGCATTACGAAAGTTTTACCCTTATTGTATATTTTGGGAATGTAATCACTGTCATCTTTCTTAGACACGTTTTATGTATATATATATGTTGTTATATTTTGATCATTAATTGCACGTTCTTAAATATTTATGTACCTTACTGAATTTTGACTCACTCCTTACTGTTTTTACTAATCCTCAGATAGACAACACGAATTCTTACCTGACGAGCAGGATAGAAGGACTAAAGTTAGTTAAGGGCCGAAAATGTGATATGATGCATTTTGGATTATTCTTTTGTATTTTGGTACAATTATTATTCTTTTGGAGGCAGAAAAGTGTATATTCATAATTCTTCTGTATGGAAAGCTAGTAGGCCAAAGTCTAGATGGATAGAATATTTTGTTGAATCTTGGCATAATTTGCAGGTCATGTAAAGAAATTTTATAGCTTTAGCGGCATCTCTTTGTCCCAATATGCATCTAGAGACCCACGTTGAAGCCACAAAATATTGTGGCGGTTGTGGACCCAGTTGTTGAAGATTGTGTGTGTTGTTAGATGATCTTTTGATCTTGTTTAGAATTAAATTTTATTATTAAGCTAGCTTTGTATTGGGGCAACGTCCATATTACAGTCGGACCCTTGCCGATTTTCAATTTAGATACGGAACGTCACATATATCATCAACTATGACCTTTGCAAGATCAAATATGGAGTTGGAACTATACAACTTGGTTCAATAAGAGATATATGATACTTAGTTCTACCAAACGGTGTCATTGTTGACTCGAGTCAACAAAAATTTATTGCTTAACGGGATGCAAATTTACAATAAATACTGTCAAAAAGTTTGAATATAGATAATAAATATAGGGTTTAAAAATCATACTTGAAGTAGCTCTGAATACCCGCTAATTGTTAGGCTGAGATCAAAAGGAATTGTATCTTCAATCCAAAATCAAAGTAACCAATGATAAAGCATCTAACATTGTACTCAATTTTAACTTTAGGCCTGTGGCCATAATACAGTTGGTTTGCAAACTTAAATTTATATCTTTTAACAAAATAAATTAAATATAATTGAAACACCATAAACTAAATTTTCTGAAAGTCCTTTTTATCATCCAAAGTCCCTACAATTATATTTGAGCATTCTAATTTAAAAGGTTAGTCAAAATAATAGCACATGCCAAAATATATTCCGTCAATTCTATACAATAGTCTTTATTAAGTTAGAATTAAAAAATCTATATCAAAATATAAATATGTAAATATTTTCTCAAATTAAAGAAATAAATCACTTTTATTAAAATTACAATAAAGTTTTTACCAAAATAATTATAAATAAAGATATATAAAAACATATGTATAAAGACTAATGACATACACAAACATATCTACTGAAATTTTTGTTATGCATGTCAATAATAACAATAATACTTTAAATTTATTTCATTAACATTTTAAAATTATATATTATCAATCTCAGTAAAAAAAAAAAAAAAATTAATTCATTCTTATCCGTGATGCTATGATTATCACACAAATCAATTTAAACTCGAATAATTTGTATTGAAAGTCCACTTTCTTCCAATAAAGTCAAAAAATAATACGTCGTCTGTCCTCCACTCTGAGATTCGAAAACTGCTTTTCAACATATTGAGGGCCCTACTTTGCACATTTTGTTTTTAATCCATCCCCACAAAAAATCAACAGTAGAATTTAATATTCAAAAATATAAATTATAAAGTTTTATTTTTATTTTTTAGTAGTAAAATATTTAGATATTCATGTTATTATAAAAAATAATAATAACCTGTAAAAATGTAATAATTTGCAATATAATAATATAATAACTTCCACGTTTGAATTTAGATAATGTTTCATACGTGGCTAATTTTTATGTCTATTTACAGAGGAGTACGATGAAACCTCACTGGTACAATGATAGCCGAACATGATAATGATGTCTATTTTAATTTTTAATTTTTTTTTCATTTTTCTATGCCCCAATGAACTCATACGTAGAGAATGGGCAAAATAAGTAGTATTTTAAAGGGTGATGTTATTTCTAATTTAATTATAATATAATTTTCATATGTGAGATATATTAGAATTTAAAAAAAATAAAAGAAATAGAAAAAGCTCTATATATAGAGTTAATTGTAGATCAATATAGATATATAAAATAAGTAGTATTTTTCATATATATTTTAAATACTACATATGTAATTATTTATAACTCATTTGTAATCTACACTATATATATCTTGGGTGCATTAAAATTTTTTAAAATTATAATAAATCCTAAAAATATACAATAAGTTATACGAGAGTTATAAGTAGGTAAGATAAGTAAAATTTCTCATATATTTATAAAGAGTAATGCTATTTGACTCATTAATTCATAATTTATTTATTTTTATATCTGAGGTTTATTAAAATTAAAAAATTAAAATAATAAAATAAGCCATATGTTTAGAGTGACTTGTGGATGAGTGGAAGAACTAGCATTATATATGGCTTGTTTCACTTTTGTACATGTAACATCCCCGGCGCATCCGTACTGTGGATATTGTCCGCTTTGGGTTGGGGGAACTTACGGCGTCCCAGGCCAACACGCAACCCGCACGGTTCTGTTCATGGCAGACGGCCCAGCCGCCCCCAAAACGCGTCCACACTGGAAGAGTTATCCACGCCCTTTATAAGGCACACTTCGTTCACCTCCCCATCCGATGTGGGACCCTACAGTCCACCCCCCTTGGGGACCCAGCGTCCCCGTTGGCACACCGGACCGGATCCCGGCTCTTTACCATCTGTAACATCCCCGGCGCATTCGCACTGTGGATATTGTCCGCTTTGGGCTGGGGGAACTTACGGCGTCCCAGGCCAACACGCAGCCCGCACGGTTTTGTTCCCTGGCAGACGACCCAGCCGCCCCCAAAACGCGTCCACACTGAAAGAGGTATCCATGCCCTTTATAAGGCACGCTTCGTTCACCTCCCCATCCGATGTGGGACCCTAGTACAACCCACATACAACTTACACTCTGTGTGGTTGAATTCTAATTTTGTTTATTTATTTATTATTTGAAACCCTAAAGCCCCCACACATAAAGAATGAGTTAAATGTAAGTTGTAAATGTGTAAGATAAATAATATTTTTTCTATATTTCTGATTAGTAATGATGAATGTTCATATGAGATCCAAACTAAATTTAAATAAAAATGTTTAAATTAAACTAATTGGTGGGTTGTTAAGATTAATTATGGGTTTAATTCACATGTGTATCCATAGGGCACAAGTTGGGTGTCATAAGTCTAATGTTATCCTGTTAGAACATTGAATTTAATCTAAATCTTCATTTGTTGTTAATAATTTTTTTTATCTTAACTTAATTAATCATAATTAAAATTATAATTCAAAATTTAAATATTATACAACTAGTACTAGAGGTTGTTAATAGCGAGATGCCTTATAGATTATGATTCTACGTAGTATGTATTTAGATTATCACATGTTGGTAATTATGCGTTCTTCATTTTCGAAAGGATTAAAAATTTGAGTAGTGAAGCCACTCCAATGAAATGTAAAAATATATTGAAAGTTTTTTCAATGATTGAGGTAAGTTTTTAAGTATGAAAATTTCTTTTAGGAGGTATATTGTAATATCTTGGATGTTTTAGATTTTATTATTTTATGAGAATAAATTACTTAATTAGTTCAATAATTATTTGGCCATTTTTAATAACAATTCAATAACAAAAAAATATGTTATTATGTATTAGTAACTACATTAGGCTTAGAATCTTGTAATTATACTTAAAAATTTTTGCTTGAATTATTTAATGGGCTGTGTACAAGAGATTTTATTCATGGGGTAATTTTCCTAGGATGAAATTATGAAATCCATTTACGGATAAACTTTGTACAATTTGAAAGGCTAACTATAAAATAACAATTTGGTAAATTTAAAAAGTATATCGATTGTTTGGAAATCAAATAAATATTTAGTATCTGGACCTAATAAATTTATAGCATCTGGATCAATGGATTGGTCTTTGATACTTAGATCATTGATTTGAGTATATATTAATTAGTAGATTTGGTTGATTTTAACTTAATTGTGGACCCAACTAATCGAGTAACTATTGTAAAATTAGGTGAAATTTAATATATTATGATTCATTGGCTAAAATATAATTAAGAAATTAAATTTACAAAGGGACAGAATAATAGAAATTGAGTTTTTAAATAGGATAAAGTAGAAAAAAATTAGTATTATTATAAGGAGAGTTGGATAATTTAGAAGAGAATTAATTAATACTCTTAATTAAAGAAAAATAAATAAATAAATATATATATATTCATGCATATGATGATAACGATGATGAAAAGAAGGAAATAAAGAGGAAAGAAAAGAAAGAAGTATAAAAGAATGAAAGAAAAAGGAGAGAGAGAGAGAGAGAATATTATTGTAACATTTGGACAATAATATTTATGAATTCTGAATTATGAATTCACTATTATTTGTAGATAATCATAAATTTTTTCGCTAATTTAAATTACATTATAACTAGGTTGTTTATGTATTTATCCAGCCTCCTCACATTTCTATCACCCTCCTATATTATATTTCTTTTCGTTGCATTGTCCTTTTATATATCAGATACCCGTAATATATGATTGTTATATCAAATTGTTACGGGTTCAATAAGTAAATCTTGGATCAATTGCATAGTTTCGCGGTCTTAAACACCAATTCTATCTCCGTTGTGGTAAAAGAAATGAGAGAATCGTGCTATATTGATTATGAGATTGGCTGACGCTTGATTCTTTTGAAATCGTTCGATCAAATCCTTGTTGATGTTCTCCCATGCATTAATAATCAAACCTCTTACTTGCGCTCTTGCTATGTCCTCCGATACATTTCCCTCTCTCATGTAACATAAGATAGATGATGGAGCATCACCTCTTTCAAGTTCCACCTGTGAGTAAAAATTAACTCAAAAATAATTTCTTCCTCCACAAAAGATGTAATAATTCTAGTTATGGGTAAAACTTTCCTCCGCTAATAAGCAAAATTTTACTTATTGTATCCAATTCCATCAAATTTTTTACCTTATTTATAGAAGCGGAATCACAATAAATTTTTGTAAGATATTGAAAATATCAGTGAAAGAGAAATTGTTAAAAAACTTTTGACATTCCACACTTTCATAGATTAATTATTTTATTTTCAATTTTTGGAATATAATCACACAAACTCTAGTTCTTATATTCACATTTTTCAGTTTTCATCGTTTTTTTAAGATTTAAGTGTGGCTAATTTTGTTATTCTTAAATGTAAATAATGTATTTCTATCAATAAGATATATTATAAATTTGATCAAAATCATCAGAGTGAGTATTTACTAATCTATTTAAAATTTATGATATAGTTTAACAAAAATTTGTAATATTTCATTTGCTAGTATTGTTATTGATTTATTGCATTTGAAAGTCAAATTCTGCATTAAGCTTTAATCAATTTTGGATCTAGCTATATGCAGATGTGGAATTGGAAACAATTTTTAGGTTTAATTGAAAGTCAAAAACGAAAATAGAATTCATGATTCTGCTACAATTATTCTACTTCCCACTGCTAATATATTATAAACAAATCTTTAATTTAATCTAAATTTTAATTATCAATATCTTTCTTGTTATATTGTTCACAATTTAATCCAAAATAATTATATACTTGGACCATAAATGAGAATTTTTTTTCCTAGAAATTATCCATAAAAGTATGTTGAACAAAATTAATTTTTGTCTCAAAGATTAGAAAAATGATTTATCTCTCTTACATTTTCTTTTCTAAAAATATATGTTTGATATCATGCTATCACAATAAAAATGCATAAACTTTTATAAAAAGAACCATTTTAAGATTAGTATAATGCGTATCATCTTCATAGAAAGTTTGTGTCATTAATGAATATTCTTTATTAAGGGAATATAGTTTCTTTATTAATTAGTTACTAGATAATATGTCCAAGTTATTAATATAGGATTATATCTTTCATTAATTTAACAAATAAATCAACTATATGGCATGTCACAAGGAACATTTCTTATATTCATTACTTACATTTGAAGTATCGAGATCATTTCAGAGTCTGAATATCAAAGATGAATAATAAATAAGATTTTTCCTTTGCACCCATTTGCCCATGAACTCTTCATCTAGTTCATCTACCCCTGACAAATGAGAGATAAGAGATAGCAAAGGGCAGGTAGATGAAATCCATGCACATTTTAAATACTCTTCAAGTGATGGAGTAAAACGCTCATTAAACCATTGAGCCTCCAAAAGAATGCTTTAAGTAAATCTGCCCACTGAATACAATTTGATATTAGAATTATTTCATATGATATAGTATATATATTTAGTAATTTTTTTTTAAAAAAATGATTGAAGGTTAGAATCGCATAGGTTTTATTATAATTTATTAGATAAGTTATTTTTTTAATTGATAGATATTCAATGAAAAAAGAACATTTAGTGATGCTTTGAAAACATCTACCTATTGAGCATAGCATGATATTAGAATTATCTTATATGATATGTTACATATTTAATATTTTTTAAAAAAATGATTAAAATATTAGAATTATGAAGGCATTTGTTATATTTTATTTAAAAAATAATTTTTCTAATTGGTAGATCTTTGACAAGAAAAATTACATAATAATGAAATCGGCCCACTTTTGACCTTATAAATAATAAAATTATTCATGGTATGTATGTGAATAAATGGGTACTTTTTATTGATAAATATGAGAGAACTTTTTTATATTTGAATAAGGGAAGTTTTGATAAACTCCCTTACTTTGTGGTTTTGAGTATTTTGCCGAAGAAAAACTAATGGAATATTCCTTATAATTTTGTAACTCTCATTAAAATATAGAGATAATGGTGAAATGGGAAACCAATTGTATTTTCTTTGAGAACAAAAGGTAAATACGTATTTACATAACTCATTGACATTTATTCGTATATTATTAATTGATGAAATATCATAACAATTCAATAATATATGAAATAATTATGAATCATAAAACATTTTTTATATATAAATATTTGATTTTCAAAATATTCTTTCCAAAATTGGATTACCATCAACGCCATCTTAATTTTTAGGATCTATATCTCAACCTTTATAGGATCTGAGTTACCCAAAAGTTTAAGCATTTAATTATTACTAAATCGATTATAGATCAGCATCCTTGGATTCGCTACACCAGAATTGATTCTAAATTATATTGACTTCGAGCCATCGATCTCACCTTATCCGTCATACTTGCCATATTATTCAAGCATCATTCTTAACAAATTACCAGCCAGTGGATCTCAACCCAGAGCCGATCAAACTTAAATTTCAAACTAAAATCGATTCACCTAGATCTTGAATCGATGCCAATCAACTCAAATACTAAATTGACATCAATCAAATTTAAACCTCATGGCACCTCTTTACAACTCTTCCTCTCGATCTCGTGGTCGACCACTACTACGAGTAGACCTTCATCTAGGAGCCATTGTGATTGCTAATATCCTTTCTAAAATCATACAATACAAGTTAGGTCGCTCTTAGGACACTAATTAGAACAATATATGATAGACAATTAAACTTAATCACCAATCCTAATTTAGTTCTAGCCTAAGTCCAATGACTAGGATAACCACAACTATTCGATCTAATTTAATCATCTTATACCTTCATCTACTTATTTAATCTTTCTTATTCTATTTTAAGCTTTCGTATAAGATTCAAATCAAATTTAAGGTATCTCTTTTTTTCTGATACCAACTGTGACTACCGTATTTTCAATAGAAAATTCGACAGAATTTCGGCTATAACACATTTATCGATCTAATACAAAACCTGTATAAATTCCTATATAATAACCACATAATCTACAATGCATAAAATACAGAATCCAAAAGCCACAATTAATAATGTGTGGCATCGACGTCATAACTATTGGTATGATGTCGGTTCAGACAATATGCCACTAGGTATCTACAACTAATAGTAAAATCTATGAAAGCACGTACATCCATCAGATACAACGGAATCTATACTATGTATACATCATCATCATGCACATACATCGATATACATAATCATCTCAAAATAATACAAAGTACTCCATCTTATACAAAAATTACAAAACTAAGTCCTAAAAGGCTCTTCCATCGAGATCTATAGTCTATCTCGCTCCTAAGCTCTACTCAGTCTCATTAGGTATAAGGGCGTGTTCATCTGGAAGGAAGAAAATAGTAAGAGTGAGTCAAATATTTAACAAATGTAATATAATTAAGAATAACACATAATATATTCAAATAAAATAGGAAAGGGAATAAGAACAATATATATGGATGCATATAGATATGAGACATGATCAAATACACTTTTCAAAATATATTTATCTTTTTTGTTTTACTTATTCCTACTTTAGGTTCTAAAACATGTGAGAGGATAAGGAAAGGAATGTGTTTGTTTCTACACATTCTAAAGTACATAACCACGTAATTCAACACCCCGTAATGAGTAGTATACCTTTAACCTGATATACGGGGCTATATCACATATATCATCATGTCCCCCATGGCTGAGAGGCAATCATCGTGTTTCCATAGTAATATCCTAAGGCACGCCAATGAATATCACCCGCTATAATACACGGGTAGGATAATCCTTAAATTTTTATTGTAATATAATGACATGCCAATGGATACTACCTTCTAAAATATAAATCTGTGGTAGAGGTTTTACGATTTTTTATTCTTTGAGAAAAAGTCCACCAAACTTCTTTCACAAAGTTCTCAATCCAGGAGAATGAATTATACATATATCAAATTGTGACATTCCCTCTGTATACTTACATAATTTTCATATTTTGTATGGGTTTAAATTTTCACATGATTTAAATTATATGAATGAATATCATAAAGTATGAAAAAAATAAAAATTATTATCATTGTGAGCCAAACGTAACTTTAGAATTTTCGGATCATAACTTCCTTCACAAATGGTTCACACATAATATTTTCGGAATATATAATTGAGTATATACAATTACAAATGATTAAATACCAATTAAATAAAATAGAATCATGTAAAAATTTCCAAATAACTCGAGTGAACGGTGCTAGGCGCGGGTTTAGGGTCCTGTATGTACAAAATCGGACATAGAAAATTGGACATCTATTTGGTAAATAACCATATTTAAGATATGTATTTTCATTATCTAAAGTCAAATCATATATTAAACTCAAAATAATTAGTTAAATGGGATTTGGGCACGGGTTAGGGTTTCAAGATGCACAAAATAGCGCAAAAACGATCAATCAGACAACAAATTAATAAATTCCCGTACCAAAGTCATTGGTTTCACAAAATATATGTATGGATCGGATATCGGGACAATAATACCAAATAGGAATTGAACAAAAATTAAAAAGAGATAACGAAAATGATATGGGTGTACTTACCTCGACCTGATCTCACTTCTCTAACTACTCAAAGTCAGAATCGGACTCAGGGACCTCGGTTTCTTCCTTCTCTCTCTATTCCGTCGGCCCTCTCTCTCCTTTTCTTTCCATGTAATATTTTAAATATTTTTATCTGATTTAATTGAATTTATTTGTTTATTTTGAATAATTTGGGTATGATAAAAATTAATTAAATATTATAAAATTTTAGAGAATATTTAGATTAGTGGGCCGGCGCCCAAAGTGCGCCCATAATATCATTCGAGTATCGATTTGGTGTTTTAAAATTTAAGTAATAATAATAATAATAATAATAATAATAATAATAATAATAATAATAATAATAATAATAATAATAATAATTGGGAAGTAGGGGGAAACACGGGGGAGAACGGAAGGGGGTTTCGGGGGAGAGAAAGAGGAGAGAGAGAAGAGGGCTGCACCGGGGGAGGTGGCGCACGGTGGTCAGCTGTGGCCAGCGATGGCCACACGGCGGTGATCAGCTGACGCGGCGAGGTGGAGTAGTGGCAGCAGCTACGGGAGGCCAGCGTGAGGGAGAGAACCACGAAAAGGAGAAGAGGACAAAATGGAGGCTTTTGGGTCTAATTTAGACTTCAAGCTAGTTGAAAAAGTTATAAATTGGATCGAGACAAGTGCACCCATACTTTCTTTTTTTTATTTTTATATACATTCATTTTGTGCCTGTCTATTCAGCCGTGCTCCAGGAGGTTTTGGCTTCAAATTTTTGAGACTTTTATACAAATTGAGATTAGAACATCATTATCCATATCTTAGTATAATTTATTTATCGTTTGATACCCAATTTTCCCTCCAATTTGGCCTCGCCAAACCCTAACTCGTAACCAACTCGGGATTCTCCCATTTCTCTTTGATTATATGTTTAATTGACCACAAATTATAAATTATCATGTCCTAATTATACATATATCTCGGCCGGCATCCGATTTTATAAGTATCGACTCGTTCGCGACGTCCAAACGCTCTAAAATGGCCGTGTTACTGTTCACCCAAGGACAATTGGAAATTTTGCATTTCTCTCATAATTAATTGTTATATAAGTTATGTCTAATTATATATATACAATTGTAAGCCCTGAAAAAATGTGTTCGTATTCCGTTGTGAAGAAAATGTGTTCCGGAAGCCCACAAAGTGATAATTGACTAATGATTGTAAGAAATCCTTATCTTTCCTTTGAATTATGATGACCATATATCCAATTAACTTGTGAAAAGGTTTAAGTCTAAAGGAAAGATAATAATTACATATACATTCGGAGAAAAGTCCACAATGTGTTATGTGATCAAATTATTCTCTCAGATGGAGATATTGTGAATTGAATTGTGGTGGACCTTCCCTCAAATGAATAAGAAATCATGAAATTAGGACTATGGATTTATGTTATGAAGAGCAATATCCTTTGGCCCGCCGTTAGTGTTATAATAGAGATTTAAGGATTTTCTTGGCCGCGTATTATAGCGAGTAATATTCTTGGCAAGTCTTAGGATGTTATTGTAGAAAGATGAGGATTGTCTCTGGGCCTTGGGGGAACATGTGGGGGCCTTATGTTATCGCCCCGTCTACAGGCATGATATGTAGATGGCCCGTATCTAGATCGATAATAAAAGCTTGTGGCCTTAGATTATGTGAGGCATTATGATCCTTTTTTCGTTCTTTCGCACATTAGTTAGTAAGACTTATTGACCCTAATCTGTAAAGATGAATAATTATACATAAATTATATCCCAAAGAGAAATAAATTGTATTCTAAGGTATAATCGAAAAGCATATTGATCATGTTCTTGTCTATGCATCCTTTTTTGTGATTATATATATATATCCTTCATTAC
Source organism: Nepenthes gracilis (assembly GCA_033239525.1). Lineage (NCBI taxonomy): Eukaryota > Viridiplantae > Streptophyta > Magnoliopsida > Caryophyllales > Nepenthaceae > Nepenthes > Nepenthes gracilis. The sequence goes on along the minus strand of BSYO01000038.1, from coordinate 2,571,392 downwards.
TTAATCTTGCTTATATTGTCTACGGTTGTGAATATGATGCACTTGAAGAGCATTTGGCTTATCCTGACCTCCAGATTAGCACAGGCCTGTTATGCCTATGGGACAGAGTAGAGATTAGATATGGACTAGGCTCTAGACTTGAAAAACTGTATCAGAAGACTTATACCTTATAGATTATAGTTAATTGTATATATTTATATTTCTGTTGGATTTATTAATGCATATTGTACAAAATAACTAATGATCATATAGTTTAATTTTTGCTGTCATTTAGATTTATTTATACTTCCACAGGTTAATTGTGGTTTGTAAAGATACCTAGTGGCATCTCTTTTTGATCGATATTGTGTTTAGATACATAATGTTGGAGCCATGAACTATTTGTAGCAATTGGATTCTGCATAATTTTGTGTTGTTGTATGATGTCGGATTATTTAGGATTATTTGGATGTATTTTATTTTATACAGGAGATTGTACAAGTTTTTGTATTATCGGATATCCATATTACAGACGAAACTCTACCGGATTTCGGTAGAAAAATAAAATCCGTCACATTCTCCTCTTCTTCTCCCAGCAAACCCTCTACTTCCCGTTTATTATTATTATTATTATTATTATTATTATTATTATTATTATTATTATTATTATTATTATTATTATTATTATTATTATTGTTATTGTTGTTGTTGTTATATTTTATTTCTTTTATTCCAAAATCCAAATCATTACTCAAATAATAATACAGGTGTATTTCAGGTGTCAGCCTAACTAATTTAAATATTCTTTAAAATTTTATAATATTTAATTATTTTTGTGACACCCAAATTATCCAAAATAATAAATAATCTCAATTAAATTGGATAAAAAAAATTCAGTATATTACATGAAGCTTTCTTGTTTTTACTTCAATTCTATTTATACATGAATAATAACTTGACATACACAGAATCTAAATATTTCGTCACATCATCAGTGGCCTCGACATCCGTCCAACGACAACATGATGCCAACTTTATGATAAAGAGAGATGCTAGCTAAATCAATGATATACAATTTGTGAAAGCAGTAGATACTTGCAACATTTGCCCACCTGATATAAAGTCATCATTGAGATACATTACTTCTTCTATAGCCATCAAAATTTATCCAGATACTTAAATCATACCCTTTTAAAATTTATATCTAAACTAAGACTACTGAACATAAATAAATGGAACTAAAATCCTGAGGCCTCGCGCTCTTCGTGAGCTTTCTACCCGCTCGACCTCAAAAACCCAAAGCCTTGCGCTCGTCGAGAGCTTGCCTCGCACTCAAGCGCAAAATCCCAAAAGGTCGCGCTCGATGCTCGCCCTCTTCTCACTTGAGCGCACATAAGGTTCTTTGGAAACCCTTCGTGCACCCGCCGAGCACTCGAGCTGCGCTCGAGTGCTGCGCTAATGGGAAATTTTTTGAATGTAGTTTTTGCGCCATCTACAAATGCTTGTCTTATAATTTTAAAACTTGAAGACTCTTGGCAGATCAGTTTCGTGCCCCTACTTGAGAAGAACCTTGTTTATACTCCATTGATCTTGCTCCATTTGAGAAAATAGAAAAACTACAACACTATGATTCATGTTCTAACAAGTTTTTTCTACATTTTCTCTTTACCGTTTAAACACTTCCATTCTTCTACCTTCGTTGGAGACGTTGGTACATTGAAGAAGGAGACCCGATCGTGTTCGGCAATTCAAATGGCATAAGAGGAAAGATTGACGTGAATACCGGAAGGTATCCGGTTCCATTACCGCGGGCAAATTCAAGGAGTTCCTTGGTATGGATCACAAGGCCGGAGTAAGTCGACTAGGTTAGCATGTCGTTACCACCCGGTCTGTAAGTTGATTTTCATAGTGCATTGCTTCCCTGGCCATTGAAGCCCGAATGATTTTTCTCGATTACCGTGGGTATCGAGTTTTTTCTTCGTCACCAAAAAGCTTATCTTTTTATTATTATTGTTACTTTATTTTTATACTCGTATCGCTCGTATCATCTAGAAATAAATATTCTTTACATATATTGAATATTTAATTTTTGCACTGTTTACACTAATTTATTGTACGAGGTCAAAATATTATTGTGTATCTTAGACCAAAACTGTCTTTTCAATTGGTATCAGAGCCTCACCTCGATCCACGACCCAAATCTAGATGCATACTAGTCAATCTTTGCCCGTTTCTCCCTTCTTTGATAGGAGTAACTATACCTATTGGAAGGTTCGGATAGAACCTTTCTCAAATCAATGGATTAGCGTGTATGGGCCAGTACTCAAATTGGGTGGACTCCACCCAAGAGTGGTGATAAACCAAAAGTTCTATCTTTGTGGTCAAAAGAAGAACTTGATGCTGGTAGCTGGAATAGTAATGGGTTACATGCTATTTTTATGACTGTATCTTCGATGAGTTTAAACATATTTCAATGTGTGAAACCTCTAAAGATGCGTGAGACATTCTTGAAATCACTCATGTAGGTACTAAATTTGGTTAAAATTTAAAATTATAAATGCTCACCACTAGATTCGAAGAAATACGAATGAAAGATGACGAGACATTTGATGAATTTTATGCGCAATTAAATGATATTGTAAATTTTACGTTTAATTTAGGAAAACGAATCCCTAAAAATAGAATTGTTAGAAAAATTTTATGATCTTTGCCTGAACGATTTAGACCAAAAGTTACTGCTATTAAAAAAATAAAGATTTAGATAAATTAAAAATAGAAGAACTTGTAGGGTCCCTTCAAATTTATGAGCACACACTACCACAGTCAAGAAAGAATAAATCAATTACTCTAAAATTAAGTAGGGAAGAGAGAAACCAGGACTCCGATAAATAATCGTGTATTGATGAAGATTTTTTCTTATTTGTTAAGAATTTTAAAAAAATTTTGAAGAAAAATAAATCTTCATCAGACAAATTAGATGTTGATTTAAAATGATCACCTAAATTTGAGAAGAAAGACCGACGTGAAATCAAAGATTTCAAATCAAAAAAATACCCAAGGAGTTCAATGCCAAAAGTGTAAAGGTTTTGGCCACTATCGAGCTGAATGCCCAAACTTTAAACGCCAATAAGGTCAAGCTTTTAAAGCTAATGTGACATTAAATGATGACGAAGAAGAAGAGGTTGAAAAATGTTCTGAAGATGACCCTGTCAAGTACATGGCCTTTATGACCTCAATATGTGACAATTCAGTAAAAGACTTTAATCAATCTGATGACTCTGAGGATGAGTGAGAAGCTGAATTTGATGTGCTTTAAGAAGCATATGATAAACTGTTTAAGGAATAATTAAAAGTAAAGAAATTAAATAGAACCTTAAACAGTAGGGTTATAGATTTGAAAAAAAAAAATTAACTCAAAAATCTGAGTTAGATACTAAAGTTCTAGAAGTTGAGAATTTGAAAAACTCATTTACTAAACAAATCACAACTCTAGAATCTGAACTTGAGGTTGCTAGAAATGATTTCAAATAATTTTTAAATGGGTCCAAAAAATTAGATCATATGCTTGGGTTGGGAAAAATGAGTGGAAATAAGCAGGATTTGAGGTATGTTGAGAACATTCCCCAAAATGGCATGAAACCTAACATTATTTTCATTCCCGCCACAAAAAGTTCACACCACAATGCTAGAACATCCAAAATCACTAAGCAAACGCCTCGACGTGTGGATAACAGATTTAATTCAAATTATTTGGCTGATCCATATAGCCAAAAAGTCATGAACAAACCGACCAAGTTTCTGCCAGCTTGTCATGCTTGTGGAAAGATTGGCCACATTCGTCCCATTGCTCCACCATAAATTTTTCATACAACCAAAGATAAGGGCTAAAAATGAATAAACTTGTTGATCACATTTAAAAATTAAATGAACAAGTAAAAAGGTTGAATGAGAAAGTAAATTTAGTGAGACAAGTATGGGTCAAGAAAAGTGAGCTCCATTACCCCTTACCAATTTGTGACAAAAAAGGGGAGACCTATTTCACTTTGACAGCGGGAGATTAGGGGAGACGTGATTATTTATGTTAGAGTAAGCCTTGTTATTTCTGTGAGGGGAAGTTCTTCTTAGATTTCTGTACTGTTTGTATTTCATTCATTTTACTACTCCATGTTGGTTGTTTTTGTCTAGTGTTACCATTTGTATTATATCATATTATGCCTTGTTTGTACTAATCTTATTTGACCAGCCAACTTAGTTACAATATCGACGCGGCAGTCACACTATCGACACAGCAGTTCTAGTGTAGATTTCTCCATCTTTTGTTGTATCATTTATATTTCTCACTAGGCGTATATTTTTATGTATACGTGTTCTATCTCGGTGGTATCTGAACCCGTCCTTCTCTTGTATTTATCTTATTGTTTTATGAATTTTATCACGGAATTATCAAAGGGAGAGATTGTTAGAGTTATTTTTATGATTGGCATATTCTGTAACCATATGTAATATTACATCGATATCGAGTTATGGATTGTCGAAGTGTTGCATCAACATACACCCGTTGCTGTCGGTTTCGCCTTCCATGGATACCGCACCTGCCGTGTGCTCTCTAGCTACTCGAGCCTAAAATCCCGAGGCCCTATGCTGTCCGTGAGCTTTCTACACGTTCGACCTAAAAAACCTGAAGCCTTGCGCTTGCTGTGAGCTCGCCACATACTCAAGCGCAAAATCCCAAAAGGCCGTGCTCGATGCTCGCTCTCTTCTCACTCAAGCGCACATAGGGTTCTATTAAAACCCTCCGTGCGCCCACCGCGCGCTCGAGCTGCGGTGGAGCGCCGCGGCAACGGGCAATTTTTTGAATGTGATTTTTACGCCCTCTAAAATACTTGTCTTATAATTTTGAAACCTGAAGACTCTTGGCAGATTAGTTTCGTGCTCCTACTTGAGAAGAACCTTATTTATACTCCATTGATCTTGCTCCATTTGAGAAAACCAAAAAACTACAACATTGTGATTCATGTTCTAATGAGTTTTCTCTGTATTTTCTCTTTACCATTTAAACACTTTCATTCTTCTACCTTCGTTGGAGACGTTAGTACGTTGAAGAAGGAGACCCGATCATATTCGGCAATTCAAATGGCATAAGAGGAAAGATTGACGTGAAGACCGAAAGGTGTCCGGTTTCATTGCCGCAGGCAAATCCAATGAGTTCCTTGGTAGGGATCACAAGACGGGAGTAAGACGGCTAGGTTAGCTCGTCGTTATCACCCGATCTGTAAGTTAATTTCCATAGTGCATTGCTTCATTAGCCGTTGAAGTCCGGAAGGTTTTTCTCGATTACCGTGGGTATCGAGTTTTCCTTTCATAAGCAAAAAGCTTGTCTTATTATTATTATTGTTGCTTTATTTTTATACTTGTATCACTCGTATCATCTAGAAATAAATATTCCTTATGTGTATTGAATATTTAATTTTTACACTACTTCTGCTAATTTATTGTACAGGGTAAAAATATTATTGTGCATTTTTTACCGGAATGGTCTTTTTAGAACAGAAAAAAATGGACTCAATTTTCCCTTTTCTCTATAGTAGCATCCTGCCATCCCTATTGTTTGAGGATGTTTACGATCTAAGAAATAGCACAATACTACAGTGATTATGAAAACTTCTAATTAAAGATAACTTGAAGTTGATTGAAGCTTACAGTAATTGTTTAAAAGCAGACTATCATGGATTACTTCGGCCGGTTGATAAATTATCTGAAGATTCACTTCTGGCACTGTTGTATTTACATTCAGATTAAATCGTCTGCTTTCTAATAATTTAGGCCAACTAAGACGAGAAGACTAAGTCAGAGGCTCCACTTTCAAATTTTCTCCTGGTGTGGCTCCACTTTGAGAATAGTAGAACTTGAGAAGACGGAATTTAAGAAGTTACAACAGCTAACTACTGCTATTTAACCAATAAAAAACAGATGCAAGCACCGCTAAATGAAGGTTTGTAGCAAATAAATATGACAAAACCTTCAGATGCAAGCATAGAACCTTCCAGTTTCTTGAAAAAGTCTAATTGCTTTGCTAATGAAGCTTCATCGTCTAATTTGGTTTTTAAGTAATTGCCATTGTCAGAGATGAGTTCAGCCAATGCAAACAATGTCTCTATAACTTCCTGCTCATCTTTGGTGATTGGCCCTAAAACGGTCCATCTCTGTGAGCAATATGGGAGCCATCCTATTATTGACACACAACTGACAACAAAAACTTCTTTATCAGCAAACTGAGGCATCAGCTACTGATTTTTAGGTACCCAGCAACTTCTAGCTTCTTGCTGATTTCAACAGCTATGGCTTCAACAAAAAATTTTAGAGTGGATTGACTAAAGCAATTCTTGTTGCAACTTCAAAATGCACATAGAGAACATGCACTAAATCAACAGTTACTCATAATGGAGCACAGACTGGATACATTCTTCGCGAAAATCAAGCAATTGCTATTAAACAAACTAGTATCTATCTTTATTGCTCAGCGATTGTCAACTCGTACACTCAAAGAATCTGAAGTTAAGTAACAACAACAACAATGGCACATTCACATAGCGTCACATCAACTAAACTCATCATACATAAGCAAACAAAGCATCAAGCACAACAGTTAGCTCATTTACCAGCTCAATTTGTACAATAAGGTAGCATCAGGGACTTTAATCAATCTTGGCAAAGAACAAACAACATTGCAAGTCCCTCTTAAATGAACCTAACGTTAGCAGCTTCAGTGATCAAAATAGGAAATACAAATTTATTAGTAGTCATACACCAATTCCATCACTTCTTTGTCTTCCTCTTCATTGACAATCTATTTGAAGTTGGCTACTGAACACCAAACAAGTATCATTCTCCACGTAGTGGCTTTCCAAAAATTATCTTCAGATATTAAATAAAGCACAAATCCAACGAAGAATGTAAAAAAAAAAATCTTATTCTATAAATTAAGACTTAAAAAATAGTATGAATGTAAAAATTTTAAATAACAAATCGTTAAGTTTTAACAATAAAAAGGTAGATCTATAATTGGTTTCAAGAAATAGAAGAAACTGCTTACCTGATTTGCGACGATAAACGGTGATGATAGCTCCAAACAGTGATGATAGATAATGGCGACACAAAATAATGGCCATAGTAGCAGTAATTCTCTTTCTCAAGCGACGGCAACAGCTACGGCAACAATAATAATGGCGCTGCTCAACAAAATGGAGGAGAGAAGAGGATAAGACGAAGAGAGAGAGTGGCCTTGAATGGAAAAATGGGTGAGTGAGTGAGTGCCCCTATGCCCGCGAGACGTGGGTGAATGAGTGCAAAGAAGGTTCGAGACCTTCACAAAAATTCTATTAAATTTATTAAATTTTATAAAATTTAAATTTTATTTAATAAATTTTATTAAATTTATTTTAATTGTAAGATAATAAATTTTTATAAGAAATAAAATTTTAAAATAATAATTTAATAGATAATTTATAAATTTTTTTCAAAAAAAATTTAAATATTAGGATGTATTTTTTATAATTAGTGATAATATATTTTTATCATTCTTATTTTTATTATTTAATATTAATTATTTTATTTTTTAGAAATTAGTATTTATTTAATTTTAAAATTTTAGTGACAAAATTATATTTTTATTACTAAAATATATATATATATATATATATATATATATATATATATATTAATTATTAATATATTAATTATTAATAGTGATAAAAATATATTTATTATTAATTTTTTTTCACTAAAAATTATTATTTTTGGTTATTTAAATAACAAAATAAGAAATTATAATAAATTTGATTTTTTTTAATTTTTTAACATTTTGGATATATTTACTAGCATAACCCATCCCATTATTTGAATAAAACTCAAGTCATCGGAGTCACAATGTGAAAATCCATAAAATCATGATTCAAAATAGAGTAAACATACATCCTGATGGGTATGCTAATAATGGGCTGGCCCAAGAAGAAGGAACAGCCCAAATCCATAACGGTCTATTTGAATTTGGACGGTCAACGCTAGCTATTGACCAGACAAAAGGCTAATGAGCCAGTCGAAGCTCAAGAGCAGGACGACCCACTTGGGCCCAAAATGGCCAACGCTTTCGTTGACCGAAAACATGGAAGACGGTCAATGCTTCTATTGACCTGAAGTATGACCAGTTGATTGGCCCATACGTTCGTCCTCGTGCATCAACAGTCTTCTCCCCTGATTTCACGCTCTCCACAGAAGACAACCTCCATTATAACGGTTTCTCCCAGAATCAATGTGCCTTCTTGAAGGAATGTGCCAGAATCATTTCCCTATCTGTTGAAAATCCTAGCGGTTTCGAAATACAGAAGGAAAACAATCAATCCAACGATCATTACAACTATAAAGGTAGTACGCCAGAAAAGGCAACGGCCCCAATAGAGCGCTGGTATCAAGTTTTTTTGTACAAGGAAGGCAGCCCAGAGCAACGACTATAAAATTCCATAGAGTTTACACTTCAAGGCAGGTTCACACTTGCCTGCAAAAAAATTTCTCTTGCAAAAGCTCTCACGCTTTCAACATTCTAGTGCTCTCTTTCTTTCTCTCTACTACTACGTTCCCAGCAAATATAATATTTAGAGATTCTACTCCTCACGAGCAACCCAAGCCTCTCAACCTATGAAAGCACCCCACGAAACAAACACTTTCGATATTCATATTGCACCTCATTGCATCCACCTTCTTACTTCAAAAGTTATTTACTGATTTGAGTGTTGAAATATTTTTGATGAGATAACCTCCCGTTGTCATCTGACATTTTGTTCGCAATTGTGGTGTGCAGGATCCTGACTCAGTGGGTGAAGTTGGACTCAGACGAATGACTTGACCCAAATTTATTCAAAATTTGGATCCAGAACGCATCACATCTCACTTTTTTAATATAAATTAAAGTATACAACTTTCGTATACTGATACCAACTACAATCAGAAATATAAAATAAATGTAATTGCTATTGTCTTATAACAAAATACAGCATAAATAAAGTGTAAGTAAACGTAATTGGAAACTTCTCATTGTTCCTTTATATCTATGTAGATCTATAGTAAATCTCCAATAAACCTACATATACTTTGGGAAAGTTCAATAAAATAATAAAGAGTAAGCCGAATACACAATAAGTCATACAAATTTGTAATATTAGCATACTTACAATAATGAAACAATAAAATATGCATCCAAAAAATTAAGGGTATAATAATAACAATAATATATCAAAAAGGATATATCATCTAAAGAAAGGACTTGAGATTCCCACAGAAAATGAATGAAGACCAAATCTAATCAACCTAATACAATTGAGTTCATAAACCACTAAGAGAATGTCAACAATCTTCAATGGATCTCACTCACCATCAATCAAAGGTTAATATATTTACGCTATCGCTAAGCTATGTAAATAATACAAGATCATCAACATTCTAATATCATACACGTAGCCAATTCACATGGCAATACAAACCCACATTGAATGTGGACTCACATAACCAATTCACAAAGCAATATAGTTATAAATCTATTGTCTCCCCCTAATATCCTACTGATATTACAATATGATGGTTATGTAAGGCCTTAATTATGATTGTCTACTCCTTTAATCTGTAAGGCCTATTAGCCATTGGTCCCTAAAAAAATCAGATTTTAGCATTGTTTTGATGACAAGAAATGAGTAAGAACATGATAAAAATTTTTGAAATGCATAAACTAAATTTTCTACACAAGTACTATGAAAATTTCATGTTATTACATCAGATTATGATCTATTGTCCTTCTGATATATTTTAAATGCAAATTAGGTATGATCATTATTATATTATATGTCTTACTGAGTTTTTGGCTTACTCATTACTCTATTTTACTAATCCCTTTAGATGAGATGCACGGATACTTGTCGAATGATCAGGAATAATGAATAACCATGTTGGAGAGTCTATAATCCAAGATTATGAAATATTTAATGTTATTCTATTATTTTTCAGACTGTTTTAGAATGTTTAAAATATTGTAATGAGACTTTTAGATAATAGTTGATGTATTGTATTGAGTTTTAGACAGCTCTGAAATAATGTTTTAATTTTTTAGACATCTTTAGAATATGATTATTGATGTATTTTAGTTTAAGTTTAGATTTTGGACAGCATTGGTGATGTTCTAAGCTTTTTAGATGGTGTATGTGCATATAAGATATTAGATGAATGTTGGTTTGGATTGTTGGTAGTTAAATGGTTTGGTTTTGTGGTTTCATTTTTCGTAAATTATCGATGACTGCTAGAACTCTTTACGTAAGGTTCAACATCATGGTTGGGTTGGTGTCAGAGACACGAGGGGAGGCACATATTTTGATCTTATGTGTAATTTAATTTATTTTATCATGATCGGTTGAGGTGTCGACGTGAAGTTCACGTCAAAATATTAATTAGACGGTATTTTAATTAATTAACGATAATTGATTAAATATTAATTATGGGATTGGGACTTAGAATGTGATAGATTGAAGTGGTATAAGAGATGTCGTAAGTAGATGTCTTATTTATGGCTTGAGGATCTAATATGATTAATTATTTCATGATAGGATTAAAGTATGTCATCTGGAGATGGAGGCAACATTGGACCAAGCTCACGCTCGAATTGGGAGGGGGAATACTTAGCTATCATAGAGAGAATGGCGGATGTGATGGAAACCATGGCTGGAGGTTAGCCTAACTTGGAGCCAATTTCGACGAACCCAGCGACAACAATGTATGATCATTTCACTAATGAGAGGGTACCTAAATTTATCGGTGATTCGAACTCTACGAAGGCTGAAATATGAATCTGAAAAATTGAGAAAGTGTTTGCGGTGATCCAATGCCGGAGGAGGATAAGGTGATGTTTGCCACTTAAAAGCTAGAAGACGAGGTAGACCATGGGTGGTCCATGAAGAAAAAAGTTATGGGTTTGGAGAATGAAGAGATCTTGTAGGACACATTTGTGGAAATCTTTACGGATAAGTACTTTTCTACGAACTTGAGGGAACAAAAGAAGACAAATTTGTCTTGATTAAGACAAGGAAATCATATTATGGCAGAGTACGATACCATGTTCATGAAATTATCTCAATATGCCTCGCACATGGTGCATTCTAAGGCGAGAAAGGTGAGAAAGTTCTTGTAAGGTTTGAAGGATGAAATCTGAAGGTAACTTGTCACTCTGAAATTGAGGACGTAGGGAGATGTGTTGGACCGTGCTCTCTTATTTGAAGAGGAGAGAGAAAGAAAAAAGTTCTTCAAGAAGACTTCGAGCCATGGAGGCCAATGTTCTAGTTAAGGTTTGGGGTCGGAAAGATTCCACAAGAGGTTAAAGCCGATGGAGAAAGGAAAGCAAAGTGCTAAAATCCATGGTGTATGAAACCTTCAATCAGCAATGCTCGTGTGCCCTCATTGTGCTAAATCTCTTGGAGGGAGATCGTGCTATAAGATTTTAGGAGCTTGCTTCAATTGTAGCCAGCCCGGCCATTTGATTAAGAATTGCCCTCATCCTTCGAGGCAAATGGCAAGGAAGCCAAGTACTTTGAGATGACCTTTTACGATGACTACATAAGAAGCAGATGCGTTGCCTATGGTAGTGGAAGGTAAACTTACTATTTTTGGCACATGTTCTTTTAGATTCGAGGTTTACATATTCGTTTATATTGTCATAGTTTGTTTAATATTTGATATCACCCCAAGAATTATGGATTTTATGTTAGTAGTGTCTACATCTATAGGATAATCTTTGGGCATAGATATTGTATACCCTAGGTGTGTTATTTGGGTCAATAGGTTGAAGTTGGTAGTGGATTTGATTTTATTAGACATGTATGATTTTGATAAAATTTTAGGCATGAATTAGTTAGCGAGTTTCCATAGGAGGGTGCACTTTGCAATTCTAGGGTGTGAATCTTTTTTTATTTTTAAGGAGTACTACATGAACAATTACTTTACATGATTTCGGCTTTGCATACTCGTCATTTAATGGAAAGTGGATGTCAAGTATATTTGGCATATGCTAGCACAATTGGGAGCCTAGTGTACCGGCCAAAGATATTCCGATGGTATGTGAATTCAAAAATATTTTTTTGGAAGATTTACCGAGGTTACTGCCAAATCAGAAGATCAAATTTGAGATTAAGACTATACTTGGAGTGGCACCGATATCGATGACCCATTATCAAATGGTACCATCGGAGTTTAAGGAGTAGAAGCAACAATTGCAAGAGTTATTAGAGAAGGGTTTTATTTGACCAAGTGTGTCTCCATAGGTACCCTGATGTTGTTTATAAAACAGAAGGATGGATCTATACAGCTATGTGTAGACTATCGGGAGTTGAATAAGATCACCATTAAGAATAAGTACCCATTGCCAATGATTGATGACATATTTGATCTATTGCAATGTGCCTAAAAAGGAAGATGTGGCAAAGATGGCTTTCCGAATTATGTATGGGCACTATGAGTTTTTTGTTATGCCATTTAGATTGACTAACCCCTGTAACTTTTATAGATTTGACGAATCGGGTGCTTCAACCATATCTTGACAAATTCTTGGTGGTGTTCATTGATGATATCTTAATATATTTAAGGAGTTATGATGAACACGAAACAACTTGAGGATTGTGCTCCAAATATTTAGGAAAAGGTGCCTATATGCCAAGCTGAAGAAATGAGAATTTTAGATAAAAAAAAGTCATATTTTTGGGTTATGTCATTTTAAAAGGGGGTATTTTGATTGACCCTAAGAAAATCAAAACTACTATTAATTGAAGCCGAATGACAATAGTGGCTAAGGTTCGAAGCTTTTTGGGGATGGCAGTCTATTATCAAATGTTTGTGGAGAATTTATTAAATTTCTATGCCGTTACTTCATTTGACGTGAAAAGAATTTAAATTTGTTCAGATTGAGGAATGTGAGTAGAGTTTTCAACAGTTAAAGAATTGATTGACTACTTACCAAAAAAAAAAAAAGAATTGATTGACAGTTGCCTTAATCTTGATGATTTTAGAAGGATCCAATAGATTTATAATTTATTGTGATACTTCTAAGACCAAACTGGTGTGTTTTGACATGGAAAGGTGATTACTTATGGGTCGAGGTAGTTGACTTATGAAAGGAACTATCTGACTCACGATTTGGAGCTGGTGACAATGATTTTTGCATTAAAAATTTAGAGATATTATTTGTATGATAAAAAAATTTTGGTATATTCAGACCACAAGAGTCTCAAGTATTTGTTTTCCAAGAAAAATTGAATATGAGACAATGGTGATAGATGAATTTTTTGAAAGATTATGGTTGCGATATTCAATATCAACCTAGAAAAGCCAATATTGTGGAGGATACTTTAAGTCGCCAAACATCAAGTTTTGTTGTTTATTTTAGGATTGAAAAGATGGAGATGTTGAAGTGTATGAGATAATGTGATATAAAAAGGTACTCCCAAGGTAATCGAATAATATTGTCATATTTTCAAGTGTAGCCAAAAACTTTGGAGAAAATTTAAGGAACTCAAATGGATGATCAATTCTTAGTGGATATTGTTAAAGATATGAACCAAGATTCAAGAGTAGATTTCAGTATAAGGGCCGATGGAGTTTTGAGGTTTCAAGATCGAATATGTGCATCAGATATTGAAAATTTGAAAGAAAAAATTATAAGTGAAGCTTATTGATCGAAATATAATATCCACCCGGGGATTGAAAAAATATATCAAGGTTTGAAAAAGGTTGTATTGTGTGCTGACTTCTATTATATCAGATCGAGATCCGAAATTTGTATCTAAATTTTGGAAAGGTTTTTATTGAGAATTGGGGACTAATTTGAAATTCAGTATAACTTATCATCCTCAAACGGATGAAAAATCAGAGAGAAGATTCAAATTTTAGAGGATATATTAGGAGTTTTAATTTTGGAGATGAAGGGTAATTGGGATGATTATTTGATATTGGCTAAATTTGTATATAATAATAGCTTATATGTGCACTTACATGTATGTACACTTACAAGTAGCTTCTCATGGGTAGAGGCTCGACAGATGAAGCGTTGATGAATTGCACTTATGTGTGCTGTGTTTGAGCCAGAATTAAATATTAGCGTGGGTTTTCACAAGTTTTATGTTTTTAAACCCTAATTTTTAACTACATTTATAAATACAGATATTTGGATTATCCAATTAATTTAGGATTACCTAATTTATTTCAAAAACTCTTCTCTTCTTTTTTCTTTTTTTTATAAACTCATCCCATATCAACAATCTTCCACTTTCAATTTTTTACAGTGCCAAATATTTTTAATTCTATAATGGCTTCAAGTGTTTTGTAAAGGCATTACATTATTACAGGGGTTTAATATAACCAGTTGTTATCATTGCAAAGTGTTTATCCATCACAAGTCATATGGTCAAATTAGGCATTTTGAATTTCATAAAATTTAAATTTGTTAATATATATAATACATGTCATAATTAACAAACTTTTCATTATTAGCTTGATAGGAAATTATTTAGATATTTCCGTGATAGAGCCTTAATGTACAATCCTATTCAAGATGAGCATATTATCCAATGGATACTAGATTGTGGTTTCTATAGGATTACTTGTTTAAATTATATTTAATTAGATTGGTAGTTTATAATGGATTGCTTGAAAGATAGAGTCCCAAGACTAACACTCTTTACTTGAGGGTTTGTGTAGTTATAATAACTGTCCAAGATATTGCAGTGATTAACAACATGCCAATTGATTATAATATTATCACCATCAATAAATGAAAAACCGGAGTGAGTTATGTGGATAACTATTAGGTATCACGCCTTTAAACATTTTGGATGGAAAAATAATAAAATTATATTGGATAACTTAAATTTGTAATAATTTGTTGTTGAATGAGTGATCATGCAGTTGAATTAAAAGTGGAATAGACATTGCCTTTTTGCACAATTTTGCGACTTGCATGATTCATTTTATTTTCTATTACATAGCCTTCAGGTTATAAAGATTATGTGGTTAAAAATCATATTGAATTGATGACATTACTTTTTTGTGAGTCTGGCATTTGAATGGAAGGTTGCACGCCAAATGGAAATTGATGTTTGAACAAAGGTTGCACACCATTCAAATGGTAGAAAATTAAAAATTTATTTCAACTTTCAAATGGGTAAAAGTTTTAAAGATCTCTTTAATAAGTGAGTCTACTTACAGATTAAGACTCGAACAATATTCAAGAAGTCTTATGCACAAGAATTGATAAAAATTATCCATTAAAAATAATATATATAATCAAAATTTTAAAAAATTAAAAATTTAGACAAGTTATCCCAACAGTTCTCTGGGGTTCTAATGTAGTATCAAAAGCCAAACAAAAAACAAATTGACATGATTTCAAATTGAAACAATTCTTGAATATACTTAAGGGATAAGATAATTAACAAGATTATCTTTTAATATTCTTGAATAAAACTAAATATAAAGATGTATTTAAATATAATCATTTGATTTTATGTTTAATTTTGTTTTCATACTTTGTTATTCATTTCTTCCTATGCATTCAAGAAATATGTAAAATTTGACATTCATAATGGCCATACCTTGTTTTTAATGCCGTCTTGAGTACGTCCTTACACTTAATCCTCAACTGATAGACCTCGAATGTAGATCGATCTTAGAAAAGACTTGAGCTCCTTGAAATTAATTAAACAAGTCATCTATTCTTGGGAGGGAATATTTATTCTTAATTGTAATTTTATTCAACTTCTGATAACCTAAATATAGTTACATCAATCTGTCTTTTTTGTAAAAAGTATTGGAGCACTCCAAGGCGAAATACTTGATCGAGCAAATCCCTTTTCCAACAGGTCTTACAACTCCTATTTTAATTCTTTTAATTCAAATGAAGCCATCCTATAGGGAGCCATTGAAATCACTGTAGATCCCGACATAGTATCAATAGCAAATTTAATCTCCCGATTAGTTGATAAATCAAGCAAATTATGACGGAACGGATCCTATTCCATTAAGATCCTCTGTCAAACATATACAAAACTTAAAATATTTAAATTCTGTAGAAATTTTGACAAAATTTTCTTTATGATTGGATGAAAATAAAAAAAATAACCAGTGTCAAATAAACATGTACAAGCACATTACTATTCGATTATCACAACACACTCTACAACACATATACACAGGACCACAGATTTGCCATCTCCGTCCATGGCTCTAATATAATATTCCCATCCACTATATCAAAATTCATACAAGAGATGCCGTCTAGGACCTATACATATCCAAAACAGAAATAGTGCAAGTAACTATATCCATAGTATAAACCTGCAGAAGCATAAACTCTTTTACAGCGTAATATATAACATGGTATAACTACGAGTCATACATGTTCCATCCACTGCATTAATTATTTACATTAACACAATCAAAATCTCAAGTCTTTAAGGACTCCAAGACTCCATCCACCTCCTTGCTAAACTCTAAATACTTCTATTCATCCGGTATTATCTCTATAGCTTTATCTAAAAGGAAAAAAAATAAAATAGTGAGCTAAAATTCAGCAAGGTACAGTAAAAACAAGCAAATGTAATACTTTCATGTAAAATATAAGTGCAAATGAACAATAATATGAAAATATTCAAGAGCAGAGAGGTGCATAGAAACATGATAAAGCATAATTCAATATAAACTCACTTCAAAAATTATAAATTAGTAAAATAGGCCTTCAGAGTTCAAAATCCGAGGTCAAACTCTGTAGATTCTATAAATTCCTTTTTAGGACCAAACTAGTAGACCTCACTAGCTGAGAGGGCGAAGAATCAAAAATAGATTATATTCACTCCAGACAATTTAAGGTCAAAAACAGAAACAGTGATATCCTATCTCATGGGATTAGTGCAGAAACGCCTCCCGAAGGCAGGCCAGAAACAAAAAAACTACCTCCTAGGTTAACGCCCTAAAGAAGGGCGGACAACATATAACTCTATGGATAGAATTATCCTAGATTAATAATATTCTAAGATATGTCGGAGAACCTTACCTGACTAAATAATAGTCCTAAGTTCCAATTAACAGAATCAAAAATATTTTTCTTCTTGTTTCTTAACTTATAACTTATCAAACATTAGAAAGTCAAACAAAATCATACAGATAACCCTTCAAATTGCTCCGAAAATCTACAAAAACTTAATAGTATAATTCAATATAAAATTTTCAAATACAAACCAAAACATGAACATTACCTCTTTACAAATCTACATTTATATGTCAAAAATTATGGATTTTAAACACCAATCCCTAAATTTTTGTTCCTAGGGTTTCAACGAAGTTTTCGGACATAAAACGAATACCAAATACATGTATATTTATGAAATTAAGGCCATAAATTCAAATACATAAACAAAATCATGCATTTAAACCAAAAATCTCCAAGTTTTCAAGCTAGGGTTTGAAGTAAGTTGTCCAGACAATAATCGGACACCAAAATGTGAACCAAATACGAAATTGAAGCTATATATTGTCATACATGCAAATAAATATAAAATCTATCCGAACAATTTACAGAAGCATGCTTTATTTATACTGAACATGAAAAAATATGATTTTAGAGCATAGATATAATTTTAGGGATATTAAAAAGCTGTAAAAATAGTAAATAAAGTCCAAAGAATGATTGCCTAAGCTCGGTTTACAATTATTTTTACCCGGATCGGATCAAAATAGATGATTTCTCCCCTTTCCTTCTCTTTTCTCTCTTTCCTCTCTTCTCCTTTTTGCTGTTGTCATGTGTTCTGCCTTCCCTCTCTCTCCCTTTCTAAACAAAAACGCAATCAGGTCGCTGAAGTGAATCGGGTTTGCGCTCGAGCACCCAACAGGTGCGCGGCGAGCACAGGTCCACTGCCAGGACCTCGCTCGAGGACTGCAGGTGCGCGGCGAGTGGGGCTTTACTGGTTTTCGGTGCTCTTCTTTGTGCTCGAGCGTGCGCGGTCTTTGTCTTGCTGGCAACATATCAATAAGCAATGAGCGATTTTTCTCTCTTTTCACTTTCAAAAATTCTCCCATGTATATTTAGCCTTATCCTGATCATTGTTATTTTAATTAATTTTGAATTATCACGTTTTGGGTTCGGGACCTCACACAAAGCCTTCTGAAAGATATCTTCAAACTCAAATACTAAGAGAATATCCTCAATGGCCACATTATAACTCGCAAATGAGGTCACAAACGTCTAGATAAGCTTGGCACCCGTCTTTCATCAAATGGTCCTATGCAAAGTTGAATCAATCTTGTCGTCTCTCTTCCAACTCTTCCTTAGAACTCAAAAGATTCATACCCCAAAATACAAATCAAAATGGACTTACTGAAGTGGTCCACTCTAGTGTGATAATATAACAACCAGTCTATTCCTAAAATGACATCAAAATTCGGTATGTCAAATAAAATCGAATTTACTAATAATTCGTACTCGTTGATCCAAACCAAACACTAGGGACACACAATATTTGCCAACAAGGATTTACCCATAGGGATAGATACCACTAATGCACATTATAAAAATTGAGGCACAAACACGTTGCAAACAAATTTTGGAGTCACAAAAGAATACATAGCTCAGGAATAATCAAAATATGTACCATAGAATCAAAAATTTGCATATTAATTTCTACCACTGATGGATTTGCTCTAGCATCCCTTGCTATAACTGCATAAGCTCTTCTAGGAACTGTAGTCTTCCTATCTGGACACCTCGGAGGGGTTGGACAATCTTTCGTCATGTGGCCAACTTGGTCACAATTAAAACATGCTCCACTTTGATGATAACACAACCTCTTAGTGTGATACCTCCAAGAAAATTTTCACATCAACCTTATAAATTGGGGCTTCAGCGGAGAAGACTTCACCCCAATCGACTTTCCCTTGTAATGAGCCTTGGACCTTCCGATTCAACGATTTCGCATGAAATTGCGCACACGAAACCCTAATTCATGCATGAGCCCATTTAGGCCCTGATATTTGGGTTTTTGCATAAATTGAGACTAGAATATAATTACTCATATCCTATATAAGTTAATTTATCGATTGGATATCCAATTTAGTAGTTTTATGTGGATTTCTATTTGTGAAACCTGAAACCCATGCCCTAACCCCATTTAAGCCTTTATTTTGAGTTTGACACATAAATTGACTTAGGATTATAATTATCCATACCTTGAATTTGATAATTTACCTATTGGATGCCCAAAATTCTGTGAATTATCTAATATGCATAACCAGGCATTGTTCACGTGTACTATTCACACACGGCATTGTTCACCCGAGGCCATTAAACACTATTTTGCAAACTTTTACCTTGTTTAATAGTTGATTAAGTGATATATATCTGTACAAGTTCAATTATATAATCTGAAAGTTATAATATACGCATTTGTGAAGAAAAATCAAGTCTGAAAGCCCAAATGTCAAATTGCTTCTTGATGGTAAGAATTCCCAATCTTCTCTATGTTTATGATATTCATACATAAAGTTAAGTCGTAAAAATATTTAAATCCGAAAGCAAGATAAAAATTATATGAATAATCGGAGAAAAGTTCAAATTGTGATATATGATTGAATTGTTCTCTCGGATGGAGATATTGTGAATTGAATTATGGTGGACCTTTCCTCAAATGAATAAGAAGCCATAAAACTAGAACCATGAAATTGTGCTATGAAGGTAATACCCGTTGGCCTACCATTAACATTATAGTAAATACTCAAGGATTACTCCAACTGTGTATTATAGTTGGTAATACTATTGACAAGCCTTAGGATATTATTGTGGAAAGACGATGACTACCTCTGGACTACGATAGGTTATGGTAGCATTTTATCGACTATATATGACCGAGTGATAGGCACATCGCTATACCATGTGGTGTTTGGCCTTTTCTAGGCGACAGTTTGTTATTGGACGTTGAGTACATCGTTCGGCCTTAGATTATGAGGGGCATCATAATCCTTCTTCGTCCTCCTGCACATTTAGTTAGTAAGGCTTACTACCCTTATCCGTAAAAATGAGTAATTATGTATACATTACATCCCCAAACAAAGAAGGATAAAACATGAGTTAACTGTACTCCGAAAGTACATTCAATCATGTTTATATTTACGCATTCTCATCATACTCATATATTCATCTTTTGCTTTATTTTGTCTATATATTGTTATTGTCTTTGATAATGTTGCACTTATTGAGTTTTGGCTCACCCTCACTTCTCATTGTCTCTAATTTAGTACAAGTTTAATATACTCAATGGGACAACGTAGAGATTCGAAGTGGACTAGGTTTGAGATTTGGAAGACCATATCAAAGACTTATTATTTGTAATAAAATTTATGTCATGAAAAAATTATATTTATTTATATTTCTTTTGGAATCTTAGTGGATATTATACAAAAGGCTGATGAGCAGATGATTTAATTTTCATTGTCGTTTGGATTTATTTATACTTATGCAAGTTATTATAGTTTGTAACAGGTACCTAGTGGCATCTCTCTTGGTCGATATTGTGTTTAGACACACAATGTTGGAGTTACAAATAAAATGTGGCAATTGGATCTTGTGTTGTTTTGTTTGTTGTTGACTGTATGATATCGAATGTTGGGATATTTTGATGTATATTATTTTATACATGAGAATGTACAAGTTTTTATATTGGTGGATATTCGTATTACAGACAAAATTTTGTCAAATTTTTGGCAAAAATATGGTCTGTCACAATTAGTATCAAGAAAAGAGATGCCTTAAGTTGATTTGAATCTTATGCGAGGATTAGATTAGAGTAAGATAGATTGTTTAAGTAGATAAGAGCATACGATGATAAAGTAGCTGGGATAGTTCTAATTATCCTAATTTTAATGACTTAGGTTAGAACTAAGTCACGATCGATAACTAAGAGTAACTGTCTGGTTGTGGTGTCCTAGTTAGTGTCTCAATTAAGTTACAGTATTTCTCTTTGGTTAGGACTAAACCAGGATGCGTTAGTTATGTCTGACCGCCTAGATAAAGGTCGATACATGGAGATGGTCAACCACGTGATAGAGAATCTGTGTGGGGATACCTTAAGAGTTATCTCGGGTTAATTTTCTAAGAATAAGGAATGGTGATACTTGAACAGCATGCCTAGTGAGACTGATAAGGAGGAATCGACGGCTCAAGGTCAGGATAACTCGAAATCTATTTTTGGTGTTAGTGAATCCAATGATGTTGATTTGTAATCAATTTGGAAATAATGATCAAGTGCTTGAGTTTTGGGTGGTTCAAATCCTGTAAAAGTTAAGATATGGATATTGAGAATTGAAATAGCATAGCAGTGACCCAATGTTTAGAGGAGGATAGGGTCATGTTGACTCACATAAGATAGAAAGTGAAGTCAACCTTAGGTGGTTGATGTGATAAGAGTTATGGATCTCAATAATAAAGAGATATCATAAAATATGTTCATGGATGCTCTATCGATGGGTATATTGCTTTAATGGGATTTTTGGAAGCATGTTTTAATTGTGGATAATTTGGCCACTTCGTTAAGGATTGTCCTTACTCCACGGGTTGGATAGTGAACAAGCCAAATGCCTTGGATCGAGGTTTCTCGGTAATGGCACAAGTGTAGGAGTGTCGCTACCATGGTAGAAGACAAGATTTCTAAATTTTGACATTTTAAGTATATGTGTTGTTTTGGATTCTAAACCTATATTTCTATTTGTACTTCCTAAGCTTGTTCATTTATTTGAGGATCATAAACTTGTACTAGTTGCATCGAGATCTATGATATTTTCCTTGAGACTGTAGATATAGATGGTTGGGCTGAATTGACTTGTTTTACGATACCAATCCTCGACATGATATTAGTGATGATTGGTTGGTCAAGGTACAAGGAAATTAGTGTCGTTGTGCCCGCAAGCCGTTCATGAGGATATGTGTTTAAATCATTGAACAAATGAGACCACCATTTTAAGTCATCGATGGTCACTGAGAAATTTAGCTGTGTAAGTCCTTGAGGATATTCCTTGAAGGAAAAGATCAGGTTGATTCATCTTTGATAGGTAACTTAAGGTTGTGTTGGAATCAACACTAACTTTTGAAGATTTCATATGGAATTAAAGTAGCATTGGTTAGGTGTCATTACGAATACTTAAGAGTTGTTGAGGTAGGTAAGACAAACCAATGAGGTTATTTGTGGTTTTTTGAAAAAAAAATTTAGGCGATCAAGGAGAATAATGCTTCGATAAGCGGGCACAATGAATGGATAGGCGATTTCTAAGATTGATCTATGTCCATAGCATGTTAATTGTGGATTAATGGAGGTTGTGGCCCTGGCGGTATTCGGGATAAGGATATGGCTACTACAAAGTCCGAAAACGTCATTTGGGTTTTGTAGGTTCGTTGGAATTTCATAAAATTTTATGAGTTGGATCTTCCGGCCATATTCGGGTCTATGTTGAGATGACCTCATTGATGAATTCAAAAGAACATGGGGTGTATGCACTCTATTTGAGGATTATGTCATAGATTGTGAAATGTTGTTAATCCGTATGCCCTATTGAGAAGGGAATGTGAGTTTAGTTTGAGAAAATACCTTGTTAAGCAAGTGGCTCTTTGGTAGCATGATTTTGAATCCGTAAGATTTTAAGCGGTGACTAATTGGGAAGACCGATTAGTGTCACGGAAGCGTATGGTCATCTAGGGTTTAACCAAAGCTATTAAGTGATCCGACAAGTATTCCTTGAGGATTACAGTGTTAGTGAGATGTTTGGCTGATGAGAGATTTATAATTGTTAGAACGAAAGATAAAAAGGTAGTTTTTAAGGAATAAAATGGGTCAATTGACATCCATGCCATTTGGGTTAACCCTTGATGGATTTGGTGAGTTATCGTAGAACATAATACTTTTGAGGAATGTTAGGATTATGTTACTCTTACATAATGATAGGTGGCTACCCTCGAATCAAGTGGGAGAGAAGTTCATAGTTAGAATTACTCTACCTGTAGGTCAAAATTAGCAATTGAAGCCTCCGCTTTGAGAACTTATGGGTATTGCCTTTGAAGATAGCTATTATCTAAAAATTTTAAGGGTCAGAATAGTTGTGTCATAAAAGAAAGATGATCTTATGATATTGTAAGTTAACAAATTTGTTTAAGGATTATAAAGGTGAACCTTGGTGCCTTTTAAGGAAAGCATACATTAATGCTAACAATTGATATTGAGAGTCCTTAGACTTAATATGTCTTCAATGTTTCGTAGGAGATGTGAAAGGTAAATCGCGAGTAAGTCTAAATACTTGGGTGATAGAATAACATATTCTTAAATTAGGAGATAGAATTGTATTCGAAGTATTAGAGCTATGAAATTATGAAATAAGAAGTCCTTATGGTTTTGTTTTAGGACAATTAGAGCAACCTACTTATCGTGATCATGGAAGACGTGTTCAGATTGGATCAGTTGGCTTATTGGTATGCCAACGGGATCATGAGGTTGCTCAGTAATTGGATTCTGAGGTTTTGAGTTGGGGATGATCTAAAGCTATGCCGAATCTTTAGGTGATTGTTATGATTGTAACTTTTAATGTTGCTGTAGTTTGAGGATTGTGGGACTCGTCTTTGTGCTATGGCTATCCTAGGATTGTTTTAATCATGGCTATCATATATTTTGGGTGTTCGATATGGGTTTTGTATTTTGGGAGGTATGTCGGTTTGTCAACTTACCAATAAAATAGTGAGAATATAAAGTATTCCGACTTTAAGGTTTGATTGTGATTTAATGTTTATATTGAAACCTTAGTCAAACTTGATTAGAGAATCTTAGACGTCAAGCTGAATTAGATATGGTGGTGAAATTTCAATGGGATGATTCGTAATTAGATGACTAATCAGAGTTACGCAGCGAAAATGTGGTGAAACTATATATATTTTAAGGTTTAATTTGAGGCTCAGAAGGAATTATCATTTTCGAGGTTTAGCATAAATTGAAACAAGAATTATTAACCGTTTGAGGTTTTGAGCTAAGTTGGAGAGGTAATTAATAAATTTGGTTTGCCTTCGAACTTGGTAGATTTCGATTTCGATAGAATGCATTGGGTAATAAGGATCAGAATGATTCAGATACTTCAGGTTCTTTGGAATAATCATTTAATCAAGGAAATGACTTGGGAATGCTAAAAAGAATCTAGAAGATCATCTCTAACTATGAAAATTTGAGATTCGTTAAATTTTGAGGACGAGATTTTTATAAATGGGAGAGAATGTAATATCCTGAATATTTTTGTCTGATTTAATTAGATTTATTTGTTTATTTTGAATAATTCAGATGTGATAAAAATTAATTAAATATTATAAAATTTGGAAGATATTTAGATCTGATGGACTGGCACCCAAAGTGCGCCCATTTGGTCACCCAAGTATCGATTTGGGTTTTAAGATTTAAAGAAAAACATGGATAAATAAATAAATAAATATAATATAATATTAACTTATTATATAATAATAATAACAATAACAATAATAATAATAATAATAATAATAGGATTGCAGGAGGAGGGGTTTCGGGGGGCAGAATGCGAAGAAGGGAAGTAGGGGAGAGAAAGAGAGAGGGAGCCGGTGGGTAGAGAGAGAAAGAGGAGAAAATGAGGTTCCCGAATCCGATTTCGAGCTTGAGTCAGTTAAAAAAGTGGTAGATTGGGTCGAGGTAGGTATATCCATACTCTCCTTTTTCGTTTTCTTGCACTTTTATTCCATTTTTCTGATATTATTGCCCCGATATCCGACCTATGCATGTGTTTGTGATACCGCGACTTGGGCACAAGTATTTATCAATTTCGTTACTCGATTCAACAATTTCGCATGAAATCACACACCCAAAACCCTAACCCGCGCTCGGACCCATTTAGCCCCCAATTTTTGGGACTTTTACATAAATTAAGACTAGAATATCATTACCCATATCTTATATAAGTTAATTTATCGATTGGATACCCGATTTGGTAGTTTTATGTAGATTTCTATTCGCAAAACCCTAGACCCATGCCCGAACCCTGTTTAATCTTTTGTTTTGAGTTTGATGCATAAATTGACTAAGGATTATAATTATCCATACCTCAAATTTGATAATTTACCTATTGGATGGCTGAAATTTCGTGAATTATCCGATATGTGCAACCGGGTACTATTCACGTGCATTGTTCACACGCAACACTGTTCACCCGAGGCCATTGAACACTATTTTACCTAATTTTACCTTGTTTAATTATTGATTAAGTGATATATATCTGTACAAGTTCAATTATATAATCTGAAAATTATGGTATGCGCATTTGTGAAGGAAATTTGAGTTGGAAAGCCCTTAAAATCAAATTGTTTCTCGATGATAAAAATTTCCAATTTTCTCTATATTTATGATATTCATAT
This sequence comes from Nepenthes gracilis, assembly GCA_033239525.1. Classification (NCBI taxonomy): domain Eukaryota; kingdom Viridiplantae; phylum Streptophyta; class Magnoliopsida; order Caryophyllales; family Nepenthaceae; genus Nepenthes; species Nepenthes gracilis. Next base: position 2,545,885 of record BSYO01000038.1, on the reverse strand, counting down.
ATAAAGTTAAGTCGTGAAAAGATTTAAATCTGAAAGCAAGATAAAAATATATGAATAATCAGAGGGAAGTCCACAGTATGATATGTGGTCGAATCATTCTCCAGGATAGAGATATTGTAAATTGAATTGTGGTGGACATTTCCTTAATTGAATAAGAAGCCATGAAACTAGGACCATAGAATTGTGCTACGAAGGTTATACCCTTTAACCTACCATTAGCATTACAGTAGAGACTCGATGATTACTTTGGCCGCGTATTGTAGTGGGCAATACTATAAACAAGCTTTAGGATATTACTGTGGAAGGACGAGGACTGCCGCTTGACTGCGAGAGGTTAGGGTAGTATTTTATCCACCCTATATGACCGGGTGATAGGCATACTGCTATACCACGTGGTGTTCTGCCTTTTTTAGGCAAATGTTTGTTATTGGACGTTGAGTACATCGTTCGGCCTTAGATTATGAGGGGCATCATAATCCTTCCTTATCCTCCTGTACCTTTAGTTAGTAAGGCTTACTGATTCTGGTCAGTAAAAATGAGTAATTATGTATAAATTACATCTCCAAACAAAGAAAGATAAAACATGAGAAGTTAACTGTACTCCAAAAGCACATTCGATCATGTTTATATTTGTGCATCCTCATCATGCTTGTATATTCCTCTTTTGCTTTATTTTTCTTATATATTGTTATTGTTTTTGATAATGTTACTGTAATATTTCGGATCCCGATTAGATTATTTTAATATTAATTGTGATTTTGGGTATTTCGGATATTGTGAAAATAAATTAAAATATTCTAATTTTTTAAGGAATGATCGGGATTTTAGAGCAGCACCCAAGGTGCACCTGTGCTGTTATTCGAAATTTGATTTGGATTTAAAATTAAAGATGATAATAATAATAATAATAAAAGTAAGATAAAAAGAAAAGTAAAGTAAAAGAATTAAAAAAAAAAGAAAAAGAGAAGAGAAAAGAATGGGGAAAAAGAAGAAGCAGAGAGAGTCAGGGAGAGAGAGGGGAAAAAGGCGGCTAGGGTTCATGCGGTGCGAAGAAGGAGAAAGGAGGAAGCGGCGGCGGCGACGCAGGAGATCGGTGGAGAATCGGTGGCGTGTGGTGGTTGTGGGGAGGTTGCGATTGTCGTGGGTGAGGCCACGGCGGTTGTGGATTGAGGCGGCGATGCTGGGTGAGGAAATCGGTGTCGGAAGAGACGACGGCGGCCGTTCGGGGTGGTAGCGACAAAATCGGTGGTCGCAGCGGTGAGCTGTGGTGTGGCGCAGCCTGAGGCGGCGGTGGCATGGTGCGAAGGATAGAAGTCCTTCGAGGGGAGAGAGAACGACGACGGTTGCGCGAGGAGAGAAGCCGCGCGGGAGAGAGGGTGGCGGCCGGACAGGGGACAGCGGCGGAGACAGGGGTCACCGAGAAGGCCGGCGACGGCCGTTCGAGGCGGCAGGCTACAGCAACGGCGCGGAGGCGCTGTGCGCAAAGAGGAGAAAGGGGAGGCTATGCGCGCAGGTGCGTGGGTAGGAGAGAGAAAGGCTCGATTAGAGTGCTTCGGGACATCCTTTCTTCAGATCTGCGGAATATAATGTTAAGGCAAATATCCTCTAGCCCTATTCTTAGTCTAATTTAATTTTTGATACATTTTGACTACTGTGGGAGATTTTACTAACATGCATGTATTTTTATATACCCTCAATTTATCAATTGTGTACATGCATGTATATTTTATCGGTTGTGCGGTGGTTTTGTACTAATATTTATGATTTGGAGGGATTTTGGACACTCGGACGATATATATGTATGTTTGTATATCCGTATATTGTGGAACTATGAACCAGGCCTTGCACTAATCATGCATGCTGCCGAGGGCGGGATCACTACGGACCATGGCGGTCCGAGACCCTAGGGGTCGATTTGTGATCCGAGGCATTGGATATTTGTGGCAACGCTCCCGACGGGAGGCTTATTCCCGACGGGGACGTATATGATAGGCTACTTCCGCCGGAAGGAAGGTTGAGACATTTTATAGCTGACCTGCCCCACTATGTATTTAATTGAGAACCATCGTAAGGAATTGACGAAAAACTAATACATTCGGACGTCCTAATATATAACTAAAGCTTGAGGTTGCACCTAAAGCCGCGGGTGGTAAAACATAGTGAGCAAGTTCCTAATCTATGGGAGACAGAGTACATGGATGGCCTTGAGCTAGTGGCCTAAACAGTAGCCGAGCCTTGGCTGTTGGCTTAAATTACAGCCGATATAGCCGTGGTTGCCGAACGAGGGTAACCCTTCCTCAAGTTGGTATCATTGGTCTTTAGTTCTCCGATTTCGTGCATGCTTTATATTTCTGCATGTGTTGTGTGGACGACGATTTGAGATACGTGATTTTGCTCACGGATGGGCGATAGGAATGTCTCGTACGTACTGATGTGATAAACCCGAAACGTATTTTGATTTATATTTTAGTTCCGGCGGTCTTCTCTTGATTTCTGCATTATGAGTTTTAGATCTGGACGACGGTATGTGTCCCACACCGATGTGGTGACGGTCGTGATTCTGTAATATGACCTCGGATCATATGATATGATATCGTCTACGAGATTTTACCGGATTGTGATTTATATGATTTTGTCCCCGAGGGACAAATTTATACGAACGATGATTTAGTACGAGACATCTCCTCGATTTTCAGGGATTTCACAGACATTATGTTTTATTTTACGTGATTGCTATGCGATATCTCTGCTTCTAATTTATGTGTACCGTTTTATATGATTGTTGATATTTGCTGAGCTCTAGGCTCATGTTTTCATGTTTTATCCCTTCATATCAGTGGCTTGGATACGCTTGTAGAGCTTGAACGTTGTCTGATGCGGCAGATCTCTATCGGTGAGTGGAGATGTTCATATTGATTATATTTCTAATCTCGAGAATATATTATGGTTTTGTCTATGGCTGGATGAGGGCCTTGATCCATGTAAAGAATATGTTTGGAGTTATCGCGTTATGTTAATGAGTTATTGTAATGTTGAATACCTCCCTTGCGATATTTGAATAGCAGGTCGTATATTGTGTTTGTTCAGATTTATGTCCGATGAGATCTTGTACAGGGTTTATAATGTTGGGTCCTGTATGTGTTCGGATTGTCACACCCGGGTTGGGTTATTATGGTTAATAGAATATATATTATTGATTTTATTTTGACCTGCGAATATTGTGTTCTTGGGTCGTGACAGTGGTCGTATCAGAGAAAAGGTCGTAAGGTGAGGTATTTTGAGTCATCTCGGATAAGAAATTAATTGAATATCTGGTGTGATAAGTATAGCATTTGGTAAAGAATGGAAGTTTGGGTCATAAATATTTGAATTCGATTCAAAAAGTCGATTAATTGGCTGTGTTGGGCCGCGCGAGCGACGTAATTGGTAATTCGATTCAGCAGCTAGATGAGAGTTTGGCTATTTTGTGAAGGATAGTTTGTCGTAGGCAAGATGGAGAGTCCTTTGAATGATTAAATATGTGCCGATTTGAAAAATTTTGGGATGCTTAATCTCAATTAAGGTTTAAATTGAATTTCAAAAAGTGGAGGAGGTGTTTGAGGTTTTTGACAGTTTAAATAAAGTTTAGTCTATTGCCCGTAAGTTGGAGAGTGAGGCAAGCTAGTGGTGGGCTTCTCAGTGCAATATTCCACTTCTTGAGATGTTTTTGTGGAGGTAATTTATGGACTCATTCTCTGTTTGGCATTCGAGATAGTAAGAAAGGTGAATTTAGTTTGTGAAGGTACAGAAATAAGTCTGTAGCCTTTGAGATTGTATGTAAATATTGTATGTTTTCCCAATTTTTAGAGTGAGCTTTGATAAAGTTTACCCCTAATGGATAAACCTTTGATCTGTTAAGTTTGTAGACTCCGATGTTCGATCTGAGTTTGTAGATATAAATGATTGGTTAATCTAATTTTATTTGATGAACCGGACTTTAATGTGATATTGGGGGTGATTTGGTTGGCAAGTCACCACATTACTGTAAACAATTTCGGTAAGAATATTCTGATTTACAATTTGGGCTATGAATGTTGAATATGAGGAAGAGTTGATTGAGAGATGATGAAATTAATATCATTGTGCCTGTAAGTTAATTGATGAAAATATGTGCCGAGTTTATTTAGCATATGTGGCCACATCTGGGAGTCATTATGTGGTCATAAAAGGTTTTCTGTTGTATGATAATTCGAGGCTATTTCTTAGATGAGAAGATTAGCCTGAATTGTCTTTTAGTCGGTAGTTGAGGTTGTTGCTGTGGTTGTGTCAGGAGTGACATCGATTTTGAGGACCTCATATAGAGTCAATAAGGCATTGGTCGAGTGCTTTGCCGCGGGGTGTTAAATGCTTTTGGGATAAGTATGATGAATCTATGAGGTTATCTATGAATTATTAAAATTTAATTCGTTTGGGAAATAAATTATTTGATAAGTGAATGTTAGGAATTGGTAGGTGATTTATTTGATCAATGGTTAGCACTCGATGTTTTATAAATCGATCTGTACTTGGAGTATTGTCAATTAAGGATATCGGGAGAACACACTTGAGGTTGCCTTCAAGATAAAGGTGCGGCCGTTGTGAGCTTCGATGATATTTTTGTGTTAGTGATTTTGTTGGCATCTTTTGTAGGTCATATGAATCTTATGATCTTTCGGCCGTATTTTTGTCTATTTATGATGGCTTCATTAATGATGTTTTAATTTGTTCGAGAAATTTATGTGGGTATGGGTTCCATCTAAGGACTGTGTCATAGCTGCGAAGGGTAGTTTGTGGTTTGCCCAATTGAGAAAATGTGAGTTTGGTTGGAAGTAGTGTTATTTTGGGTATATTGTTTCTTCGATGGCATGTTTGTATATTTGCAGAAGATTGAAGTGATGGCCGGTTAGGGAAGGACCATCGTTTGTTGCGAAGATGTGCGATTTCTTATATCTAGTTGAATTTATTTAGCGATTTGATGATGATTCATTGAGAATTGTAACGTCCGTGGGACGTTTGGCTTTGAAACGATCGGTGTTTATTGTAATAGTAAATCTAATGTGAGCTTTCTAGAAATGAAGGGCAGATTACCAATGATGTCAATTTGGTCGATCCCTGATGGATTAAGTTAATCTTTGGTAGGTTGTGATGCTCCCGAGGAAGATTTAAGGTTGTGTTCTGATGCAGTATTTTCGGGTGATTGCCAATGGGTTATGCGGTTGAATATTTTTGATCAAAATTACTCCACTTATGGCTTGGAGTTAGCAGTTAAGGTATTTGCTTTGAGGGTTTAGAAATGTTATTTGTATGAAGATAATTGTTGTTTAATTTGATTATAAAGGCTTGAGAAAATCATTTCAAAAAAGGAGAATATTATTGACAATGTTTTGGGTCAAAAGTTTCCGGATTTGTTATGTATATTTTCATAAGAAAAAGCAGAAGCATGTGGGTCCGTAACCCTCAGTGGTAAGATTCAATTTGGATTCTTAGGTAGAGAATTTAATTTGAAATCCGGTTTGAAGATGTTGATTATGTAGAGGTTTTGTTGAGTCGAGATTCATTGAACGATTTGATATTTTGCAGCGAGTCAGAGACAAGCTTGTAAATTAACCTTACCTCCTAATCTAATAGATTGTCATGATTTTTTTCATGTTTCAATATTGTGACAATATGTATTTGATTCATCGCACATTATCAAATATGAACTTTTATAAATTGATAATAATTTGTCATATATTGAGGTTCTAGTTGAAAATTTAGAGAGAAGATATTAAGTTTTGTGTACCAAAGTAATTTAATTTATTGAAGTGCTTTGGAGGAACCGTTCTTTCAAGAGGCAACTAGGGAACATGAAGATGAGATTCGAGACAATTATCCTATCTTTTTACTTATTAAGGTACATAAATTTTAAAGACAAAATTTTATAAGAAGAAAAAAATTGTAAAGCTTGAGATTTTCATTACTCTTTATGAAGTCGTTATTAATGTATTTGATTAATTTAAAAAATAATTATATAATAAAAATTTAAAAATAAAAATTAGATTACAGGGGAATTAAGCCTAACACCTAACTGGTCTATATCTCCATGCTCATGCATGTTTGAGGTAGTAAGGGTGCACCTAATTCGAGACAAGTATCCGAGACAAGTATCATCATCTTTTTATTTATTGATAAATGTAAATTTTAACGATAAAATTTTATAAGAATGAAAGAATTGTAAGATCACATATTTCCATTACTATTTATAACATCATTATTATAGGTATTGGGTCAATTTAAAAAATAATTGTATAATAAAAATTTAAGAAAAACAAAACTACAAGAGAATTTAGCTTACCACCTGATTGTCATTTGTGATGACCCCAAAAATCCTAACCGAAAATCGATAAGGTCTCGACTGTAAAATGGCAGTCAAACTAATACAAATATGTACAATACCCTATACAAAATATATATAATGTAACAACAACAAACACATGATCCAAATGCCATAATATATTTGTGACTCCAACATCGTGTCTTCGAACACAATGTCGAACAAAGAAATGCTACTAGGTACCAAAATACAAATCATAAATAACTGCAAAAGTATAAATAGAAAACTATCAATGCATAGCTGAACTAAACCATATGTACATCCTTAATACAACTGATACAAATTATCAAAATATATAAAAGTCCTTCGTACATAAGTATAAAACCACAAAATGTCTAAGTCCACAAATGTTCCTCCAAGTCTTCCGCCTAGCTGACTTCTAATCCTCTATCCCGCCTTCCCAGGTATAAGCTCGTGCTCATCTAAAGGTAAGAAAATAACAAGAAGTGAGCCAAATACTCAATAAGGCACAATATAATTAAGAACATTAAGCAATATACTTAAAATAAAGTAGATGAAGGATATAGGATCATAATATAAATGCATAGTATGAAATATGAACGAATGCTTTTTAGAACACATTTAACTTTCCTATTTTATTTCTGATTCCTTTACGTTCTAAAATATTCAGAAACTTCTTTATATTTGCAGACCAGGACCAATAGGCCTTATCAGCTAATGATGTAGTCAAATCAAGAAAAGGATCATGTTATTCCATTTGATCTAAAGTACTACCCACGAGCCTCAAACTTTAACATCTCATGGTGGACGGTATACCTATAATTCCGAATATATTTGGCCAATAGTCATTATTCTTATACCACTATGTCCCCCGTGGCCCAGAGGCAATTCCTCAATTTACCAATGTAATATCCTAAGGCATATTAGGGAATACTATCATTTGAAATATAAACCCTCAGTTCAATTTCACAATTTCTTTTCATATTTTATATTAGAGATTCTGTACAAATATTTATACTTCTTTTTCTTTGAACTTCTCACATCGGGAGAGAGTTTCAAATATCAGATAATGGATAACAAATTACAGAGTTCCAATAACTTGATACAAATTCATAATCGCATAACATTGCAAATACAGATACAGATTTCATATTCTAATAAATACAGATACATATTTTTCATATTCTTGTGGGCTTAAATCTTCACATGCCTTTAAATACATATACAAATTATCTTAAAGCCTAAAACATTTAAAAAATTCTTACCACAATAAGCCAAACATAACTTTAGAGCTCTCAGACAACAAATTCATTCATTAATGGTTCATAACATAATTTTCAAAACATACAAAATATCATACATAATTTATATGTAAATAAACGTCAAATAATCAAGATAAAAATGTTCATGAAGTTAGGGTTTTATTTATCTAACGCTAAACATGCATAAACCCTAAATTACACGAGTAAAAATACTGGGCATGGGCTAGGGTTTCCATGTGTACAAACTAGTATAAAATTACCAAATCAAACACCCGATCGATAAATAATCATGTTCAAGTCATAGGTATCCGTATTCTAGAGCCAAATCATGAAACAATCTCAAAATAAATCCAGGATACACAAGGGGATGCGGGTTAGGATTTTATGAAGCCCAATACCGTACAAATCTTAGAAATCAGACATGAAATCGACATATATGTATCCTCAATATATGGGTAATATAAAATAAAAATATGGACGGGCATTGGGATAGAAATACCCGAAAGGATCGGAACAAAAAGTGGAACTAGAGGAAGAAAGGTATATAAGTGCACTTTCCTCGACCCGATCTATAACTTCTCTAACTAGCTCCAAGTCGGAATTGAACCCGAGAGCCTTGATCTCCTCCTTCTCTCTCTTCTCCTTCACATTTTCTCTCTCTTTCTCTCTCTTTCCATGCGAAAATGACACAGAAAGAAACCTGACGCACTTTTATACACAGACTGACGCTCGAGCACTAGTCTGGGCAAGCTTTGGGTGTTCATGCGCTACTTTTGGCACTCGAACACGTAGCCAGTGCGCTTCAGGCATGCTGTCCCTAGGAACGGCACTTGCCTGCCAGCGCTTGAGCACCCAACAGGCGCTGACCTGCAGGAATGGGTGCCCCTTGGCGACGCCTCGGGCGCCTAGCAAGTGGCCTCCCACTCTACCCTATACCACTTCCAAAACATATTTTTTCACATTCATTAACTCTAATTTTAATTATATTAGTTTGATTACCTCCTAATTATTATATTTGAAAATCAAAACCTCACATTGTCTCTCTCTAGCTGGTACATATTTGAGACAGTAAGGATTCACTTGATGGCACTTATGAGGGGCTCATCTGTGTCTTATGGTAGAATGAGTGACGCCTGAGGTATGCCTGTATTGATGTTTGTGCATGAATGATGAAAAATATTAGTACTTAAGTTACACCTAATGTGATGCTCGTGTGTACTTATTTGTTTGTGTGGAACCCAATGCACAGTTGACTGGTACTCATGCACTAATCTAGGTATTTAAGGCCACATATGCTTGTTTGTGGTTATTTTACAAACGGAAGAGAGAGAAAGAGAAGAGGAGGAAGAGGAGGAGAAAAAGAATAATAATAAGAGAGAAAGAGAAGGATAGGAATGAAATTTTAAAGATTTATTGAGTCAAATCTGTTATATTAAAGATTAAAGATAAATATTTTTAAACTCACTTTTTAATCTATTTCTAAATTTTTTTAGTTTTCACTTATGTTTTTATTTTTATTGTACATTCATGTCATCCTTTTATACCCATATTAAAATATTATTGTATGTATTTGTTTTTTACCAAATATTTTAAAAGTTTTTTTGGTTTTACTAAAGGTTTGAAGACATTATTTGCTTCTACAGAATAAGGAAGCATTTATATTCATACATAGAGATATTTGTGAAGAAAAAATATGAAATATTATGCATTTGCCCTTATATGCTAATAATCCATGTAAGTTTTCAAAGGAATACTATTTTGATATTTAATATGAGTTTGTATTTTAGAGTAAAAAGTTTTATGTTTATACTTTTTCAACAGAGTAAAAAAGTTTTATATATTTATTATAAAGTTCTTTGTTTGTTATTTTGTTGAGAATTATTGCAAGTGTTACGTCCCCAATCCCAAAATTGAATTATATTACTTAATCCCTTATTAACTTATATCAAATTTTAATCCTTGAGTATCAAAATTTAATTTTTATTCCACAAACAAAAAATCTAAGACATACATCAACACGTAAAATTAAAATTTTAATATTGTTAAATAATTCAAATTAAAATAATGATTCAAATTACAATACTTGAATGTTATACCCAAAGGTGACTCCAATATCAAAAATTTTATAATCTTGGATCATACGTAAGCAAAAGCATCTTTGCTAAATATTAGAGTATCAAAAACAACTTTCAAAATTTAGAATCTAAACTATAACATCAATATAGATACTACATCACTATATAAATTACAAAATTAAATAATTTAACCAAAATAAGCAAACGTAAAGTACTATTTCTTATCCAACAATAATACATAAACTGTTCCAACACCCTAAGTCTAAATCTCGAATACCTGCCCTTCAACTCGATCACCTACAAGTTAACTCAAACCCTCTAATCTAAAATGTTGGTGACCAAAAGTAATGGTGAACCCATTACACAATAAGGCATATATATAACTTTCATATGCATATGTATATGCATATAATCAAAAGTTATAACTACAATTCAATACCTGTAAGTAGGCCATCCATATATAATGATTGCCACTTTTTTAATCCGTAAATAATAAATTTGACCTTCAATTTACTAATAATATATTAAAATATATCTAAATATATTCCATTAGTTCTCTATAATAATCAATATGTAATCAAATTAAAAATTTTATTTAAATACGGATATATTTTTAGATTTTTTATAACGAATAAAATATTCTTATCTTCAAAATTTATATAAAATTTTTCCTACTTATTTTTTCAAATGTATGACATATAGTAAAACCTGAATCATTCAATAACTTTAACATATATTTTGAAAACCTTCAAGGGGCTATATTATATAATTTATAAACATGTAAAAGTTATTCATTATAAAAATTACATGAAATCAGTGTGGTTAATGTAATTTTATTAATTTATTTCAAATATAAAATATGTATAAATAGTTAAGTGAAAATTTAATATAAGTAGAAATATATATTTGAGAATTGAAGACATGCAAGTATAATATTGTAGAAATTTAACACTAAAAAATGATGTACATGGATTTAAGACATTAGTTTTATAAAAGCATATAAAATGAGAGTAGAATCACATACATATAAAAACATAAATACTTTATCTGCGAAAATAACACAAGTATGAACATTTGAAATAAGAAATGTCAAAAAAGTTTAGAAAAGAATAGTAACAAAGGGAAGAATGTATAAATACACTTACTTTAACTTAAATCTAGTAAAAGATTTTTTTAATTTTTTGAGTTTCTCATACTCCTCCCTTTTCTATCTCCTTCTCTATTTTTTTTCTCTTTTCTTTCTCTTTTTCTCTTAGGCATGCATTAAGTATCAATATTTTATCCCAAACATGCATGTGTATTAATTAGACATGTATGAGACTCAACTAATCAACTTAAAATACACATGTGTGTACCTAGAGGTGTCCCTCAGATGAGTTCTCCCTATCCGAAAGACGAATGAGCATGGGTCAATTGCTTAACAAGCATCACTCTGTAAAGTTTGAGTTTTAAATTTTAAATTGAATGATAATTAATTAAGTAAAAAATAATGAATTAAGGTCAAAGAAGAAAGAAAATTGGGTCAAAAGTCAATTTTGGGATCGGGTTATCATGAGTTAATGGATGCCTGATTGGCAGCTGACATGCGCCTATATGTGGGATGGGTAGAGAAGTTGTACTTGATAGACACTTGACCAGAGTTCAAGCACGCTTTTTAATATACTTGCACCCGATTTATGCCCGAGGAACACTCGAATACACTTTTTAGTGTGCTCAGCACTTGACATTCGCTTCAGTGGCGCTCGCGCACCACTATGTTTAGCCACAGCATCTGATGTACGTCTAACACACGCTCGTGTATTAAGTCTACTATATAAGTCATATCCGGGTGATTTTTAATTATTCTCTATCAAAATTTAAGAGAAGAGAGGAATAGAGAGAAAGAGAAATGATGTTAGAGAAGACAAATTAAAATTATTTTAAGTAAGATTTTAGTAAAATTCAGGCTAAAGTAAATGTATTCCAAATATTCATTCCTTTATTACTATTTTTTCCTCATTTGTTTGAGTGTTTTTTATTTTAAATGATCCTACATGATATATTTTTATGACTAAGATGATAATACTTCACATGTAAGAACTCTTACTTCCATTCTTTACAAATTTTATAAAAATCGTGTTCTTAATTCAATACTTTAAGTTATTAAGTTATTTTTCTATGAGTTTTGTAACAGACTGACTTTCCTGATTAAAATTCGGTAGAGTTTTGACAATAAAATGGTCGCCAAACTAATGCAACTTGTACAAAATATCCATGTGCAGCATAATATATAACTACACATCTCAACACAGGATCCATAAATGGCCACAAAACTAATATATGGCACCAACATCATAACTCCGGGTATGATGTTAGGTTAGATAAGATGCCTTTAGGTCCCCAGACAGACCATAAATACCTACAAAAGTATATACATTTATCAAGAATGGTGAAAACTACACTACGATATATCATGACCATCATATGCATACATCAATATACAAATCCATCAAAAACGATACGAAATGCTCCACCAAATACAATTCCATAAAACTATGTCCCAAAAAGCTCTTCATCCAAAATCTGCAGCCTAGCCAGCTTCTAAGCACTACTCTACCTCCTCGGGCATGATGGGATGCTTATTTGGAGGAAAGAAAATAATAATGGTAAGTCAAATACTCAACAAGTATAATAAATTTAAAAATAATAAACAATAAACACAATATAAAGCGAAGGAAGGATATAAAAGCATAATGAAGATGTGTAAACATGAAGTATGATCAAATGCACTTTCCAGAATACATTTATCTTTCTTGATTTACTTATCTTTCTTTAGGTTTCAAAACATACATAACTTCTTCGCGCTGCAAACCAAGGTTGGTAGGTCTTACCAACTAACAATGTAAACACATCGAGAAAAGGAATGTGTATGTCCCTACACATTTAAATGCACTAACCACAAACCTTGAGATTAATGTCCTGTGGCGAATGGTACACCTTTCACTTGATAAACTGGGCTAGATAACAGATAACAGATACACCACCAGAGCAACTCCCGTGATCCAGGAGTAATTTCTCGATTTGTCACAGTAATATCCTAAGACATGCCAGGAAATACTATCATCTGAAATATAAATTCTTAGTCCAGACTCTTAATTACTTATTTTTAAGAAAACGTTCCACCAGAAATTTATACAGAAGTTTTCACTCCCTAGAGAACAGATCATCAGACATAACAGATTATGGAGTTCCCCTCAGATACTATGCATACTTTCACAATTCTTTGATACGAATATATATATTTGATTTCTTATGAATTCATGATTTCACATGCTTTTAATTATATCCATAAATCATCATAAATCTTGGAACATATAAGAAAATCTTACCACTGTGAGCCAAACAAAACTTTAGAACTTCTGGACAATAAATATCTTCACAATTGTATAAAACATAGCTTTCAGAGTATATACAAAGTAATATATATAATGTACATGTAGTTAACTATCATAATCTCCATTCATAATATTTTTAGAATGCATAAAATTAACATATATAAAATATATGTATATAAATACTAAATATTCAGAATATACACGTCCATAAGTTAGGGTTTCAAGATTCTAAAACCAAATCAAGCATGAATTTTCAATAAAACGAGTAAAATCTAAGGAGGGCGTGGGCTAGAGTTTTCGGGTGCATAAATCGCACAAATCTCACAAATCAGACATGAAATCAAAGTATGTACATGCTCAAATCATGGATATTACAAAATATAAACTTAATCGGGTATTGAGACGAAGATACCAAAAAAAAATGAAACAAAAGTGTAAAGAAATGAGAGGAAAGGGTATGAATACACTTACCTCGATCCGATCTATAACCTTTCTAACTAGCTTGAACTCGGAATCGGACTCAAGAAGCCTTGATTTCTTCCTTCACTCTCTTCTCCTTCAAGCTCTCTCTCTCCTCTTTCTCTAGACCATTGGAAAATAACGTGTAAAATCCCAAATGCGCTTTTATAATTGCGCTCGAGCGCTCTTTGGGCATTCGATTCTGCCAACCCGCCCCTTGGGCGCACTCAAGCACACCTCGAGTGCAACAATTCTGCTCAGCGCACCCTAGGATCCCTCAGGTGCCACTCGGGCACGAGCTTCCCAATTCCTCTTTTGGCTTCCAATACTAATTTCTCACATACACTTAAGCCTAATCTTAATTATATTATTTTAATTACCTCCTAATTACTATACGTGAAATCAAGAACCTCACAAGTTTCTTGCATGCATGTGTGAAATTCATGATTTAATGACTCTTGTATGTTCTAATTTTGTGTATAAATTTTTTGTATGCTTAAAATCACTAAATATAAGTTTTGCATGTTCCTAAATTTCATAAATTGCCCCTATATGAATATTATTTGAAATAAAATGTTAAAATGTTACCATGTTACTAATTTTTATTTATTTTTTTGTAACTTTCTGTTAATGTAACATAACATGTTTTAAATCAAGTATGTTTAAGTTTCTACACATGATAAGAAATTTAAAAAAATTAAAGAAAAACTCTACAATATCTTAAAGAATTATAATTATTTTCTCCTAAATAAAAAATACAAAAATTATATAAAATTGTGTAAAATTTTTATATGTCTAAGTATCATACTATAGTAATAAATTCAGTAATGGTATATTATGGTATGCCTCAATATATTATAGTGGTTATTGAGATTCAAATCTAGTGCGTCTTGGATCAAAATTTCGAATAGATTCGAGTCAAGTCATTCGTCTAAATCTGATTTCGTCCACCAAACTTGGATCCTACACACCATAACTGCGAACAAAAGGTCAGGTGATGATAGGAGGTTGTCCCACCAAAAACACTCCGAAGTAAAAAAGTGGATGCAATGTGGTGTAATATGAATATAGAGAGTGTTTTGTTTCATGGGAGTGCTCTCATTGGCTAAGAAACTTGGGTTGCTTGTGAGGAGCAGAATCTCTAAGTACTGTGTTCACTCAGAATGTAGTAGCAGAGAGAGAGAGAGAGCGCTAGAATGCTAAAAGCCTAAGAGCTCTTGTAGGAGAAGTCTTTTTGCAAGGATTGAGAACACGCCTTGAAGTGTGAACTCTATAACCTTTTATAGTCGCTGTGCTGAGCTGCCTTCATTATGCAGAAGGGCTTAATACTAGCACTTTACTGGGATCATTACCTTTTCTAGCGTACTATGCTTTTATGACGGTAACAGTTGTTGGATTGATTACTTTCTTTTTACGCTCTGTAACCGTTAGGATTTCTAGCAGACAGGGAAAGGATTCTGGTGCCTTAATTTTGGGAGCATCTGCTTTAATGGAGGTTGCCTTCTGTGGAGAACGCGAAATTAGGGAAGAAGACCGTTGCTGCACGAGGGCGGACGCGTTGGCCAATCTGGGCTTGGGCCACGCGAGACTTGGTTTTCAGCAGGACAACTGGTCATGCTTCTGATCAATGGAAACATTGACCATCCTGCATGCTTTCTATCAATAGAGGCATTGACCGCTTAGGCGCAAATGGGCCGTTGTGAATCTGGTTGTTCCTTCTTCATGGGTCAACCCATTATTGGTATACCCATCACTAGCCTCCCATGCTGGTGGTCTAAAACTCTTGCCTCCAGCATGTTCAAGATAGGACATGAATGGTTAGGTTACTTGCCAGTGGTGATCTGGTGGGGAAGCTGGTAATGACCCTTAGTCTATCGATCTAATTGCTTGCAGTCATTATCCGTAAAGTCAAGATTTGGAGAACTAGTTGAAGAGAAGTATTGACCGGATTCATTGACCGTCACGGCCAAAATCTAAAGAACTACTGAAGGAGGTGTTGATTGGATTTGTTGACCTCCTGAATCAAAATCCAGAGACTAGCAAAGGAGGCATTGACCGTCTAGGCCAAAATTCGGAAAACTACTAAAGAAAGAATTGACCGAATTCGTTGACCGTCTAGACCAAAATTCAGAGAACTGGTGGGAGTTAAAATGTCAAGCCATCATTCTACCGGACTGTCAGTCAAAAAGTTGACCACGTGTCTATATATAGTGAATTTATGATCCCGGTAATTAATGTACCAGAAGATCTGATTTGACTACATCCTCTCCGAAAGCGACACGTGTCTTTAGTGATGGGTGCATTTTTTCAAGATGGTTCTCCTTCAACGTTCTAATGCCTTTAAGTACTCAGGCCGTTTTGTTTTAAAACTTCTCACACTTTCTTCCTAAAAATTTTCTAGGTATGTTGCTTCCTTACTTCTCCCGTTTCCATGGCGCCTTCTTTAACCAAGATTACTTGATCTAATGTCCCGTTACATTATAGAAGCATGTGTTTTCTTTTCACACTTTGTTTTCGTTTGTCAACCGTCGTAGACTGACCGTGCTATCTCCCGTGAGTGGAGGTCACCGCATGCGTGTTGCCTAAGCCCCTAAGATTTTGATCGCAAATGGGACACTTGGATGACCAATATTTAATTTGACCACCAATAGACCGCCTGGATGACTAGGGTATAATTCGACCACTTACGAACTGCCTGGATGATCAAGGTTTAATTCGACTACCTACAGGCCACCTGAATGACTAGATTTTAATTCAACCACCTACGGGCCGCCTGGATGACCAAGATTTAATTACGAGTAGGTGAAAACCCGTCTGACTTAGGGGCAGTTTAGGTTGTTTGTATAACCCTGCAAATTCACACACATACACATAGAACAGGAAAAGAAAAGAAAGAATAGCATGGCACGAATGAGAAAACACTCTTATTTTATTACTATCAACAAGTACATTATAAGCATATAGGTGCAATATGGATACCTACCTTTGCCCTCACTGGAAGTAGTGATTAAGGTGGATCGCGTTCCATGTTCGCGGGATCAACTTGTCATTCTGGGTTTGGAGCTTGTATGCTTCGCCCGCATAATGGCCAAGACTAGGAAATGACCTTCCAAATTTGGGAAAACTTATTCCAGTTAGTGCTCTTGCCATAGACTCAATGTTTTGTAAGACCATGTCTTCAACTTCGAACTGCCATGCTTTTACCTTCTTGTTGTAATAGCGGGTGACTCGTTATCGGCAAGCCACTGTCCATATTCTAGTAGCGTTGCGAGCTTCCTTTAGCAAGTCTAGGCGTTCCCTTATTTTCTAGGAGTTACCTTATGGGTCAAAAGAATTGACCCTGAGACTTGGAAGCCCGATTTCAACTGAAATTACTGCTTCAGTCACATAGTAAAGATCGAAGGGTGTCTCATGAGTTAATTCCTTTGGAGTCATCCGATAAGACCATAAGATGGAGGGTAACTCATCGACCCAGGAGCCCCCTGCGTCGTCCAACTTAGTCTTCAGACTGTGAAGTAACATACGATTTATAACCTCCACCTGTCTGTTTGCTTATGGGTACTCTACCGAAGTGTGGACGAATCGGATGCCTAGACTGGTGTAATACTTAGTGAAACGTTTTTCTAAAAATTGGATTCCGTTGTCAGTCACAATGACCTCAAAAACGTCGAATCTACTGACTATACTCTGGCAGACGAATTCTAGGGCATTATACTCAGTGATGTTGGCCAGCGGGGCGACTTCAACCTACTTGGTGAAATAGTCAATACCCATGATAATGAACTTTCATTGCCTGTCGCGATGGAAAATGGGCCGAGAATATCAAGCCCCCATTGTGCAAAAGGCCAAGGAGTTTGAAGAGATCTCAACTCAGCGGGCGACTGGTGGTGAAGATTACCATGGAGCTGGTAATTCTCACATTTCTTTACGAACTCAAGGGTGTCCTTCATTGTTAGCCAATAATATCCCTGGCGCATGATCTTGAATGCTAGGTTTTTACCGCGGATGTGCGATCCGCATATCCCAAGGTGGACTTCACTCAAGATGTAGTCGGCCTCCTCAAGAGTTAAGCATTAGAGGTAGGGAGTCGAGTAACCACAGCGATATAGCCATCCATCGACCATGGTGTACCAGCTAGCCGTCTTCTTGATCCACTTGGCTTCGTCTATGCTATTTGGCAGTGCTCCGTTCAACAGGTATTTCAGATAAGGTGTCATCTAATTTTTTGTGTCGGAGATTTGTATTGCTTCTGGTTCCTCAATGCTGGGAGTGCTCAGGACTTCCCGCATATCCCTCGAGTACTACTATGGATTTTCGGCCATAACTGCTCTGGTAAGTTAGTCGGCCTTCCAGTTTTCAGTTCTGGGGACGTGGACTAGGTTCATTTGAAGTTCCTGTTAACCTAGTTTATGACCAGCTCTGAGTCACTGTAGACTGTCAGTCATCTAGTTGAGCACTCTTTAGCTAGTCTTAGCCTAACTAACAAGGTTCGTACTCGACAACGTTGTTGGTGGATGGAAAGTCGAGTCTACGAGAGTACTTCATCTCAAACCCGTCTAGGGTTCTCAGGACACTCTGGCATCGCTGCCTAAGTTCATAGACGATTTGTCTACGTTGAAAACCCATTCTAGCTCTTCCCCATATTGTTCTGCATCCTTAGTGGGTTGTTCATCAAACATTAGCGTCGTAGTCTTAGCAATGAAGTCGGCCAGAGCCTGCCCTTTGATGGCTAGTCTAGGCAAGAATTCAATGTCAAACTCTCTAACCTTGATAGCCCACTTAACTAGCCATCTCGAAATGTCGGGTTTCTGGATAATACTTTTCATTGACTAGTCGGTCAGAATGACCACGCGATGAGCCTGGAAATAAGGCCTCAGCTTCCGGGTGGAAAAGACTAGTGCCAAAGCTAACTTCTCTGTACGTGGATAATGCATCTCCGTGCTGGTCAATGTCTTGTTCACATAGTAAATCGGCCACTAAGAGTCGAAATCCTGGCGTATGAAAACAAAGCCAAGAGCCGAATCTGACACTACCAGGTAAAGGTACAGCTCTTCTTCATCCTTGGGTAGCGTCAGCAACGGTGGACTGCCAAATACTGCTTTAATTCATCGAAAGCTGCTTGGCATTCCGCAGTCTACTGGAATCTATTCGCTTTTGTCCCCCTCGGGACCTTAAAGAAAAGCTGGTACTTATCTCCCAACTTTGCCAAGAAACAGGACAAGGCCGCCAGTCATCCGGTTAGCCTCTGGATATCTTTGACACTCCATGGTGAAGACTTGTCCGTGAGAGTCTTGATCTTCTCTAGGTTTACCTCAACCCCTTATTGAGAGACGATGAAACCCAAGAACTTTCTCGAGAATACTCCGTAGACACACTTTGAAGGGTTTAACTTCATTTGGTGGGCGCAAAGTACCTTGAAGGACTCAGCCAGATTGCGAATACAGTTACTGGTGGTTTTACTCTTGACGTATACCTCTATATTACGGCCGATCTGCTTCTCGAACATCTTATTCATGAGACTTTGGTAAGTGGCACCTGCGTTCTTCAGACCAAAAGACATGACCTTATAATAGTAGGTGCTTTGGGCTCGTCGTCCCCTGAGCTCATTCGGATCTAGTTGTAGCCTGAGTACGCATCCATGAAGCTCAGTAGCTCATGTCTAATGTCGAGTTCACAAACAGGTCGATCTGGAACAAAGGGAAGCTATCTTTTGGGCAGGCTTTGTTAACGTCGGTGAAGTCGATACATATTCGCTATTTCCCATTACTTCTCTTTACCAGGATGATGTTGGAGAGCCAATCCGGGTACTGAACCTCTCTGATGAAGTTGACGTCCAACAGCTTCTTCACCTCTTCTTAGATGGCGATAAGTTTCTCTATGAAGTGGTTTCTCCACTTCTACTAGATCGGCTTGCTGTCAGAATTGAGGCCCAACTTGTGGACCATTACTCCGACCGAAATCTCAGGCATGTCAGTAAGAGTCCACGCGAAGATGTCAGTATTCTATCATAAGAAGCTATCAGCTCGTCACACAATATCCCGGTGAGTGAGCCTCCAATCTGTACGCACTTCTCCAAGTCCTCCGGATTCAATGGGATTAGATCGGTTGCCTCACCAAACTATGCTTGCTACAAGGTTGCTTCATCTTGATGGTCAAGCTCTCCTATTGCCTTTGCGCTGTCACTTGGAACAATTTGGGACATGTAACACGTCATCCCAATGACTTGGTCACCCAACACTTCACCAATACCGTATACTGTTGGAAATTTCATCTTAAGGTGCGGTATTAAAGTAACGGCTCCGAACATTGTTAGGCACGGGTAACCTAGTAGGTTGACAACCAAGAAAGTGAGTGTACGACTTGTCATTCTTAGGTACATGCCCAGGGTAACCTCCAATTGGATCATCCCTTAGACGGCAATCTGCTCGTTGTCGAGGCCATAGAGTGGGCCTTTGGCAAGTTTTAATTGACTCTTTTTCAAACTAAGCTTAAAAAAGGTATCAAGATAAAGCAAATCTCAAAAATTATCATTATCGATAAAAACTCATCTCAATTGGTAGTCAATACTACCGTCCAAAACAAGGGCAGATACAACAAGGAGATTTGCATGAGGAGAGATTACATGTTCCATGTCATTTTCACTAAAGCTAATGACGTTGTCTCATGTGCGCTGCTTCTTCCGCACAGTTTTCTACTCCTTGTGATCCACTGGGGTCTTAACGGATCGGGTTGTGGTCATATTGACCACTCCAGTCGCGACCGGGTTCATGGTTAGAAAGGCTCTGGTCCATCCCAGGCTGAAGTGCCAAAACTCTGTCCAGAGTTCCTGACAAACCTGGTGAGGTGGCCCCTCTAGATGAGCTCTTTGATGTCCCACTGAAGAATCTTACAGTCCTCCGTGGAGTGTCCGGGAGATCGATAGAAATCATGGTACTTAGTTGGATTTTCTCCCTCCGCTTTCTTAAGTGGTTTGGGCCACTTAAGTAACTTCTCCCCATGGATCTGCATGAGGATGTTAGAGCATGTGTCAGTCAAGAGTGTCAGGTTGATCGGCTCGTAATTCCTTCGTTCAGTGCTCTAGTCCTATGCTGCTTTCTGCAGGGGTGATTGTCTCCGTTGTGCTTCCTCTTTCCCTCGGTTGAGAAAGAGTGAGGCTATTCAGTCTTTTCAGGATGCTTAGCCTTATTAGCCTATTCGACTGTTGCGTAGGCCCTGGTGATAGATTCTGCTTTCTGAAAGGTCTGCAGATCATTGTGGGTCAAATGCCTGAAAAAGTCCCCATGCGTTAGGGCAGAGATAAAACTGCCAAACTTCATCTCTTCCATGAGCCTGGGAATCCTTCTAGCCTCCACCACGAAGTGATCCAGGAACTTTCTCAAACTCTCTCCCTACTTCTACTTGATGTGGGAGAGTTGTCATAGTTACTTCTCTTCCCAACGGCTGGAGGCATATTGAGCCAAGAAGAGACCAGCGAGCTCTCAAAAGTTTTGGATCGAATCTGACGAGAGACGATAGAACCAGATGCGGGCATCTCCCTTTAGTGTAAATAGGAAGCATCGGCAGATCACTACATCATCCAGCCCTTGGAGACTCAGATGGGTGCGAAAATAATCTACGTGATCCATAGAATCAGTACTACCATCGTAATAGTCAAGGGTTGGCATCTTAAATTTTATCGACAAAGGGAGATTCAAGATCTATGCTATGAAGGGTGATCTGTCTAGATCTATAATGTGTTCGTCATCCTTGAATAGGCAGTTCAAGATCTTCTCCACCCTCAAATCTGTGTGAGAAACGTTGCTAGTTCTTTTGGAGTTGAGATAGATTCTCAACTCCGTTCTTTCTCCAGCGTGGCAAGTAATCAGCTGACTACTGCCACCAGTGGATCTAACGATCCTAGAGGCTCCCTCTTGAGCCTGATGCCTGGTCTCCACTCGGGAGTATCGGGGATTCCTCCATTCTGGACTCTCCTCCGGAGTCTTGCTGCCCAAACGTCCTTCAAGCATTGGATGGCTCTTGGCTTGTGAGGTCTCCAGAGCTTGAGTGTTGCCCAGACCTTTGGTCTTCTTGATGGCTTCTTTTCTTCTGGCCTCCTCTCCTAGAGGCCAAAGCAGGAACTGCAACAGGTGAAACCCCCTACTTCATATTTTTCTGATGAGCTCAGAGCATCTGAAGCATTTGATTAATGTTGTTCATTTGTTCCATCAAGTTCTAAAAAAATTGGGTGAGTACTCCATTGATCACCCTGTTGACTAAGTTACCAGCAGAGTGGTCCTGGTTAGGTGTAGCCACATCTCTTGCGGACCGCTAGCTTGTACTCTGGTCTTTACCATTCTGATGGATGAAACTGATTGTGGAATTAAATAGGGAAGTTGTGAAAAATGGTAGTCTTTTCATAAGCTTCCCACAGACGGCACCAATAATGCGTCCTAGATCCAAATTTTAAATAGATTCGGGTCAAGTCATTCGTCTGAATTTGGCTCTGTCCACTGAGTCTAAATCCTACATACCACAATTGTGAACAAAAGGTCAGGTGATGGCGGGAAATTATCCAATCGAAAAATATTCCGACGTTCAAATCAGTAAACAGCCCTCAAAGTAAGAAGGTAAATATAATGCGATACAATATGAATGTTGACGGTGTTTTATTTCGTGGAGTGCTCTCGTTGGCTAAGAGGCTTGGGTTGCTCGTGAAGAGAAAAATCTCTAAGTACTATGTTCACTTGGAATGTAGTAGCAGAGAAAGAAAGAACGCTAGAATGCTAAAAGCCTAAAAGCTCTTATAGGAGAAGGCTTTTTGTTGGCAAGTGAGAACGTGCCTTGAAGTGTGAACTCTATGGCCTTTTATAGTCACTGCGTTGGGCTACCTTCTTTGTGCAAAAGGGCTTGATACCCACGCTCTGTTGGGATTATTACCTTTTCTAACGTGTTGCCTTTATAGTTGTAACGGTCGTTGGATTGATTGCTTTTCTTCTGTACTCTGTAACTGCTAGGATTTTCAGCAAATTGGGAAAGGATTCCAGCACCTTCCTTTAGGAATACACATTGATTCTGAGAGCAACCGCTTTAATGGAGGTTGCCTTCTGCGGAGAGCCAAAATCAAGGGAGAAGATCGTTGCTGCACGAAGGCAGACGCGTGGGCCAATCTGGGTTAGGCCATGCGAGGCCTAGTTTTTAGCCGGACAACTAGTCATGCTTCCGATCAATAGAAACATTAACCGTCCTGCATACTTTCGATCAACGAAAACGTTGATCGTTCAAGCACAAATGTGCCATTATGGATCTAGACCGTTCCTTCTTCATAGGCCAGCCCATTACTGGCGTACCCATCAAAACCTATCATCCGCAGGTGAAAGCGGCGTTTGGCCCCATCTACAGGAAAATATATATGACAACTAACCTACGAATCTTGAATAATAGTGTAAAACCTTTGGTTGTGTAAAAATAAATATAATTTGAGTTTTAATTATTTATTTCTTTAGCCGATAAAACCATACTATCCCTTGATCCCCAAGAAAACTAAATGTTTGAGTATGAATTTATATGGCATGTTTTGACTATGTACTAAAAAGATAAATTTAAAAATTATGTATAATGGTTATAAAAATTTATGGCATTGCATCTAGAATTGTCCATTGTTCCTTCCAACATGTTTTAATATAAATTATATATTAAATAAATTATATATTACTAAACTTTTAGCTTACTCATATTTAATTTTTTACTAACCCCTTTAGATTAGAGGTTTGGATACTTGCAAGAAAATAAGGTTTTGTTCGAGGAGCTAATATTGAAGAGATTTCAGACTAAGTTTAAGAAGAAATATGATGTTGTGTTTAGTTTTCGGAAAATAATTTAATATTTATGTTATTCAAATAATGGTTTGTAAATAATGAGATCAATGTTGGTTTATCCGATATCATATAAATGTAGTTTACTCTAATTTTACTTGGATTATATATAACTCCTTATGTATAATCTGATATCATAATTTGGTCGGTATTCTGGCTACTTGATGATTTGGTATTTCAAATCCTATGGCTTGATTAAATATTATTTCTATTTTGATCAGTCAAAATATCAACCTAAAACTCACGTCCACCGTTAATTGGACTGATAATTAGATAATTATTAATGTTGTTAATTATTAATAATGAGATCAGATTTTAAAACATGACAACAATCTAATTTATTCTGATTAGAAAATTAATTTGATCAAAAATTTAATTAGCTTTAATAATTTATCAGTTTAATTTAATTAGTCATAATAACAATATTTTATAATCAATTACCTT
Source organism: Nepenthes gracilis (assembly GCA_033239525.1). Lineage (NCBI taxonomy): Eukaryota > Viridiplantae > Streptophyta > Magnoliopsida > Caryophyllales > Nepenthaceae > Nepenthes > Nepenthes gracilis. The sequence goes on along the minus strand of BSYO01000038.1, from coordinate 2,522,068 downwards.
ATAGTATGAAGTTGACAAAACAATATATTCATATTACGAACTCGGACAAAAAGTAGGTAACATAAATAATCAATAATAAATATAATCTATAAATTAAAATTCTAAAATAAAATAACCCAAACTTAATAACCAAATTTGGGCATGATCTGACGACACATCTAATAGTCCTAACATAACAAAAAGAATAAACTATAATATTAATGATCACAAGATCTCCCCAAATTTCCAATCCAATAAATAAATACATACAACCTGCACCAATGTCCATAATAAAAAAGTAACAAACTAATAATTCAAACCACATCACTGATTCACTATAAATCTGACGTCACAATATCATCATCAAAATACAACAAACCAACATCAACCTAATTTATCATGTCCATGATACTAAAACACTTCCAATATAATTACAACCCAATTAAGGAACTAATACTCACAAAATATGAAAAAAGATTTGTACCGATGATTGCATCCAAACTCTATATAATGTATCCATACCCTACTAATCTAAAAGGGGTCAGAAATAATAAAAATATGAATCGAATACTCAATAAATATTAGTATATAATATATAATAAACAATACATCTAAAATTAGAGCAAAGTAACAAATTGATAAACAAAATTCATAAAAGCCGAAATATAAATATTCGATATGTTAAACCAATGAAAGTCTTAATGTGATCTCATACTTAAAAATATAATCCCAAAACGAAGGCTAAATGTTCCAAATATACGAAATCAACCAAATCTAATATCCAAATCCCAACTGCGGTCAAAAACTGCAAATCTCAAATCAAGTCTCAAGGACCAAATTCAATGCAGGTAAAACAAATCAAAAATCTAAAATATACTCAAATTAGAGAACCAAAGACTGAAAAACTGATTTTAAAGAATGGTTACTTATACTCTTGATAACCTTAAGTCATATCACTACTATTTAAACCCGTAGGCTAGCCGTCTATATATTCTCTTATATAGATTGGGACGAAGCCACTTTATTTTGCCATCCATGTGTATGAGGTGTAATTCTCAAGTCTATTAAATATATTAAGTAATTCAAATATATTGTTTTCATTCAATTTCTTACGATATTTCTCATAAAAATACAAAATAGAGAATGTTTCTATAGCATAAATCTCCAACTTTTCCTATCTGGTAGAAAAGTACAAAATTGTTAGTCAAGAAAGACATACACAAAGTTTTCTACTGTGGAAAAAAGTACTCATATTGAATGGAATACAAAAATAGTCCAACTTGAAGCACATGTATGGATACCACATGAAATGCCTATATGCACATTTTCATAACTTTTCCTTCACAAATATAATTATATATAAATATAATATCTCAAAATACTTACCCATTTTTTACAAAAAAAGTAAAAAAGTAACATCCGAAATTTTTATCCGATTTAATTGGGATTATTTATTATTATTTTGGATAATTTATGTGTGATAAAAATTAATTAAATATTATAAAATTTTGGAGGATATTTGGATTTGTTGGGCCGGTCCCAAAGTGTGCTCGTATTGTTACCCAAATATTGATTTGAGTTTTAAAATAAAAAAATGATATATATATATATAAAATAACAATAAGACAGCTAAAGGAAAAGAACGAGAGGAAGAGGCAAGGGTTTCGGGTGAGAAGAAAAGAGGAGAGAGAGGAGGGTTTTGCCGGGAAGAAAGCGGCGCGCAGGTGGTCGGTGGTGGCCGATTGCCGCAGTGAGGTCGAGCAACTGTGGCTGCGCGCACGGAGAGAGGGAGCCGCACAAGAGAGAGGCCGCACGAAGGAAAAGAGGAGGAAATGGAGGCTCTCATATTCGATTTCGACTTCGAGCTAGTTGGAAATATTGTAGATCGGTTCAAAATAAGTGCACCCATACCCTTTTCTTCCATTTTTTCTGATTTTCGTTCGATCCCTTTCGGGTATTATTGTTTCAATACCCACCCATGCATGTATTTGCGATACCTATGACTTGAGCATGTATATATATGAATTTCATGTTCAATTTTGTAGATTTTGACTAGTTTTTTGCACTAAAAACCCTAACCCCACACCCGGATGATTTTGCCCTCTGATTTTTGGGGTTTTCATATAAATTTGCCATAGAATATCATTACACATATCCTAGATATGCTAATTTGTCGATTGGATATCTGATTTGGTAGTTTTATGTAAAATTTCCATTCATCGAAACCCTAACCCTAACCCAGACCTCATTTAAGCATTTATTTCGAATTTTATACATAATTTGGCTTGAGATTATGATTACTCATGTCTTGAATTCGGTTAATTACCTATTGGATGTCCAATTTTTTGTGATTCGTCCGATTATGCACAAACGGGCATTGATCATGTGCGGGTGCTATTCACCCGAGCCTCTTTTGTAAATTTTGCATAATTTCTGTATTGTTTAATTGTTAATTAAGTTACATATATGTTTTCATGTGTTTAATTGTATACTCTAAAAAATATGTTCGTTAACCAATTGTGAATGGTTAATTGTTCAGAAGCCTTAAAGTCACATTTGTCTCATAGTGATAAGAATTTCTATTCTTTCCTATATTTTATGATATACATGTATATAAATTAAGTCATGTGAAGACTTAATCCAAAGGAAAGACGAAAATTATGCAGGTATACGAAGGGAATGCCACAATTTGTTATATATAAATCGTTCTCCCGGAATGAGGATTATGTGAAAGAAGTTTGGTGAGCATTCCATCAAAGAATAAGAATCATGAAAGTAAAACCACAGAATTATGAATTTGGACGGTGATATCCCTTGGCATGCCATTAATATTATAGTAAAAACTCAATGATTATCCTGACTGTATATTGTAGGGGGTGATACTCTCTGGCAAGCTTAAGATGTTACTATGGAAGGATAAAGATTGCCTCTGGACCACGGGAGGTTAAGGTAGCGTTTTATTGGTCCTGTATACCGGGTCATAGGTATACTACTATACCACGTGGTGTTTGGCCCATCTATAAGTATGATATGTAGATGGCCCACCTTTGAGTCTAAATAGGAGCATACGACCTTAGATCGTGTAGGATATCATGATTCTTTTTTTATTCTCCCACATTTTTAGCTAGTAAGGCCTACTGGTTCTGATTCGCAAATATGAATAATTATACATAATTTACATTTCAAGGAAAAGAAGGATAAAATATGAGAAGTCATCTGTATTTCGAAAGCACATTCAATCATATTTTATATTTACGCATCCTCATTATTCTCATATATCTCTCTTTTGCTTTATTTTATATATATTATTATCGTCTTTGATTATATTATACTTGCTGAGTATTTAGCTCACTCTTACTGCCTTTCCTTACCTCCAAATTAGCACAAGCCTATTATACCCGTTAGGACAGAGTGGAGACTAGACGTTGACTAGGCATAGGACTCGGAGGATCAAACAAGCATTTATATTTTATATTTTATACATGTTAAGGAGAATTGTATATATTTATATTTTGGTTAGGAATCTTAATATATGTTGTACACATGACTGATGATCAAATAGTTTAATTTTTACTGTGTTTGGATATATACATACTTCCGTAGGTTATTATAGTCTATAACAGATACCTAGTGATATCTCTCTTTGGCCAATATTGTGTTTAGATACACAGCTTTGTAACCATGAATAATATGTGGTAAATTGGATCCTGTGTGATTTTGTGTACGGTTGTTGTATGTTGTTGGATGTTAGAGTTATTTGGATTTATTTTATGTATTGTATAGGACATTGTATAGGTTTTTGTATCAACTTGATAGCTGTATTACAGATAAAATTCTTCCAAATTTTTGACGTAAAGTATGGTCCGTCATAGTTGGTATCAGAGAAAAATAGATACGTTAGGTTTGATTTGAATCGTATGCGGAAGCTTAGGATAGATTATGATTGATCGAATAAGTAGATAAGGCGTAGAACAATTAAGTTAGATTAGATAATTCTAATTATCATGGTTGGTTAACTTATGCTAAAACTAAATTAGGAATAGTATTAAGTTTGGTTGTTTAGCTTATACATCGTAACTAGTGTCTAAAACACGATTTAACCCATTTGTTTTTATTTAAGAAAGAATATTAGCATTAGTTTCTAGATGAGGGTCTACTCATGGTGGTGGTCGACTGCAAGGTCGAGAGGAAGAAGTTGTATGGAGACACCTTAAGGTTTGAAGTTGACCAATGTCGATCTAGTGCTTGAGTTGATCGATATCGATTCAAGACCTAAATTAATTGATTTTGTTTGAGATTTAGGCCTGATCAATTCTGGGTTGAGGTCCTCAGGCAAGTAATTCACTATAAAGAGATGCTTGATCAACCTAGCAAGTATGATGGATAAGGTGAAATCTATAGCTCGAGGTTGGTATAACTCGGAGTCAAATTCTGGTGTAATGAATCCAAAGATGTCGATTCATACTTGATTTTATAATGATTAAGTATTTAGACTTTTGGGTAGTTCAAAGCCTATAGAGGTTGGGATATGGATCCTAAAAATTAAGATAATATTACGGTCATCCAATGTTCGGAAGAAGATAAGGTAATATTTTTCCATATAAGATAGAAGGCGAACTTGACATTGGGTGGTTGACGTGAAAAGAGTCATGAGTCTTAAGAATAAAGCGATATCGCAGAATATGTTCATGGATACTCTACGGATGAGTATTTTGCTTCAATGGGATTTTTGGGAATATATTTCAATTGTGGACAATTCAGCCACGTGGTTAGGGGTTGTCCTTACTCCATGGGTCGAATAGTAAAGAAGCCCAATGCCTTGGATCGAGGTTTCTCTGTAATGGTACAAGTGCAAGAGTGTCGCTACCATGGTAGAAGACGAGATTCCCAAATCTTGACATTTTAAATATATGTGTTGTTTGGGATTCTAAACCTATATTTCTATTTGTACTTTCTAAGCTTATTCATTTATTTGGGGATCATAGACTTGTGCTAGTTACATCGAGATCCGTGATATTTTTTTGAGACTATAGATATGGTTGGTTGGGATAAACTGATTGCATTGCTATGTTAAGGTTTGATATGATATTGAGGATGTTTCTTAGAGGAAATAATTAACCCAAATTATCTGCTGATCGTTAAATAAAGGTTGTTGTAGAGGTTGTGTCAGGATTGACACCAATTTTGGGGACCCTGCATAGAACTGACAAGGCATTGGCTGAGTGTCTTGCCGTGAGGTGTTTCAGTACTTTTGTAATGAGCAAGATGAATTGACAATGTTATTTGGGAGCAATTGAAGACTTGGTTGCTCGGGAAATAGATGGTTTGATAAGCTGGCATTGGGAAAAACAAATAGGTGGTTCGTTTGATCTGTCACTAAAGGCTTGATGATTTCTAGGATCGATTTGTATCAAGAGTATGGTTAATTGTGGGTGATCGAGGATTGTGCCTACGGTAGCCTTCAAAATTAAGATATAGCCATTATGAGTTCTGATAATGCCGTTTGGATTTTGTGGGTTCGTTGGCATTGTCATAGGATTTATGAATTGGACCTTTGGGTCATAATTAGATCAATTTCACGATGGCCTCATTGATGAATTCTTAGAATCACTAGGATGTTTGAACCATATTTGAAGATCGTATCATGGATTGCGAAAAACAGTTAGCCGTTTGCTCAATTATGAAAGAAATGTAAGTTTGATTGAGGAGAAGTGTTATGTTGGGTATGTGGTTTCATTGATAGTATGAATGTGATTCCTTAGAGTTTGGAATGATAATCAATTTAGAAAAGATTACTTGATGTCTTAAAGGTGTGTGACTTTCTTGGGTCTAGCTGAACCCGGAAGGGTGATCCGATAAGTATTTCTCAATGATTGCGGACCGTGAGACATTTGGGCTTAGAAGCGATCAGTATTAGTTGGAATGGGGCATGTGATGGTAGTCTTCAAGAAATTAAGGATTAATCGTCGACCATGTCGTCTGGATTGACCCTTGATCGGTCTAGCGAGTTATAGTAGAATGTAATACTTTTGAGAAAAGGCTTGAGATTGTATTTTTCCTATATCCTACATAGATGGTTGCCCTTGGGTTTAGTTGGTGAGAAGCCTACGATTAGAATTACTCCACTCATAGTCTGGAGTTAGCCGTTGAGACCTTTACTTGAGGATTGGTAGGTGCTACTTGTAAAAATAGTTATTGTCTAATGATCTTAAAGGATTGAGAGGTCATCTCATAGGAAGAGATGGCCATAAGACAGTGCAAGTGGGTAAATCTCGAGTAGCTCCTAATATCTAAGCGAAGTAGGTGCTCTGCATTTGATTTTAGGGGGAAGAATTACCTTCTACATAGTAAGGTCATGAAATTATGAAATGAGAAACCCTCACCATTTCGACCGGAATGCATAGGTTGGCTCATTGATATGCCAACAAAATGATAAGTTTGGTGAGTATTCAAGTTTGAGGTTTTTGAGTGATTGCTTCAATTGCGTCGCCTAGGTTGATTGTAATTTAAAGATTTTAGGCTTTGCCTTAGTCATGTCAATAACCTTAAAATTTTTCTTAGGTTTATAGCTGCAAGGAAAACCTAGATGTCTTGTATGAATTAATAGACATGAGTTGTAAAAGAATTCTTAGTATTCTAATAAATGGTTAATCAGAGTAGTGCGCAGTAAAAACATGTGGGCCCTTGGCCCAGAAAGTTTGGAATAGGGTTAAGGTTCCAAGTGGATGATCCTTCTCGAGGCGTAGGAGGTATCGAGGAGAGAGCCTATTGGTTCATTTGAGATTTTATATTAAATCGGAGAGGTAGTCAATAATTAGGCTTACCTTTAAATTTGGATAGATTATCGTAGTGTCTCCCATGTACCGATAATTGAGAAAGTAGGTTTATAATCAGTTTAACCATTGTGGGAGATTAGGGATTATCTTATAATAAAGTTTCAATCTCGATATTAGATAAAAGGCATTTGATATTGAAGATCAGGATGATTTGAATGATTAAGGTTCACTAGAAATAATCGTCTCTCCAAGAAAGTGATTTGGGAGTTCAGAGGCAAAATCTGGAAGGATTATCCCCATTTGTTAAGTTTTGAGGTTCGTTAAATTTTGAAAAAGAAATTTCTATAAGTTTGGGAGAGCATATATAACACCCCGATATTTTGACTCGAGTTATATATAGTGATGAACTTAATATAATAATAATAATAATAATAATAATAATAAATATGATCTATTGATATTTATAAATATTATAAATAATAATTGATATTAAATAATAAATAATAATTGATAAATAATAATAATAATAATAAATAGGAGTAATAAAATATATTAACAAATTAATAATAATAAAAAAGTAAATATAATATAATAATAATAATAATAACAACAATAAAGCAAGAGGGAGACAGATGAAGAAGGAGAGGAAAAGAGGGCGGTACTGCAGGGCGATGTGTGTGACATCGATTTCTCCTTCTCCGGCCGATCAATGGGTAAAACCACCCTCCCTTCTTCCTCTCGGTCACCAACCCATTTTTCTCCTTTCAGTTTCTTCAAATTCCTTTTTAATTGTTTTCTTCGTCCTCTTCTTCTGGGAGTTGCTGGCAAAATCAGAGAGAGGAAAACCTAGACGTGCAGTCGTCGTCTCTGTTCCTCTCCCGCCGCTGCCATTGTTACCGGAAGAAGAACACGTAATTGAGGCAAGCTGATTTAAGACTCTTTTGCAGGTAATCCTTTAATTTCTGCAAGTAATTTCCCCTAATTTTCATTTCTCTTTCAATTGCAAGCTAATCCATGGCCTCTCATTTATATAAGAAAAGTTCTTCATTCCTTCTCAATGATATTTTTTTCTCATAGGCGTGCCAAAATTTGTGGGAAAATCGACTGTATTTGAAGAATTAAAGGAAAACAGAACCACAGATCTGATGTCGAAAGACCCGACATTTTTTTGGGTTTTACGATGAATTGGGGGCTTAATAATTTATTCAACGAAGTTGTAAATATTTTGTGTTACAAATTGAGATTTTGGAGGCAGTATTTCATGTTCTCTGTGCAAATGTGTGAGAAGAGAGAAACAGAGCGTTGCACCCTATTTTGGGCGATCGAAAACTATCAGTGGGTGAGGACGGCGACCAAAAATGGATATGAATGCATGGGTGTAATTATATGGTATACATGAGGAAGTGTATGTCTGCGTACGCGTGTGTATCTGCGTGTGTGAACTGCTGGCCGTGCTGCTACTGCCCGTGAGTGTAGCCGTGAGTTTGTGGGTGTATGAGAGAAGTGCAGGGGTGCTGAAGGTATGTGTTGTCGCGTCCGTGTGGTGTGTTTGTGTGTGTTGGTGTGTGTGTATGTGTATAAGTATAAATATATATATATATATGTACATGACAGTGCTATGAGTGTGTGTGTACACTGTGCGTGTGTGTGCAGCAGTGTGGAGTGTGTGAGAGTTGTGTGTGCTGACAGTGCTGGCGCCTTGTGGGTGTAGGTGTGTGTGTATAAATATATATGTATATACATGTATGTAGGATATAAATATAAATATAAATATATATATATATGGACATATATGCGGGGTACATATAATATATATATGTATACAAAGGGATGGCATATACAAGTCATGTGTATATTTTGATGAATATTAATGCATAAATTTTGTTGGATATCGAAGGTTTATAAATATAGGCATAAATATATGAAGGGATAGATGAAGGAGAAAATGTGAATAAAGTATTATGATTGGGCTCATGTATTTTAGTAGAATAGTTGAATAATATTTGAAGATTGTGGATCTCTCTCGGTGATATCAGAATAAAAGGAATTTTGTAGCCTTAGAGATAATATTAGGACGCCGGATAAATTAGAAAGGATTTAATGAAATATTAGGGCATTCGATTAAATATTTAAACTATCCTTGGTACCGTTACTTTTCTTCTAATAATGATATTATTTGCGTCATCTTTGAATGGTATGTGTGTATAGTCTTTATCAGCACCGAATAATAATTCTTTCATTAAAATTGTAAAGTTTTCTTTGTATTAGACTTGATTGCATGAGTAGTTGAGTTATTGGCTTCCTACGGTTAAGGAAAATGAAAGCGTATGAAAACACTAAGGTATTTAGTCGAATGGGAGGTTACAACACTTTAGCGTAGTCTACACTTATCCGATACTAATTTCTGTATCATGGTGATAATAAGGTATATTATTTATTGTTGATGGATACTTAAAGTCATATGACCATCATAAAAGATGATATCAAGGATATCATTTGGCGAGGGGTATTACGGATAGCATGGGCATGCTACGAGTACAGTCTCTAAGAAGACTGTAGGGATAGTAAAGATACCATAGATAATCTCGTTGCACTTACCCAACCGTTGGGGACATGAATACACGGCATTTGGTTCACAGTCGCAAAATAAGATCCAAGGAGATGCATTGTGTTATTTCGTCATTGTCAATATTGTAATATTTCGAATCCCGATTGGATTATTTTAATGTTAGTTGTGATTTTGGGTATTTCGGACGTGGTAAAAATAAATTAAAATATTATAAAATTTTTGGAGACGATCAGAATTTCGGAGTAGTGCCCGAAGTGCGCCCGTGATGTCCGAATGGCAAGTTGGATTTGAAAATAAAAGAAAAATAATATATAATAATAACAATAATAATAATAATAATAATAAGTAAAAAGAAAGAAAGAAAAAGAAAAAGGGGGAGAAAAGAGTATGGGAGAGAGGGAGAAGAGGAGAGAGAGGGGGGAAAGGGGTTTAGGGTTCGAAGAAGAAGGAGGAGGAAGAGGAGAAGGGAGAGGGAAGCGACGACGGCGACGGCGACAGCGACGAGGGTTGCGGGTGAAGCCGTGACGGTCGTTGGCTGAGGCGGCACAACAGTTGTGCGCGGTGTGGGTTCGCGGAGGAGATCGACGGCGAAAAGTTGCGTGAGGAGAGAGACGGTCGTGTAATGGTGTTGGCACCGGCTGGGTGGTGCTGAGGAGGTTGATGACGGCCAGGCAAGCTGTCCGGTGGTGGATCAGCGACAGAGGAGTGGCGTCGGCGTGTGCAGCAGCGGCGGGAGAAATCGCGGCGGAGAAGAATGGAAGGGAGAGGAGGTGTGCGCGATGGCCGAGAGAGCTCGTCGGGGGTGCTCGGTGGCCACGATGAGAGGCACCAACGCGTGTGGCGCCCTATTCACTCCTAATGCTTAGCAAGAAGAATGGCGGAGAGGCGCCTGTGCCGAGAGGAGAAAGGGGAGGCTATGTGCGCGGGGTGCATGGGCAGGAGAGAGAGAGGCACAAATCGGGTGCTTCGGGATATCCTTTCTTCAGATCTGTAGATTATAATGTTAAGGCAAGTATCCTCTAACCCTATTATTGGTCTGATTTAATTTCTGATGTATTTTAACTACTATGAGAGATTTTACTAACATGCATGTATTTTTATATACCCTCAATTTATAAATTGTGTAGATGCATGTATATTTTATCGGTTATGCGGTGGTTTTGTACTGGTATTTATGATTTGGAGAGATTTTGGATACCCGGACGATATATATGTATGTTTGTGTATCCGTATATTGTGGAACCATGAATCAGGCCTTGCACTAATCATGCATGCTGCCGAGGGTGGGATCACTACAGGACTATGGCGGTCCAAGACCCTAGGGGTCGATTTGTGATCTGAGGCATTGGTTATTTGAGGCGCCGCTCCCGACTGGGAGGCTTAGTCCCGACGGGGACGTATATGATAGGTTACTTCCGCCGAAAGGAAGGTTGAGACATTTTACAGCTGACCTGCCCCACTGTGTATTTAATTGAGAACCATCGTAAGGAATTGACGGAAAACTAATAAATTCGGACGTCCTAATATATAACTAAAACTTGATGTTGCACCCAAAGCCGCGGGTAGTAAAACATAGTGAGCGATTCCTAATCTATGGGAGACAGTACATGGATGACCTTGAACTCTTTGGCCTAAACCGTAGCCGAGCCTCGAGTCACGGGTTTAAATCTTCGCAAATTGATATAATCGTGGTTACTGGACGAGGTAACCCTTTCTCAAGTTAGTATCGTTGATCTTTGGTTCTTGATTTCGTGCATGTTTTGTATTTCTGCATGTGTTATGTGGACGACGATTTGAGATACGTGGTTTGGCCCACGGATGGGCGATGGGAATGTCTCGTACGTACTGATGTGATAAGCCCGAAACGTGTTTTGATTTATGTTTTAGTTCCGGCGGTCTTCTCTTGATTTCTGTATTATGAGTTTTAGATTCGGATGATGGTATGTGTCCCACGCGGATGTGGTGACGGTCACGATTATGTAATATGACCTCGGATCATATGATATGATATTGTCTACGAGATTTTACCGGATCGTGATTTATATGATTTTGTCCCGGAGGGACAAGTTAATACAGACGACGATTTAGTACGAGACATCTTCTCGATTTTCAGGGATTTCACGGACATTGTATTTTATTTTACGTGATTGCTATGCGATATCCCTGCTTCTGATTTATGTGTACCGTTTTATACGATTGTTGATACTTACTGAGCTCTAGGCTCAAGTTTTCATGTTTTATCCCTTCAGACTAGTGGCCTGGATATGCTTACAGAGCTTGGACGTTATCTGATGCGGCAGATCCTTATCGATGAGTTGAGATATTCATATTAGTTATATTTCTAATCTCGAGAATATATTATAGTTTTGTCTATGGCTAGATGAGGGCATTGATCCATGTGTAGAATATGATTAGGGTTATCACGTTATGTTAATGAGTTGTTGTAATGTTGAATACCTCCCTTACGATATTTGGATTGCAGGTTGTATTTTGTGTTTGTCCGGATTTATGTCCGATGAGATTTTGTGCGGGGTTTATCATTTGGGTCATGTATGTGTTGATTGTTATTCGTCAGGATTAGGTTATTATGGTTAATATACAAGTCATGTGTATATTTTGATGAATATTAATGCATAAATTTTATTTATCGAAGGTTTATAAATATAGGCATAAATATATGAAGGGATAGATGAAGGAGAAAATGTGAATAAAGTATTATGATTGGGCTCATGTATTTTAGTAGAATAGTTGAATAATATTTGAAGATTGTATTTCTCTCGGTGATATTAGAATAAAAGAAATTTTGTAGCGAGATAATATTAATTCGGATAAATTAGAAAGGATTTAATGAAATATTAGGGCGTTGTTATTTAATTTTCATTGTCGCTCTTCTAATAATGATATTTAAATCGTGTGTGTATTTTTATTTCTTGACTGAATAATAATCTTTCATTAAAATTGAGAAAGTTTTCTTTGTTTTATTGATGGAATCTTATGATCTTTGTCACATTAAAGTTAGAATGATCCGCTTATATATTGGTATCGTAGATGCGATGGGATGTACTTTCTTGGACATATTTATCTATTGGATATTATATTATTATTTATGATTTTTGTCATATATCATTTGGCGATGTATCACTATGACATCCTTTCCCGAGTCTCTTCTGTTTGTTTGGATAGTAAAGATTGTTATTCTTATTGGGGACATTTATGTCCTTTGGTTCCGCTTACAAATAAGGTTTTATTTTTCGCTTTAGAGTTTGGGATTGATTGTATAGTATTCGGTAGAATTCATATGGATCCTACTTTGGCTATAGAAACTTGAGATAAAGAAGATAGTGGAGATAGAGGCTCGTTTTATTTCTTGTAAAGATTGTATTGTATATCTTTATTGATGGAATCTTATATATTATTATTCTCAGGATAATAATATTATATATTTTTATTTTCTCGAATGAATTCATTATGAGAATTATAATTATTATATTGAATTTATGATGATGATTGAAATTTTGAGCTTCCTCGTAGTCGGTTTGAATTGGGTCGAGTGACTCGAGTTCAGGTCGTCACAGTGTAACATTCTGAATTTTCATTCGGTTTAATTGGGATTATTTATTATTATTTTAAATAATTTGGGTGTAATAAAAATTAATTAAACATTATAAAATTTTAGAGGATATTTGGATTTGTTAGGCCGGTGTTTATAATGCGCTCGTATTGTCACCCGAGTATCGATTTGAGCTTTGAAATAAAAGAAAATGATATATAATAATAATAATAATAATAATAATAATAATAATAATAATAATAATAATAATAATAATACAGTAGAAGGAAAAGAACAAGAAGAAGAGGCAAGGGTTTCGAGTGAGAAGAAAAGATGAGAGAGAGGAGGGTTTTGCGGGAAAGAAGGCAGTGTGTGGGTGGTTGACGGTGGCCGTGACGACCGTGCACGGCGGTGGCCGGTTTCCGCGATGAGGTCGAGCAACGGCGATTGTGTTCGCGAGCGAGGGAGTTGCGCAGGAGAGACACCCCGCGTGAAGGAAAAGAGGAGGAAATGAAGGCTCTTAGATCCGATTCCGACTTCGAACTAATTGGGAATATTGTAGATCGGATCAAGGTAAGTCACCCATGCCCTTTTCTTTCATTCTTTTTGATTTTCATTCGATCCTCTTTGGATATTATTGTCTCGATACTCGACCCATGCATGTATTTGTGATACCCATGACTTGAGCATGTATATATATGAATTTTATGTTCAATTTCGTAGATTTTGATCGGTTTTTGCACTAAAAACCCTAACCCCGCGCCTGGATGATTTCGCCCTCTGATTGTTGGGGCTTTACATAAATTTGTCCTAAAATATCATTACTCATATCCTAGATATATTAATTTATTGATTAGATATCCGATTTGATAATTTTATATAGAATTCCATTCGTCGGAACCCTAACCCGTGCCTAGACTTCATTTAAACATTTATTTCAAGTTTTATACATAATTTGGTTTGAGATTATGATTACTCATGTTTTGAATTTGATTAATTACCTATTAGATGTCCGATTTTTTGAGATTCGTCCGATTATGTACAAACGAGGACTGTTCACACGTGGGTGCTGTTCACCCGAGCCTCTTTGGTAAATTTTGCATAAGTTTTGTATTGTTTAATTATAATTAAATTGTATATATATTTATATGTGTTTAATTGTATACTCCGAAAAATATGTTCGTTAATCAATTGTAAAGGGTTAATCGTTCGAAAGCCTTAAAATCACGTTTGTCTCACGGTGGTAAGCATTTCTATTCTTCCCTATACTTTATAATGTACATGGATATAAATTAAGTCATGTGAAGACTTAATCCAAAGGAAAGATGAAAATTACACAAGTTACAAAGGGAATGCCACAATTTGTTAGGTATGGATCGTTCTCCCGAAGTGAGAACTATATGGAAGAAGTTTGGTAAACATTCCCTCAAAGAATAAGAATCATGAAATTAGGACCAGAGAATTATGATTTTGGAGGGTGATATCCCTTGGCATGCCATTGATATTATAGTAAAAATTTAATAATTATTTTGGATGTATATTGTAGTGGGTGATATTCTCTAGTAAGCCTTAGGATGTTAGTGTGGAAGGACGATCATTGCCTCTGGGTTGCGGAAGGTTATGGTAGCATTTTATTAACATTATATATCAGATAATAGGTATACCATTACGCCATGTAGTGTTTGGCCTGTCTGCAGGCATAATATGTAGATGGCCAATCTCTTGGTCTAAATAAAAGCGTACAACCTTAGATCATGTAGGATATTACGATCCTTTTCTCGTTCTCCCATACTTTTAGCTAGTAAGGCCTCTGGTCCTGATCCATAAAGATGAATAATTATATATAATTCACATTTCAAGGAAAAGAAAGATAAAATATGGGAAGTCATCTGTATTTCGAAAGCACATTCAATCATATTTTATATTTACGTATCCTTATTGTGTTCATATATATCTCTTTTACTTTATTTTGCATATATTGTTATCGTCTTTGATTATATTACACTTGTTGAGCATTTGGCTCATCCTTTCTACCCTTCCTTACCTCCAAATTAGCATGGGCCTATTATACCCGATGGGACAGAGTTAAGACTAGAAGTTGATTAGGCATGGGACTCGGAGGATCACACGAGCATTTATATTTTATAGTTTTATACATGTTATGGAGAATTGTATATATTTATATTTCGGTTGGGAATCTTAATGTATGTTTTACATAAAGCTGATGATCAGATAGTTTAATTTACACTATATTTGGATATATATATATATGATTTATGATTCCGCAGGTTATTATGGTCTATAATAGGTATCTAACGGCATCTCTCTTTGGCCGATATTGTGTTTAGATATACAGCGTTGGAGCCATAAATAATATGTGATAAATTGGATCTTGTGTGGTTTTCTATGCGGTTGTTGTATATTGTTGGATGTTGGAGTTATTTGGATTTATTTTATGTATTGTACAAGAAATTGTATAAGTTTTTGTATTAGTGTAACGGCCATATTACAGACAAAATCCTGCCAGATTTTTGGTAGAAAATATGATCCGTCACAAAACTTCTCAAATATTAGTAAAATTAAAACAAAACCTCAAAACCTCCATTAAAATCTACATGCATGCATGAAAAGATAAAATAGGGTAAGTAAAAATATCATACATGTATATTAAAACCACTAAATATAAGCAAAACTAAACAGAAATAAGAATAAACTAAGAATAAGATATAATAATAATTATCATAACATGTAATTTGACATATTTGACCAAATGATATTTTTAGATATCTCTTCTTCTCTTCCTTTCTCTTCCTTCTCTTCTCTTTTTCTCTCATTTCTCCTCCTTATTCAAAATAACCAAAAATTGTGCAAATGAACCTGTACATAAGTACCACCTAAGGTGTCACGTTTAATCCCAACCGTGCATTTGCACTGCCTCAAGCGCTTCTTGAGTGTAAGCAATCTATAAATCACACTTGAGTACCATTTCAAGTGTGCATTAGGTGACCTCTAATTTGCCCAAACTTCACTCAAGTGGTCCAAGGGTGCTCCTCAGCCATGCCCAATCTGCTAAGTGTGTGCAAGCATGCGTTGAATGTGTCTCAAGTATCAAAATTGGTTTTTTGTTTTGAATTTTTTTTAAACTCATATTATACAATTATTTCTAATGTACCTAAAATAAAATCAAAATAAATTGATAATATCAAATTAATTAGACAATAAACTAGATATTATAATTTAAATGTCCTAATATATTAAGCATATTTAAGGACTGCACTTATTATTCATAGATGATTTGGATTTTTAATATTCTAACTTGTATTATATTTTATATTTTGAATGTTTTGCTTTTTAAGAATTGTAAGTATTGACATAATATTTAAATTTATTCGACTTTGGACATTTGAGCCTACTGAGAGTCATATGATTTAGATTTTAAATAATTTTATATAGTTTGTAATATTTGATATTTAATTAAATGTTACGAACTTCACGTGAAAAATCACAATTTAGATTATATTTTCATAACATTGGACATATTGGATTTCAAGATATTTACAGTTTTTCAATCTTATCTATTTTATGTATATGACTTATATACCGTATTACTTACAAAAAAAAAAGACTTATATACCGTATGTATGCGCTTGTCGAATTTTAGACTCATAATTTATTATATTTTTTTAATATCTTTTAAATTAGAGGGTTATAAATTATTTATAGAATTCGAACAGAAAAGGTTCAAAGATTTTGCTTATTTATTTTGTATTTGGATATTGTATATTGGATTTACATTTCAGACTAATGCTGGAATATTTATATATTTTAATTTGTATGATTATAGAAATACTATATCAATTAGATTTTAATGTAAACTGTATAAGATGAGGGGTCAGATATTTATTAGATACTTCTCCTTACAGATATTTGTATTTGATTAGGTTGTTATAATTTATGTGAAGGCCGGACATAGTTTAGTTTGATCAAGTTCTAAGTTATTAGTAAATGGATGTAAGTTTTTGGAATTTGTTACCATCTTAATTTTGTATTTGAAATTATTTGGAAAAAAATTTATTTAGATTTATTTATTATGATTTTATTATCTACTTATTTTATAGTTGTAATAAGCTTAAACATGAAAGAGATTTTCTGGAAAATAATGCCCCAACCCCCTTCACTTTCATTGGTTGTGCATAAACGAGACCTAAATAAAAACATTTAGATTTGAATCTTGTATTAGGCGGCCACCACTTATAATAAATTCTGATTTAGAAAAGCATTAATATTTTTTTAAAAAAGATTTAAATTAATTAATGTAAAAAATTATTTGATATTATTTATTTAAGCAATATAAGCAGACTATTTTCAATAGACCACTATCATTTACCGTTGACCATAGGTCCGATAATAGGTTACAATAATTATTATCTTATTAATAAATAGAATAATTATTTTATATACAAGGAAAATAATTTTAAATTTTTTAATTTACCTTATTATGTTATTATCTTAATATAATTATTATATAATATTTTATTCAAGGAAATTACACGGAAGAAAGAGGGAGGCCAATGCCGCCCATTTACATTTCAAATTATTTCAAACTCTGTTCACTCAACGGTCGTTTCTCCCTCTCCGTCTCTCCCCGCTCCACAAACCCTAGAATCGAAACCCAGATCTTCAACTGTACCAAATCTAACGGTCCAATTTCGTGCCCAAGCTTCTGCAATTCTCTGCCCTAATTCGAAAAAAACCCTTGACCTTCAAATCCTCTTTTCCCCCAGTTATGGCTTCTCGTAACCAAAATAGACCTCCTCTGCATGTACTTTCTCTCTCTCTCTCTCTCTCTCGACGTTCAGCACTCTATCTGTCTCCCTCTGTCATAAATTTTCTTTATTTTTGACACAATTTCTTTCTTTTTTCCTGTCAGAAAAAGGATGGTGGCGAAGAAATCCCATTCGATAAGCGCCGGAAAATAGGCGGAGGAAGAACAGCGGCACATGCGGCCACTGGAAGAGCGCGGCAGGTCCTTTCTGCAGTAAATCTGAATCAAGAATCGGCCGGCCCGGCGAGTACTGCTGATTCTGCAGCTACTGAGGGTTCCGAGGACGTGAATTTTACTCGGGATGAAGTAGAGGCACTCTTGATTGAGAAAATCAAAGGGAAAAAGTTTGATCTCAAGGTTTGATTGATTCAATGTGTTTTCTGCCGGTTTAAATAGTCAATTGTTTCCCTGTTGTCTTCATGCTTGCTGCTTTGTGAGAATGTCTTTTAAGTTAATTTCATTATAATTGTCAAAGCTGGTGTCATGATTTTTTTCCCATGTTGGTATGTTTAGACTTAATTTTGGAGTGTCATATGTTTGATTTGGAGTTTGGGAACTGTGAAATTCTTAGGGGAAAATGGAACAAATTTCTGAGTCAAACAAAAAACTTAGGCTTTGCATCAGATGGTTCCAAGGGATCGAGCAAGGCCTTATTCAGGAAAAGGAAAAGTTACAGAATGAATTGGAAGCGGCAAAGAACAAGTGTTCTGAAATTGGTAATACACGTACCTCTTACATTATACTAGTTTTTAGCTGGGTGGTCTATCTGGTTTACTAACTGGGTGCCAAAAGCTACGTTGCTAAATTCTAAATGAGAAAAGATCTGAGTTTTTGCTTGTGCATTTAATGAGCAACCTCTGTTTCTTCTCATTGATTTCGTATGAAGTTAGAGTATTTAAATCGTTAGGGTTCAAAACTTCTGCAGTTTCATTTTTTGTCCTGATTTTGATGCTGATTGGAAAAACTAGGGCTCTAATTTTTTGTTGGGTTCATGATCTTAGATATAGAGATGAAGAATAAGGAGGATGAACTTACTGCAATCATTGCAGAGTTGAGGCAAAATTATGCCGCATTACAACAAAAGTTCTCAAAGGAGGAATCTGACAAAGTGGTATGTTTATTAATAGTGCTGATCTGCCATGAAACATTTTCTGTTGCTGTTAACTCTCTCATTTGTTGACTGCTTAATCTGACATCTAGGATGCAATTGAAAGTCATCGAATTGAAAAGGAAGCTAGAGTTGCTGCTGAAAATTTGCAAGCTTCCTTATCAGAAGAGCTTGAAAAGACTCGACAAGAGAAGTTGGTTGCTGAACAAAAAGTAATGCGTCTTGATAGCAATCATGATGTGATTTTTCCTGAATTTAAAAGATCCACTTCACACTCTTCACAGTTTCCCTTTAAAACACTTGAATTTTTCAGATTGTAACATTTGAAGATATGTACAAGCGACTACAAGAGTACAATACGAGCTTGCAGCAGTACAATAGCAGGATGCAAACAGATCTTGCGGCAGCAACTGCAACACTCCAGCAAGTAGAGAAAGAAAAACTAGCTATGCTAGAGACTTTGAGCACTTTACGTGGACACTACAGCACAGTACAGAACCAATTAACCTTGTCAAAGGTTGGTAGGATGATGCACGTTGATACCTTGGTGTTTTGGGTATTTGACTAGTTAACATTGATATTATTGTTCTTGTGATCTGGAAGAGGAGAGCTCGTTTAGATGAGGAGGAAAAGGATAACGTATTACCTAAAAATAACTCTATGGCTAGGTGATGGAAAACAAGCTATTGAAGTAGTTATTTGGACCACCATGTAGCACATTTAAGTACAAGCCAAGCCCCTTACCAAGAAGAAAAGGATCTCACCGTATAGATTAAAAGCAATTTCCAAAGCTGATGCTGATGGAAAATTCTCCAAGGGAAAAAGGGCATAAATCTATGTAAATAGAATCATTTGCTCTGCATTGTGCTTCGATGCTCAAATGGACATCAGCTACTTAATAGCTTCCCTACCCTTGTTTGAGTTGTGTGTTAGTGTGAATGTCTATCATGCATCTTCTTCATGCATAAAGCTAGCATACGTGCACAGGATCAATGTCTTCCTTTTTGGATGAGCTATACAATTCTCTGGTTATAGGGTAACTGCTGTTAATAACGAGATCTCAAATCTACCCACTTAACGTTTCATTATCCTTTCACTTGATTAAATTTTTTTATTATTATTTTTTCATCAGGCTTCACAGGACGAGTTAGCAAAGCAAAAGGTGGTATTAGAAAATGATGTTAACTGCCTACGACGAGAATTACAGCAGGTGAGAGATGATCGTGATCGTCACTTTGCACATGTGGAAGCCTTAAATACTGAAATTGAAGAGTACAAGGAAAGAACTGGGAAATCAGTGGCAGAGTTAGAGAATCTGAGTATGAAATCAGATGCCTTGGAGGTTCGTCGTTTTTATTTATCAGGCATTAAATGTTTACACGCGGCGTTCTGCCACCTTTCTCACACTCTCAACTCTTTCCAGGAGACGTGTGCTTCTCAAAGAGAGCAGTTGCGCATATTGCAACATCAACTGGCAGCTTCAAATGAGAAATTGAAGGTGCTCATCTTAGTCTTCTCTTGTAATCTGCTCATTTTCAGACAAAGCTAATATTGTGAATTGGCTAAATGCCCTTTGTGAGGACTTTGTTTCTCCGGTGACTTTCTTCAGTGTGAGGGATTTTTTTCTCAGGTGTCCGATTTATCTGTTTTTGAAACAAGAACAGAGTTCGAACAACAGAAACGAGTAATCTGTGATTTAAAGGATCGGTTGGCAGATGCAGAGCTCCAAATTAGGGAAGGGGAAAAATTGAGGAAAAAACTTCACAACACCATTTTGGTAATGCTTTTTTCTTTGAGGAAAAGCATGTTTGATGCTGTATGCACATGGTCTGAACTGTATGTTTTATTGCAGGAACTAAAAGGTAATATCCGGGTATTCTGTAGAGTGAGACCCTTACTCCCTGAAGAGGGTTCTGGTTCAGAGGCTCCTGTGATTTCTTATCCGACATCTACTGAAGCACGTGATCGGGGAATCGACTTGATACAAAGTGGTAGGGGCTTGTGTTTGTTTTCAATGCAGAAGCATAACTTCCCTTCTTTGGAATAGTGACTTAATGATCTGTGTTTTTCGCATTGTAGAACTCGTTTCCAAGTAGGGGAGCCATTAAGGATTTTTATTCCGCTTTCAGAGCATGGTTTTGGGACAAAGTCGATTATGTGGGAATATTTATTAAAAGGATTTAGGTGCCAATAATCTAGAGAAGGATATTTGAGCACTCAAAGTATTGATAAGATTTGGAGTCATATTTGGCGCGTTTGGGACGT
This sequence comes from Nepenthes gracilis, assembly GCA_033239525.1. Lineage (NCBI taxonomy): Eukaryota > Viridiplantae > Streptophyta > Magnoliopsida > Caryophyllales > Nepenthaceae > Nepenthes > Nepenthes gracilis. The sequence continues at coordinate 2,500,996 of BSYO01000038.1, read as the reverse complement.
AGTCTTTTTATCTAGTAGCTAAGTCTTCTAGAATTGTTAGGGGTTAGCATGCCTAGGCATGAATTTAGAGGGTATTTTGGAAACCGAGGAAGAATGAATATACGCCTAGATAGCAGGGGTGCTAAAAAAGTAAAATTGTTGATCCAATTATCGGAATTAAAATTGTTAAAATGAATCAAAGATTATGTTAAATGTTTTTTAATTGGAAATTTGGAATACGAGTCAAAATAAACTTTTTAATTTGGGCTTCAGTTTGATTTGGGGCTATTAATTTTCAATTAAGTTATTTGAATTGACCATATATATATATCTCCCAAATAGTTAAAAAAAAAAGGAAAAAAAAATTTAATTTAGTATAAATGTCTTATTTTGTTATTCATAGAAATACTTTGCTTAACAGCAGAGCATATTTTTATTTTGATATTAACAATCAATTGAGTGGATAAAGATTTTAAAAGGCATCTGAAATGAAAAAAGACAATGTTTGTAATAGTTGGTTAATTATTGTTCAAAGTTGTTACTTATATATTAATATACCGTATGAGGATTTTAAAATTATGAATTTTATATGTTATAATTTTATAATTTTGGTATATATTAGTTTGTGATTTTTATGATTTTGAACCATTGAGATCAGAATTACGAGTTTTAGCGACGGCCTTTTGCCTGAATTTTGTTCGAGGCATCGATAATTTGGTGGGTTGGGAAAGACTGAAATCAGCATTGTGTTTTTCTGTTGGTTTACAGGACAGAAATATCCGTTCATGTTTGATCAAGTGTTTACTCATGATGCCTCACAGCATGATGTTTTTGTAGAGATATCACAGCTGGTACAGAGTGCCCTGGATGGATACAAGGTAATACTATTCTCTCTCATCTTTATCTTGGTAAGTTAGACGAATGTGAATTCCTATGATTTTAATAGTTCTGCTAGGTTTTGCAATACTTACTTAGCTCAGGTTATTATTAAAACTAAGCTGAGTATAGCTTTTGGTCTAAAAAGCATTGACATTGATAGGTGATATGGACATTACATAATATTGAAACATCGACATGCTATTTTTCTAGAAATAAAAATACGATACATTAAAAATATGTTAATTAAAATTATAATTTATATTTTTAATTGATAAATAATACTATTTTGTTTTAAATTAACAATAACAATATACATTCCTTATTTTTTTATCCAAAAAAAATCATAGAAAAGTATATAACTAAAATAATATAAATGGGTTATACTATAATATTTTCAACAAATTATTAAAACAGTATAATTAATAATAATATAATTTAGCAAATTAAGATATAACTTAATATAATAAAGTTTTTATATTAATTTATATTTATATTTTAATTTTATCATTGGACACTTTATAATTTTTAAAATATATCAAATACAAGCCAAAAAAGAAAATATGATTAAAACATAACCCAAGTGTGTTCAAACATATCGAAGCATGTTAAAATTTTTAAAAATTCTAAATAATTGGACATATGTAGGAAACTGTTAGGCACGTATAGGAGAATGTTGAAAGAGCGTCGATGCTCAATACATATTGGATATCAAAACTTTATCCTTGAAAAAATGTCAGTGTTTGTTAGCTTTTGGGAAGCAAGCAAATTCAACTTGATTCTTTTGCATGTTCAATTTAGTTTAGTGAATTTTGGGAAAGGCCTTTTAAATGAAATTCTGCAACGAGAGAAATTGTATCTTGGGATCAGAAGAATATAACCACATGTTATGGCCTGCATCAACTGCTTCATGACATGAATTTGATATTCTTTGTTTTTCTCCACTCATACGTTACTTTAGTGTCAAGTACTTATTTGATAGAAAATTCTAAAAATTTTCTTGGCAGGTTTGCATATTTGCCTATGGACAAACTGGATCGGGCAAAACATACACCATGATGGGTAGACCGGAGTCTCCAGAGCAGAAAGGACTAATACCTCGTTCTTTAGAACAGATATTTCAGACTAGCCAGAATCTTTCAACACAGGGTTGGAAATACAAAATGCAGGTATAGAATAACATTTCTGGGTAATGTTATATGTACAATTCATAAATAAAAATATCGATATTAATTAATACATATAGATTCCATGGATGAAAATATTTATATTGGTATTAAATATATTGGATAATATTATTTGTATCAGATATATTATAAAGACAAAAAATTTTAAAATTAGTTAGTTAATCGGGCTATATCAACAAACATATCAATTATATTGGCCGATATATTGTCGAAATATCGGCTGATAAATTGTAATATATTGTTGATAGGAAAACATATTATGATATTGCCGTGATATAAAAAAATATCGATATTAAAAATAGAGATGCACATCGGCCGATATTTGTATTAATGGTACATGTTATGGCATTGTTGTGATAAGTAACCATGGCAAGGGTATGGAGTAAGGTTCTATTTGTACTTTTCAGGTCTCAATGTTGGAAATATATAACGAGACTATACGTGACTTACTATCGACTAATCGAGGAAGTTTGGACATCACACGTGTGGAGAATGGTGTTCCCGGAAAACAATATGCAATTAAGCATGATGCAAATGGGAATACCTATGTCTCCGATCTCACAATTGTTGATGTATGCAGTACCAGAGAAGTCTCTTCTCTTTTACATCAAGCAGCAGAAAGTAGGTAGGAGAGATTCTTAATCAATCTACTAATTGTTTCTTTAATCCTTTAACTAGTTTCTCTATTGATTGATCATGTTTTGTTAGCCTACATTTGCTTGAGAATTGTTTGTACTTGTTTATGCCACCATCAAGTTATATATTTATAAAAATATTCCTAAAAATGTCTGGGTTATGTTGAATCATATTGAAAGGTATTAACAGGGCCCGTTAACAAGAAATTGAAGAACATCCGGGTGTACAATGTTCCTTAATTTGCCCATCTTTTTTTCTTCGACTAATATCATTAAAATCCCATTTCAATTTTCTGAAAAAGATTATGTTTCTGTTGTGTTCATGGGTTTTCCTTGTCAATAGTGCAGAGTGCAACACGAGGAATTTTTTATGTGACTTCTTTGAATTTGGCCGCATAAGTTTTCAAACTGTTTTATTTTTCAGGTCTGTGGGAAAGACTCAGATGAATGAGCAATCATCAAGAAGTCATTTCGTGTTTACGTTGCGAATTTCGGGGGTAAATGAGGTAAACTTCCTCAATTTGAGTTGCTTTCTTAATCCTGATTTTACATGCATATTATCAAGCATTTGCTAATATAGTTTCTTGATGTTACAGAGCACTGAACAACAAGTTCACGGCGTCTTAAACTTAATTGATCTTGCTGGCAGCGAGCGGCTCTCGAGAAGTGGGGCAACAGGTGATAGATTGAAAGAGACTCAGGTAGCCATTTCTATATGCTTTTGAATATAAGCTTCTCCATATTAATGGGAGCCTTTGATTATCATTCTTTCATCAAAGAAACTTACCGATCCTTTCTTCAATGATCAGGCAATTAATAAAAGCTTATCTTGCTTGGCTGATGTTATATTTGCTTTGGCCAAAAAGGAAGACCATGTTCCTTTTAGGAATTCAAAGCTCACTTATCTTCTCCAGGTAGGCAAATACAACTAATTTACCATACAGTTTCATTTTCCATTGATATTGTGCTTGGAATAGCATTTGTTTCATTTTCCATTTATGTAAATATCGTTGCCGATGTAAAAAATATTGGCATTCGTAATTTTAAATATTTTTTTGATATAATCTATTTAGACATGTTTTATCATGACTGATACTAATATTGATATTTTTATCAATGGTTAACCTTAATAATTATATGTTTTGCTTATCCATGATATATTTTGAAATATTTTCTAGATCACATCTTTATAAAACATATCTCAATATTTTGTTGTCATATATGTATGTATATATTTGTATGCATCTATGTATGATAGTGTCCATGAACAATATGCAAAGCTTTACATGAAAATTTCATGGAGAGTAAAAAAGACCGAGGGAGAGTACAGTTGGAATAAGTATACAAAACCACGTATAGGTGATTGATTTGAATAAATAGACCCTCTATGTATGTCAGTTGGGTGTAGGTTTAATATATTGTCTTTCATCGTTAGAAAATATATTTTTTTATTCAATTTTATAATCCTGATATAACATATTTAAATTTGTTTTCATGAAATTTGTTCATGAAATAATGGGAGCTTGAGTATTTTTATGATAATGGGGTAGAGGTGAACATGAATTGGTTTGATGCAAATTGGAAGATAAATTCACTACCAGACCGCATATTACGATTTAGATTTTTATTTAATCAAATCGTCTGTTGAACCAAACTGTCCAAACTATTTATGCATGGGCTGGTTTGGTTTGGTTGATTTTTTATGGTTTGCATAATTAATATTAACCGTAAAAATTTAATTCATTCAATTTAATATATTATAATCAAAAATGAAAATGTATAAGTAATAATATCAACATAATAAAAACATTACATGTATATCAAACAAAATTAACATAAAAATTTGTTTAAAAGATGGACTTTGTAGATAAAAAAAATAAGAATATTTAATATTTACATAATATTAAAATATTAAAATAATTAAGAATTTAACTATTTATATTAAAAGTTAATTAAAGCAAAATAAAAATAGGTATGAGCAGTATATTTTAGCTACAATAAAATGTTTTATTTGTTATATTTACAAATTTAAACTAAACTAAATTAAATTAAACTGCACCCACAACTACCAAGTTAAAAATACAGTTTAGATAGAAAATTAAACAGCATTTAATTTGTGAATATGTCAAATCATTATTAACAATTTGATTTAATTTGGTTAAAACACTTTTAAAATGTTTTGCTCAACCCTATGATGGAATTTTTTTTTTTTATCATCATTTTCTTTTTGTCTGGATAAGTGAGCCTGCATATTCTAGGCAAAAACATTGTTTCCCTAGTGAATCCTGAGAACATGGATGCTCATTCATTATCTAAAAAGGTGTTTGTCATCTACAGTTGCCCACAATTTTGGGCATATGCCAGAATGTTAATATTTAGTAATATTATTAATCAAATATATTTTTATATATAAAAATACATTATAAATTTAGTTAATATCTTTGTATCAAATGGTTAATACGTTGGCTTGTTGTGTGTCTGTATCTTGTATTAGTATCTATAGTTTTTAGTTTGGTATTTTACACATGTTATGTGATCAGCCCTGCTTAGGAGGCGACTCGAAGACATTGATGTTTGTCAACATCTCGCCAGACCCATTATCAGTTGGCGAGTCAATCTGCTCCCTCCGTTTCGCCGCCCGAGTAAACTCATGTGAGATCGGGGTTCCTCGACGTCAGACAACCGCACGATCATCAGATTCTCGACTGAGTTACGGATGATATCGCCTATCCACCATGCCACAAACACAGTATCTGTACCAGTTCTAACTGTTATTTGTATGAGATCTTCTGCTGCTTAGCTCTTAGAGGTGTGTATAATTGATGTTGGCTTTGATTGGGTTTGCGCACGACCGATTGGCTAATGACTTGCAGATGTCGTTTCATTGGCTGTTTAGATTTGTAGAGTAATTGGATGTCTCAGTTTAATGAGTTTACATTCATGAAATTGTTGCTTTCTGCTAATTTTTTTTTTTTTTTCCGATTTAGTGTATGATGGTGAGTTTGCAGAAAGATAAATAACATTCATGTGTTTAATGTGTGATGTTGTAGTATTTATATTTGATGGGTACTCTAGTAATAGACTGTTTAAAAAGGAGGAACAGCTCAGATTAACAACAGTCTATTTGCGTTTAAAAGGTCAACGCCCATTATTGATCGGATGAAAGGCTAAGTGAGTCAGGAAAAGCTTAAGAATAGGACAGACGATTTGCTCTTGAAGCGGTTAACGTTTTCGTTGATCGGAAGCAAGACCAATTGACCATCTGAAACTTAGGCTTCAATTCGGCCAAATCTAATTTGGCCCACGCGACTATCTTTAACCAGTAATGGTCTTCTCCTACGATTTTGCGCTTTTTACATAAGACAATCTCAACTGTAACAATTATCAGCAGATTTAATATATATCCATGAAGGAAAGCGTCAAAATCCTCATCCTATTTGTAGTAAATTCTAACAGTTATAGAATACAGAATAATAGCAATTAAGGTAACGATTGTTATTGCCATAAAGGATCCACGTCTAAAAAGGAAGCGATTCCAACGGAGTGCAAGAATTAAGCTTTCTTGCACAATGAAGGCCTCCCTGCACAACAATTATAAAAGGCTATGGGGTCATCACTCCAAGGCATGTTCTCAATTGTCCACAAAAAACTTTCTACTGAAAGGCTCAAGCTCTTTTAGAATACGAACGCTTTCTCTTTCTTTATCGCTACATTCTCACGATCACAATATTTAGAGCCAACGCTCCTCACGAATTATCAAAACCTCTTTTAATAAGAGTACTCTTCCATCACAAACACTCTATGTATTTTTCATGCATATTTTATTCTCACATTCTTAATTCGAAAGCTATTTGTTGACTTGAGTATCGGAATATTTTCGGTGGGATAACCTTCCACCGTCACCTAACATCTTGTTCATAATTGTAGTGTGTAGGATCCAAATTCAGTGGACGAAGTCGGACTCAATGATCAACTTGATTCGAATTTGTTTAAAATTTGGATCTAGGATGCATCAATATTTATTTGTATAAATATTTAAATATCAATATTTAAATTACAAAAATTATATTAGATTGTTTAAATTGAGTAAAATATCTCAATTTGGATATTTTAAATTTTAGCATTTGTCCATTTTTAATAATGTTAGATTTTCTTTTTTCTTTTCTTTGCTTGTTTTTTTCCTCGCATTTGTTTTTCATTTCTATTTTTTCTTAACATTTATTATTTTATTCGGATTTATTGTTGTTATTGTTGCAATTATATTTATAAAAACTATTTTTATAAAGAAACATTGTTAGATATTATTGTAAATAAAAATGACTATTGATTGATATATTAAGAAAAAGTATATTTAATTATTTTTAAAATATTCTAAAAAATATTTAGTTGGTGTAGACACTATGATGTGGCACACAAATTATAGCAAATATTTAAATTTAAAATAATAATATAAATAATCTAATTTAGATATTTTAAAAGAATTTAATATGTATACTGTCTAATATAAATAGTTTTTATATTCTCTCGGATAATGTAATAATAATAATAATAAATTTACATAAAAATTGATAGATCAAGTGTCATAACACTATATCACATTTGAGGTGATAATGAGCTATGCCAAGCAAAATGGAATCAAGGTCTCTATCGTGCTTAAGCACTGAAGCCCCTTCAACTTTCTTTCAGTCATTGGATCAGTTAAATTTAACAGTTGAGATCTAAACTTAAATAAAATATGAAAAATAAAAAAAAACTATTATTATATATTTTTAATTTTTTTTAAATTTAAATCTCATTGATCGGATACATGATCCAACGGTTGATAGGAAGTTAAAGGGGATCCAAGCTTACTAGGTACAAGAATTTCATCCCACCCCTCCTTTAATCAGCAGATTCTAATCGAACCGTTCTAAATTATGTCTAAAATATTATCCATAAAGACAGAACGGGATACTACTAAATTATAATATCCTGTTTTAGTTATATATATACTTATTAAGATTTCATATTTATATAATATTTTTATTTATATAAAATGATAAGGTTGTGAGTATATATATTGAATATATATATCTTATACTCAATATTTTATTTTTAAAAATATTTATAACAATTTTCAATATAAAAAATAGACTACTAAGAATAGGAAATTCTAAAAATTTTGTGTTAAGTGATTTCATTGTGATTTTATTTTAAAATAAAAAATAATAAATATAAAATACAAATTTTTCAAAATGTGCAGAATTTTACCAAAAAATAAAAATAATAAAAGGTCGTCGTCCAATGAGAAGGAAGCTTCCAGCGAAACACGTTCTATCGACTTTCCAGTTGACTTCTGAGCCAAACGCGGCGTTTCAAATCACCCCCTTCCCCCATTTCAAAACTCAACGCCAGCCAGCAGATTATTATGAAAAGTATTTAAAAAATAGTCTGTAATTATTTTAAGAATATTTTAAAATAATACCAATCTATTTATTCATTTTAATAGAAATGTATTATTATAAATTAATAAACAAACTATCGTCTAATCAAAAAAATATTCTAAAAATAATTTAAAATTGATATTAAAATAAAAATGGATAATAAAAATATTATAATTTTTTGATATTTCCACTTATACATGAATATATATTTGAGTATGCGCAATTAACGTCAACTAAAGCATAATTTTAGGCTTGTGCACGTTACTTTATTTTTGCTTCAATATTTATTGACTGCTCGAATAAAATACGGTTGACTTCCATGACTTGACCTAATTTACCACGCTTTGGCTTTGAATTCCAAATGGGTGTATATATATATATTTTTTTCTAAAGGATATATATTTGTATTGTTTTCTATTTATTTATTTCAAAAATATTCAATTACATGCACAATTTTGTCATAAATTATATATTATATATATAATATAGAAAAATGTAATGCATCCGAGACTAAGGAATATGAGGTTCGATTTAAAAAGATCGACCCACAAGAAATAGCAAATCGAATAATGTAGTTGTCATATCAATGGACCCTTCGGTTGGATTAGGGTTTCTGCTTCATTTTTTTTTTTTTTAGAAAGTGTGAACTATTTTTTAAGTTTTTATTATAGGATTAAAAAAATTAATGATTTAAATGTAAATATTAAATAATAATATCTAAATATTTATTTTGGTTAAAAATTTTTATATATTAGATTTGATATTAAACGGATGTTAATATTATAAAACAAATTAAAAAAATATATAATTGTTTTTAGTACTTTTTTTATTTTTAAATATTGTTGATTGAATTTTTATAAAATTATAAAGATAAAAATATAGGATCCTATTTCTCTTTAAAAAAAAATAAAATCCCCTATCAGATAGCTTTTCATAGTTACCTTCTTGTCCCAAGAAAGAGGGGCATCGTATCATTGGGAAGAAATTTGGAGCTACTTAGTAAGTAAAATATTTGGACTATTTTTTAGGTTTTTTTTTTTGACAAATAGAAAATTTTAAAAATACATTTGAATTCATCTATTTTTGATTAAAAAGGTAGAAAATAGTGTTAGTAGATTTTGTTTTTTGAATTTTGAATTAATTTTTTAAAAAATAATAAAATATTTAAAAAATATTTTTCAAAATGTTTCATTGGTTGTTAAGTAAAATTTTCACATCTTTTGAATTCTACTTATGAAATAGTATTTTAAAAATATGTGATTATAAAAATATTAATTCAAAACTTTACAAATTTTAAATATGTGCATGTTTTGAATAACAACTTTTTATTCAGTTTATAGTTAAATTTATTTATATATTTTAATTTTTTATTTGATTTAATATTTTTATATGAATTATTAAATTGATAAATTCTACTTATATATTTGTTAATACAATTATTTTAAAAAAATAAAAAAAATATGCTATTTTAATCAATATTTAAAGTATTTATAATGATAATATTTAAGTTACTATTTAAAATTTTCTATGAATTAATAAAATATTATCAACTATTAATTTAATAAAAAATTTGACAAACTATATTAAAATATTTTAAATGATCATTATTATTAAAAATAATATGTCATTAATATGTATTTTTAACTTAATGATAATTAGATACATAGATGAGACTATAAAAAGTCATGTATCAACAGATTTAGATTTGAATAATTATAAAATTTAAATTTAGTTCAATAGTTTATTGAGTTTAACTCAAATAAATTAAACCTATAATTCAATAAAAATAATAATTAATTATTCAATATTAAATATATGTTATATGTATAAACTACATAGATATATATCATTTTATATAATAAATCATAATTAAAAATTATATTCGACATTAAATTTGATACTACATGGTACATAGACTTTTACAACTTTTGATGACATTAAAGCAAACAATCTTAAAATAAATTTGATTAATTATTTTTATTATAAATAAATATTTAATTAATTTATTAAGTTATTAATTAATAATTTTTATTATTTATCAAATGATTAAAAATTTATAAACATCTAATAAGTATTAACTTCATAAAATATTTATATTTCTAATAATAAATACATTTTTTTGAAAAAAATTATAAATAAAAAGTAAAATAAAAAACATAAAGAATAAAAATAAAAAAATTATTTTCTCAACTAAATAGTGCCTTCAATGTTTACTTTGGTTGTCCTAAGGCACAATTGCCTCTATAATAAAGGAATGAAATTTCTAGATGACAATTGGAATAGTTTAGTCGTCTAAATTAACATCTATTTGGTAGATTCAAATTCTAAGATTTATTTCAAAAATATCAAATTTAAGTAAATTAATAAATTATTAAGATTGATTATAAATTCAGACTAAAAATTTAATATTTGACTAAAGTGGTTTGGCGCTAGTAACGCGTTATATTTACTTGATTCACATAGAAGTATATTTTAGATAAAATTATTGTGCGTGTTTTTTATTTATAAATATTTTGGTGAAAACTTCACATTGATTTTGATAAAAGTAATTTGTTTCCTCAGCTTTGATAAAATATTTGCATATTTGCATTTTAGGATATAGTTTTCTATTTTGATCAAAGAATAATTATTATAAAAAATTAACAAAATATATTCAAACATATTATAATATAATATTTATAATTTAAATGTTAAACATTATATTTATGGATAAAAAAAAAGTAACATTTGATCTACTTTATAAAGAATAACGGTTAGTTGACTTACTTATAGGTTCTGAATAGTCACATAGGGCTTTTGATTATATAAAAATAACTCTAACTCAAATTTTAATATTCAAATTTATTAGTGGGATAATCACTGATTCTTTATTTTTAAATATTTGAAAATTTTTTGCATATTTCATGTTCTCATATATTTAAAGAATCATGTTGTATGTTTTCATACATTTATACAAATTTGTTATATTTTATGTCATATATTTGTGTATGATTTCTCCCATGTTTTATTACAATTTCATTATTTCCGATATCTTGATTTTTTGATTATGAACATTATCATTTGTATATTTGTTCAATATATCTTTATATATAATTTTTTGCATATTTTGTTAAGTGTTAACTCAGTCTTATTATCTTTATTGCCAATCTTTTAGATTCATAAGTTTTAATATACTTGTAGGAATTTCAGACAATATAGAGGCTTACGAAAGAAAGAGTTGTTAGAATATTTTAATTATATTTTAATTATTTGATTAAAAGTTCATTATTATGGTTTTTGGACAAATTGTATTATGGCCACAAGCTAATAATTGTTATAATTCAATACAATATTTGATTTATTATTACTGGATTAGAATTTTAGGTTTAAAGCGACTCTAGTGATATTGTGGGTGAGGTATCTCTTACTGAGTTAGAATTGTGAAACTTATAGAGTAGATTTTGAATTTGACAATCAATCTTTCTCAGTCTGTTCACTCTGGTCCATTCACTCCAATCTAATTCTTACTGCAATTGTAATCTAGCTTGGACGATCATTCATCACCTCGCAGCCTAATCTTGGCCAATCCTCCTTCTTGACCTAAAACACATATCAGATTACGTTACTTGTTTCATGGGCTCGGATTTATCTTTAAATCATGTTATTTTTATGCTAAACCCATCAAAAAATCTTATAAAAAGAGTACTTGTTCATTTGATTTATGAGTGAGTTCCCAGGTATATCATTAGAAGGTCGGATGATTTTCTTTCCATTTTATACTCTCAATTCGAAAGATGAGCTACTTCCCCTTTATTTTCTTTATATTTTCCATTCGATAATTCACAGTTATTCCCCCTACTATAAGTAGATCTTCCAGCCTAGAGTGTGGATCCTTCACATGTTTTCCTCCTGTTATGTCTCCATTCCTCTTTTTTAATCTCCCTTCTGTTTTTCAAGTTATCCCGTTTTCAGATAACCAGTGTTATTTTTGTGTTTGTTCATTTTAGTTACTTCCCAATTTCTTGCTGCATCACCTATCAATCAAACCCAACTTCTAAGGCAATTACTATTTGGACTAGCCGACATATTAGTTTAATATGTTGGATTTTTTGGTCACTCCCTTATGATTAACTCAACAAACGAAAAGTCATCGGACATTCATATGAAACTCGTGTGAGAATCGAAGTGTTCATGCGCGTGACGAAGGGTCAGGAGGTACGATCAAGTCAAGCGCTTGAGGGAAAGCGGAGCTCGAGTGCCAATTCCAGATTGATGAAGACTTGTTGGCGCTCACCTCACACGCGAGTGGTGAAGAGACGTGGATTCCAGACTTGGTGCGCTCGCTATGTGCTCGTCGGGCGTTCAAGTGCGGAATCCTGGACCGATGTGCTCGATTCGCCCTCGCTGGGCGCTTGAGCACCGGTACACAATATAAAACGCGGCTCATACGTTTTATGGTTATATTTTCTGAAATCTATCTCCACAAGGGTTGTCGTACATAGAGAGATTAGAGAAAAAGAGAGATCTGGTCAAGGTTCAACATCCGATCGAGATCCAATTTGAGTTATGTTTTACGCTAAGGTCGAATACGTCGCTCTGAATGTGATTCTAGAAATATATTTTTATTTGGTTGCTCTTTTTTTCGTCATATTTCTCTTGTGAATTGTCGAATGTGTTGAGAAGGAGTTGTATTCAATTATTCTTCACTCAAGTTCAAAGTGAAGGGATTTCGGAGAGGATTCTTATAACCGATACTATTTATAGTAGATTTGTTTAAAATTTCTATTGTAAATTTTTCTTGATTGAGAATGATTTTTTACGTTAAAAATCGATGTATATTATTTATTTCTTGTGCTCACAAACTTGATGGCTGATAATTGATGGAGAGTTTGGTTTGTTTCGTTGTGTCGGGTTGAGTTTATCAGGGTGTCAAATCCCAACATAATGTGCTTCTTAAAATCCTCAAATCTATGTAGGTTATCTAATTAATAGTTGACTAGGTGTATTGTGTCAAGATGGTGACATTAATTGTTAAAGGTCATTTTTGTGTTAATATATTCCATAACAATATTTGGTCGTGCGTTGATATTGGGCTGTATTCACTGAAATATTGAATCAATTTATTTCAATGGTTGTCCGTTCCTGGTGTCCTGCGCCTGCTGTTTACCGGCTCTACGCTCGAGCTCAATTTCTAGTAGCAGCACGCCTGCTGTTTGCTCAACATACGCTCAAACCCAAATCCCAGTAATCTTGCGCCTGGCATGCAATCGAGCCCCAAAACCAATAACCTTGCGCCCGAAACTCGCTGCCTTCTCGCTTGAGCGCTTTTGTGTTTCCCTCTTGAAACCCTCGGCACTCACCGTGCGCTCAAGTGACGCGATAACGGTTATTTTTTTAAATGGTATTTTTGAACCTCTCTATATAATTCTCTATTTTTTCAACTATCCTAACTTTTGCTTATACATTTTGGCGCGTCTACTTTGAGAGAAAATAAAATTCTTCGACTTTAATCTTGTTCCATTTGAGAAAACTTCAATTATATTATTGTATTCTTATATTAACAGTTTTCTCACCACTTTCAGTTCACCATTATAACACTTCTTACCCATTTACCTTCGTTGGCGATGTTGGTAGTGTGAAGAAGGAATTCTGGTGGTATTTGGTACTTCAAACAGTTCGTGAGGGAAGATTGATATGAAGACCGGAAGGCGTCCGAGTTCATTATTGTGGGTAAATTTAAGGAGTTCCTTAGTAGAGATCGCGTGGCAGGAGTAAGTGGGTTAGATTATCACGTCGTTATTATCTGATTTGTAAGTTAATTCTCATAGTATATATCTTTCCTGACCGTTAAAATTTAGAGGATTTTTCTCGATAGTTGTGGTTATTGAAAATTTTCTTCATCATCAAAAATTGTGTCTTTTATTACTTTTATTGCTTCACTTTTTATACTTGTTATTGTTTAATTTATCTAGATTGAAATATTCTTTACGTATATTAAATATTTATTTACATATTGCTTTCATTAATTTATTAAGGTGCCAAAACTTTTGTGTAATTTGGGACAAAAAATTTTTCTTAATTGGTATCAAAAACTCACATTGATCAGTGATCCCAAATCTAGATATATATTAGCGGATCTTTATCCTCGCCTCCCTTTTTTGATGGGAGTAACTATGCGTGTTAGAAAGTTCGGATGAGAACTTTTCTCAAATCGATGGATGAGGGCATAAGGGCTAGCACTCAAATTGGGTGGACTCTACCTCGAAACACCTCGAGCAACGAACCAAAAGTCTTGTCCTTGTGGAATAAAGAAGAATTTGATTTGTGCAATTGCAATAATTAGGGGTTACATGCGATTTTCACGACTGTATCCCCCGAAGAGTTTAAACGAATATCTATGTGCGAAATTGTTAAAGATGCGTGGGATATTTTTGAGACTACCCATGAAGAAACCAAGCTAGCTAAAAATTTCAAATTATAAATACTCACCACTAGATTTGAAGAAATTAGGATACAAGATGACGAGACATTTGACGAATTCTATGCTAAGTTGAATGACACTGTAAATTCTACATTTAACTTAGAAAAAAAAATTTCAAAAAATAGAATTATCCGAGAAGTTCTTAGATCGCTTCTTGAACACTTTAAATCCAAAGTTATAGTGATCAAAGAGAGTAAAGATCTCAACACAATAAAAATTGAAGAGCTAGTTGGCTCTCTTCAAACTTATGAATTCACATTTTTTCAATCAAGGAAGAATAAATCTATTGCATTAAAATCTGTTTGGGAAGAGACAAACCGTTACTCAGATGAGGAGTCGTGTAGTATTGAAGATTTCACTTCATTTGTTAAGAATTTTAAAAAATTTTTAAAGAAAAATAAAATATCATTTGACAAACAAAAAAGAAACTCAAAAAGTTTGATTTCTCCTAAAAGTGACAAGAAAGACAAATTTGACATCAAAGATGTCAAATTCAAAAACAATTAAGGGGTTCATTGTCATGAATGTCATGGTTTTGGCTATTATCGTGCTGAATACCCAAAGCTTAAACTTCAACGGAGTCAAGTCTTGAAAGCTAATACAACCTTGAGCGTTGACGAAGAAGAAGATGTCGAAAGATGTACAAACGAAGGCCAAGCCAAATATATAGCTTTTATGACCTCGCTGTGTGGAAATGATAAATGTTTGGAAGAAGTTCTTAATCAATCCGTTGACTCTAATAACAAGTCAGAAACTAAATTTTATGCTTATGATAGATTATTTAAAGAATACTTATAGATCAAGGAAACCAATGTATCATTAAAGTATAAATTGACAAAAATATTTTAAAAAATTAGCTCTTAAATCCGTATTAAGCACAAAAATTGAAGAAGCTAAAAAATTGAATAGCTCATTTATCAAAACAATCAAGACTCTTGAATTTGATCTTGAGGATACTCACAATGATTTGAAACAATTTTCAAATGGGTTCAAGTAATTGGACCATATGTTTGGTTTGGAAAAAATTGGAAGAAGTAAAACTGGGTTGGGTTATTCAGAAAATGTCCTAAAAGTCAATATTTACTTTACAATTGTATTTGTCAGAACCACATCTATCAAAAGACAAAGTAGATGATGTCGGCCCGTGTTGATCAGTTGTTAAGAGTTTCCCTAAAGAAATATACCAACACATAAGATCGACAAATCTTAAAGAGTAAGAAAAATTTTGGTCTTAATTTTATTAGGAAGTAAAGGTCCAATTTTAACGTCAATGCTAAATTTGTTCCTACATGTCATGGTGTGGAATTATTGGCCATATTTGCCCCTATTGCGACGTAACGTCGCGTCAAAATAATCTTCGACCAGCATTAATGGTGACGCCGCCCCTCTTTCCTTATGTATTTTGCTGAAACTCTTCATGGGTTCCTCCCATTTCAGCCGGCATCGCCAATTTTCTCCCTTGTGGTTCCAGATTCACCAGTTTGTGGGTGGATCTTGAGGGATAACTCTTCCCCTATTTCCTGGTGCATCACGGCGCCTCTAGCGCCTCCTTTGGCTGTGAACCCTTGGCAAACTCCTGTGGTTAGGCGTTATCCATTGTAGATCTGACCTGGCTTATTTTGCAAGCCATGAAGCTCGGGTGACTTAGGCTAGCGGTGCACTGCTGGAGCTCCGGCGTTGCTCCTTATGCATCTCAATGCTACTCACGAGCGCCAACCCTGCGCTAGGTGCTGCTCTTCTCATCCTCACACACACACACATCCACACCAGCCACCACACACACAACACAAAAAAAAACTGAGGGGCTCCTATGTAAAATTTATTCAGGTGTTTTTACGGTCCTCTATTATGTGTGTATTTTAGATATTGGGCCCGTAAAAATCATTTGCTCGCAAATCTATCGGCAAGCGTAATCGGCTAAGTGGGCTCTTTGCTCCTGATTGGTTCATCAGTCCCGAGGCTAAGGCCCTGTTCACGTCACATATGTCTCAGCAAAAACTCTCCTTTGAACGGAAAGTCAGCCTTATCTTCCTTGACCCCTCCACCTCCATCTCTTTCGTCTTCACTGACCGATATTATGAGCCAGTTCTCACCAATTTGATTGCTCTTTCTTCTATTATCATTCAAGAATTCTATTTCAATATTCATGAATCTTTTCTTACTTCCTTTTTGACTTTCTTGCAGGGGCGACACCTCCGGATTATCCCGAATTTGATTGCACAGCTACTGGAATTTTCTCGGGTGAAAAATCCTGACTACCCCTATACCCTACTCTCTAGGCCCCACTTCAGTGAGATCGCTATATTTCTTCATGGTTCATCTATGGAGTGAAATGGGCGATCTTTTAAAACTTCGCTTCTTTCCCTTTAGCACCTGGTCGTAAGTTGTATCATACTCATGAATATTTTTTCTGCCTCTCACTTCTCCTTCATCCCCCTTGAAAAAGCCTTTTTTCTTTATACTCTTTTGAGCGACGACCTATTAATTTGACATCCCACTTCTGCTCTCATATTCTCTCCCATTTCAACACTTGCAATGATAACAACCTTCCATATGGTTGTCTCATTTAGCGGCTACTTGTTGGATTAGGTCTTTCTTTTTTTGATCTTTCTCATCTCCAACTTGTACGCCTTATCACCTCCACCACCTTTGCCTAGGACTGGTCATACATTCACTGCTTCGTAAAGGATCTTAGTGAGCCGTTAGATGAGCCTCTCCCTGAGGTGCCTTCCTATCAGCCCGAGGATGGACCGTCTTGCTCTACCTCGTCCTACCCTGAACCCTCAGGTCCTAGACTATCTGATCCTCCCCAACACTTCACCTCTTCCTCCGCAGCCTTGATAGGCCAGATATCTCACCTTGTCGATCACTTCGAGCGCCTATATTCATCTTAGGAGCGCATGTACGCTTCTCAGTTTCAACTATTTTTGGATCTCTTTACCGGTTTTGAGCATTTTGACTCCCGCTTGGCTACTCGGGAGGCTGCGCTTCGACGATTGTGGCGTCAATATACTCATTAGTCTTCTGGCAACTTGTCTAGGTTTGAGTGACATCATCTCTTTGGCTCTTCGTGACAAAAAGGAGGAGACATTCCTTTGTGTACTGTTTAGGGGGAGTTTTTATTGTATTATTCAGGAAAAATTGTGATAACTTTATTAGTCTTGATATCTTTATGAGTTTTGCTGACTTCATTAGTTTTGATGACTTCATTAATGTTCCTATTCTTTCATGTCATTTATGTTACTATATGCTACTGTGCATAATTATCTTATTTTTGTATTGTTATAGACATATTATCTTTATTTGTATTATATTTGTTTGTACTAATTATAGTTGCCCAGGCACCACTACTATAGTATTGGCACGGCAGTTATAGTATCGACACAACAGTTTTTGTGTCCCTGGTCATTTACTTTTTATATTATTTTTGCTTCTCATTAGGTGTTTTTTTTTATATACATGAGTTCTATTTCAGTGGTATCTGAATTCGTACTTCTCTTGTATTTTTTTACTTTATGTGATTTTATTATGGAATTGCCAAACAGAGAGATTGTTAGGGTCATTTTTATGTTAGTATATTCCTTAATCATATTTGGTCGTGTGTCAATATTAAATTATATTCAATGAAATACTGCATTAACTTATTTCTGTGGCTACTATTCCCGGTGTCCTGTACCTGCTGTTCGCCTACTCTGCGCTCGAGCCCAATTTCGAATACTCACGTGCCTACTGTTCGCTCGCCATATGCTCGTGCCCAAATTCCAATAGCCTTGCACTTACTGTGCGATTGAGCCCCAAAACCAGTAACCTTGCACCCGAAATTTGCTGCCTTCTCCCTCGAGCCCCTATGTGTTATGCTCTTGAAACCCTAATGTGTTTTTCGAGCCTCTCTATATAATTATCTATTCTTTCAGTTGCTCTAACTCTTACTTATGCATTTTGGAGCGCCCACTTTGAAAGAAAATAAAATTCTTCTACTTTAATCTTACTCCATTTGAGAAAACTTCAATTATATTATTGTGTTCTTGTGTCAACGATTTTTTTACCCCTTTCACTTACCGTTACAACACTTCCTACCAATTTACCTTTGCTAGGGACGTTGGTAGTGTGAAGAAAGGGTTCCAGCGGTGTTTGGTATTTCACGTAGTTTATGAGGAAAGTTGATGTGAAGACCGGGAGGCGTCTAATTTTATTGTGTAGGCAAATCTAAGAAGTTCCTTGGTAAAGATCACGTGACAGAAATAAATCGGTTAGGTTAGCGTATCATTACCACTCGATCTGTAAGTTGATTTTCATAGTATATATTTTCGCTGGTCGTTGAAATTTGAAGGATTTTACTTAATAGTCGTGGTTATCGAGATTTTTTTTCGTTACTAAAAATTGTGTCTTTTTATTACTCTTATTATTTCACTCTTAATACTTATTATTGTTTGATTCATCTAGATTGGAATATTTTTTACGTATATTGAATATTTATTTACGTATTATTTTTGCTATTTTATTTAGGGGTCGAAATTTTTGTGCGATTTGGGACGAAAAGTTTCCTCCACTGATCAAGAAAAATACAATCAAAGGATAAAAACTAGGTAGGTGTTTTACTAATCACAAGACATAATTTAGAGGACAATTTTACTCCCCATCATGACACTTAAATCTCATGGGGATGTAGCCATGCCAAATTGACACTTCAAGATAGGCAGAACGGCCATAATAAAAACCATAAAAACTATGCCATTTTACATAGAAAGGGATTTGAAAAGATATGTTTCTTAAAAATTTTTAAATTTCTAAATTTACAGGCCCACATCATTTCTGGAGAAATAATTACAAAAAGCTAAGCAACATTACTTAAAAGATTATTTTTATTTTTCTCAAAAATAAGTTCTCATAGCCAAGCATTCCTTATACAAGAGGTTAAGAATTATCTACGTCCCAAGGTCATACCATCATAAAACAGAGTCATTTAGAGTATGGAGTGAGTCCTTAAAAACTCGACTTACCTCCTCTCAAAGAGGGCTTAATGCCCTTGACTTAATCAACCTTACTCTAAAATGGATTCCTCTTATCTATACATAATAATTTATTTAACATATTACTGATTTGATAATCAGTAAAATAGATTCCCCCTCTTCTGTGTTCATAATGTCCAGGACTTAACAATTTAGTAGTTTACACTTTAGTTTAGATACGGATCAGTACGATCAATCATAAATAAAATAGCGATTATGTAAAAAATAAGAAAAAAAAATTCTATTTGTTAGGTCAACATTTCGTTCCATTTTGAATATGCCATGCAAAGGGAACGTACCTTTTAAAAAAAGGCAGAAAATGCATGCAACTTGCGAACTCCATCGTTGTTTCCAGGGCGCCTTGATTACCCATTAACATTACAATAGTTTTATTCAACCGTGAATTTTGAATGAAAAGTCCACGAAACACTAATTTAAGACAACTCATAATTACTAATAATGTTAGCAAATATAATTTAAAATATCATATTTATTAAGTCCACAATTACAATTATGGTTTCTACTTTACGTGTTTATTCTTATAGCATATATAATTTTTATAAATGAAATAATATATTCAAAATTTGCAAATTAAAAAAAAATAGTGAAATTACCACTAAAAGAATACTAATTTACTCCTTTGCACGACATTTGTTAACTGTTTTTTTTTTTTTTTTTTGGGTTTTATAATATATATTGTATTTAATTAGTGAAATTATATAAAATTAATTTTGAGTATTTTTTTCAAAAAATATTATTTAAAATTTTGAAGTATACGTTTAGAACATATATATTTTTTCCATAAATTTTAAAATGTTATAAATTAATAAAATAATCTTAATGACCTTTTGGATAGTTTTCATCGTCTTCCTTATAAATGCCCCTCGATCTTCTACTTCCTACCAGAAAAAAACCTCGCTCCTTCCTCTTCAAGGAAGCCCTGCAAATCTGCCATGGCAGTACTTTCTCACATCTCCAAAATCATCCTCATTACTCTCATCTCCTTCCTCTTTCTTCCATGCAATGCCGAAGTGCAGTACGTCGAATACTACTGTTACGACAATGGCAATTACACGAAGAACAGCACATACCAAGAAAACCTAGTTCAAGCCCTTTCCGATCTCTACTCGGAAGCCTCCGTCGACAGCTTCCACAGCACAACCTCCGGCTCCGGCGACAACCAGGTCTCCGCCCTGTACTACTGCAGAGGTGATCTGACCCTCCCGGAGTGCCAGAGCTGCGTCAAGCTAGCGGCATTGGCGGTTTTCAAGAGCTGTTTTGGCCAGAAAGAAGCCATTATATGGTATGAATTCTGCACGCTGCGGTATGCGAACCGCCGAATAGTCGGCGAAGAAGACGTGGGCAGAGGGGTCTACTGGTTATCTCAGAGGGTGGTGGACGACGGCGGAGAGTTTAACCAGACGGTGGATGCAGGATTCACGGCGCTTATCCATGAAGCGGTGTCGAATTCGACGGATTATTTCGCCACCGGAGAAGCCGATGTCACAGCGTCGGATAAAGTATACGGGTTGGTTCAGTGCAGTCCTGATATTACTGCAACTGAATGCGAAAACTGCCTGAAATACGCGCTGAATCAGACGAACATTTGTTGCATTGGGAGGATATTTGGTATTTTATTTCTTCCCAGTTGTCAGATACGTTATGGTATGTCGCTGTTCTACCAGACGGCGGCTGCTCCGCTGCTGTCGCCGCTTGTTTCGCCGTCAAATTCTTCGCTTTCTCCTTCTCCGGACTCGCTGCCTTCTCCGGATTCGTCACCATCTCCTTCTTCGGATTCGTCGACTGGCTCTAATTCTTCGACATCTCCGCCTTTGGATTCCCCCTCTTCTCCTCGTTCGTCGGATTCCTCGTCGACGGCAGCAGCTAGTCCTTCTACGCTAATTTCATCAATTGGCCGCTTTCATAAAAATCATGGTAAGTACATCAATGATGCCGTCTGATATATCATAAAAATATATAATTTTTTTATATTTTAAAATCAATATAACAAAATTTTCATTCAATTTTAAACAGAAAAAAATATACCCGATGCATCATTTTAAGAAAATATAGTATTCCCAAATTATATATATATATTTTTTGTATTCATGGTTGAATATTATAATTTAATTATAAAAGTTTCATAATATAAAAATATTATAATTAGTAATTTTAAATTTTTTTACAATATTAATTTTTTATTAAATATTTAACATAATAATAAAAAATTTTAAAATATATTTATGTAAATCATTTTTTTTTTAATTTTTAATTCTTATATGTTGAATTTTTCATCCAAAAGATAAAAGTAAGATAAACCTGATGCCCTTTCCTCCCAAAATCCCGTTTTACACTATTCTTTGGATTTTGTTTTTTAATTTCACGCCTTTTAATTTCATTGTGACGTTTATTTTAATATCAGTTTTATTATATAACAAAAATTAGATCAAATTGATTTATTTTGATGGAGTTGCATGGCGATTCATGCATGATATTAAAAAATTATAAAAGCGTAAAATTATAAAAAAAAATGAAGTTTAATGATTTAAGTTGGATTATAATCTCTACGAGATATTGAAATATTATTTCAGGGTTTTTCTGAATTTAAAAATTAATTATCAATTAGTAAGTTTTCATACTAAAAACTAAGTCAATTAAATTCATAACATCTATCAATTTGGCTGTATCCCTCCTTGTTTACATTTTAAAAAGTAAGAATGAAAGTTGATTTTAGAGGTTTTTCATATCAATTTTTAATTTCTAATACATAAAATATGTATTGAAATAAAAACAAAAAATAGGGCTATAAATAAAAATTAAGATTACATGGGAAAAAAAGCTATAATATTTTTGGGGCCCTTACATTATTTTTCCCCTTTTATCTTGACAATGGATGAAATATCAGTATTGGTATTTATATTAATATTGTTATTACTTGAAGCTTTATTTATATTAAATATATTGGATAATACATATCGATATTAGATATATTAAAAGAAAAAAAATTCTCATAATCATAAAGTGATAGAGAAATATCGATTAATATATTATGATATATCAATACGATAACATATTATACAATATCAAAAAATATCAATTTTAACAAAAATGGTATTAATATATGTTATTTAATATTAAATATCCACTAATATTTTCATCCGTCGTGTTGACTGATTAAAGGTTGTGGGGTTTCACGCAGGGGGCTCAAGGCAGACAAGGCCACCGTATGGGGCGGTGGTGGCGACCGTGATGACCATTTCAGCTGTATCACTTTTCATTGGCGTTTGATTTTAATGGTTGTTTCACGGTTTCAGAGTTATCAGTTATCAGAGATCATATATATGCAGCTATTTGCTGATTTGTTGTAATTTTTTCAAGGGCTCTTCGATTGTTTCAGGGTTTCTGAAACACGAATAGTTCATCTTCATTATCCAATTAACCAGTTTGTTTCTGGGAAAAAATAATTGATAAACGTAATCTAAATTTCTCTTTTATTTTTACAGAAATTTTATTTTCAAATTCTATAATAATTATGTACTTGTTTTTTATTTTATAAAAAAATACAGAATTCATCATATTTCGACATCTTAGAATTATTTGACATTATGTATCAGTTCTTAAGAAAAATCGAGAATAAAATCAAGAAAAATAAGAACAAATAATAAAGTTAAAATTAATTGGGGATAATTTTATATTTATTTCTGTTGGATGCCAAATATTTTAGCCTTACTTAATTTTTTTTATTATATACAGCACAATTCTTATATTAAAAAAATAATATTATGCATCAATGGTCTATTGAACTTCGTGTTACTTTGCCATATTTATGAAAATTTTCAGCACTAACGTCGTGCTGCAAATTCTTTTCATACTTTGTTAGTCTCTTTTTTATATGATCACACTATACAAATTACTTATAAGAAACCAAAGTTGAAAGACGATTAAACTCTTTCAATTAATACTAGTTCTATATTATTTTACCAAAATAAAAAAAAAATTAAAGACAACGCAACAAATAAAGGCAAGAGAAACCTGTTTATAGCAAAAATCTCACTTTCCTAATGCAATAATCAATAGAGAAGTTTACAAGGTAGACTCTACTGATTTTACCTTAACGGGGGTATAAATCCTTTTCCAAAAACCAATAACTCAAAGGTGATCAAATGGGTTTCTTTTACTCAGCCTTGATTTATTGCAAATAATATATCTTGCCATATATACCACAATCTGCCACCTCATATTTCGCCTTCAGAAAATTTTCTTTATCTCTTGATATTTTTTATTTGCTTCTGGATGAATTGTGTATTTTGACCTATGAGCTTCATTCAATTTTTCTTCTTTTAATTTTTTAATATTTAGTATACAAATCCCATTTCCAAAATCAAAGAATTATATCAGCCTGAACATTGAAATCGGCCCGCAACTTATTATCCAAATCTCTAGCATTCTCTATTAAATACGAATCGCTCATTTGAGTCTCTTTGACCCTTTCTATAATCACAGGTTGCACTTGTAAATATGATAAGATCATACTCGACCCTTGGAAGTGTAAACAAATAACCTTTTATTCAATTCAACATTTCCCATTTCTTGATTATTAAATGGGCCATCATACTTACAGATTTTCAACTCAAATTATTAGCAACCACGTTTGCCTACCCTAACTGATATTGTATTTTACAATCATAATCTTTCAACAAGTCAATTTATAAATATTGCCACAGATTCAATTTCTTCTATGAGAATAAATATTTCAAACTCTTATAATCGAAATACATCAAAAACTTCTTTCCATACAAATAATGCTTTCAAATTTTCAACACAAGAATCACAACTGCTAATTCTAAATCATGATTGAGATAATACTGTTCGTGAACCTTCAACTGTTTTGACCCATAAACAATCACCCAATATACAACAAAGCCTCCCAATCCGTCTGAAATTGTCAATATCAGCGCGGATATCAATCTATTATTCAATTCTTAAAAGTTTCTCTCACAATTTTCATCCCAAAGAAAGATCGTTCACTTCTAAGTCAAATACGTTAGTGGTATCGTAATCTACAAGAAATTCTTAACAAAATGCCAATAATAACCAATCAAACCCAAGAAATTTCATACTTCCGTAACATTAGTCAGTCAATCCTTATTTGTTACTATTTTAATCTTTTTCAAGTCCACTAATACGCCACCTTTGGAAGCTATATGCTCCCAAAATGATACTTTTTCCAACCAAAACTCGTATTTCTTAAGTTTAGTAAACAGTTGCATTTCCTTCAGAGTTTGTTGTGCAATCATCAAATGAGTTTAATGCTCTTCAAGTTCTTCAAATAGATTAAAATATCATCAATAAAAATGACCTTAAGTTGATCTAGATAAGGGTGAAAAACTCAATTTATGAGGTTCATAAATGCTGCCGGCATATTGGTTAATCCAAAAGATATCATAAAAAATTTATAATGAACGTACATTATTCTAAAAACTATCTTTGGTACGTTATCACATTGATCATCAATTAATGACACCTCAAATGAAGATAAATCGTAGAAAAGACCTGAACTCCTTATAGTTGGTCAAATAAATTATTTATTCTCGAAAGAGAATACTTATTTTTAATTATAAGCTTATTCAACTCTTGATAATCAACACATAACCTCATTAATCCGTCATTCTTCTTCACAAAGAGCACTGAAGTACCCCAAGGCAATACACTCGGCCGAATAAATCATTTCTTTACCAAATCTTACAATTAGTGTTTCAATTCTTTCAACTCAAATGAAGCGATTCTATAAGGAGTCCACAAAATCAGTGTGAATCTCGACACAATGACAACAACAAATTCGATTTCTCTATTAGGAGGTAACCTATGCAAATCCTCCAAAAAAATCATCGAATTCACATATTATGGGAATCTTCTCAATTGCCACATTATGACTCTTAAATGTGGTCACATACATTAAATAAGCTCGACACACATCCTTCATCAAATGACTCATATGCAAAACCGAGATGAATTCGATCATCTCCTTCTTAACTCTACATTGGAACTCAAAAGATTCATATCCCAAAATGTAAAATAAAACATACTTTTTATAGTAGCATGTACTGGCATGATAGCACACTAACAAATTTATTCCCAAAATAACATCAAAGTCAGGCATATTCAATAAGATTAAGTCTGCCAATAATTTAAACTTGTTGAACCAAACCAGCTACTAGGGTTATACAATATCAGCCATCATTGCTAGATAATCATCCTTGCGAGTCAAACCTGATCCTCTGTTATCTACCATATTGATACTTATCATACAAAATTTCCAAACATCAAAATTAACCTATAATACCTCTTCTTACGACTCTTTTCTGATACTATTTTTATTATAAATTTGGATTAAAATAGGACTTAATAATAATTATGAATAATTATAATTTACAAAATTAAATTTTAAATATAAAATAATAATTAAAATAAATTTCAAATCTAAGCGTGACTTGACAACCTATCCAATAGTCCCGACAATAACAGGAATACAAATGATAATACTTGTCATTCATTTATAAGATCCTCTAGACAACCCATCCGAATAAATAAACAATTACGACCTTCTCCAAAGTATCATAAGAAAAAATAACAAACCAACAATATGATTAGTCTACCGATTCTACACAAACCAATAACATACATTACCAAATAATAAAATAACCCAATTGATCCCAAGATAGTACCATATACCGACATCTATCTATCTCACAATTCCCCCAAAATATAATTGATAAAACTACAACTAAAATACAAAGTTAATACTCATCAAATATAAATAAAATTTCTATTAAATTTGTATCCCAGCTCCCTACAATGCATTCAAAACTCACTAATTTGAATGGATAATAAATAATAAAAATATGAGCCAAATATTTAACAAGTATCAATATATAATTTATATAACAAATCAAAGAGTCCATAAATAGAATGAAGGGAATTAAAATGTCTATGAAAACCCATACGAAGCCAAAATCTGAATGATCAATAAATCAAACTAACGAAAGTTTGAATATGGTCTCATACTCAAAAATATAATCCGAAACGAAATCATAATTTTAAAATATACGAAACCAATCGAATCCCAACTGTAAGCGAAACCTATGAATCTCAATTGAAATATTTAATACCAATTAAAGTAGGTGAAACATATTTAAAATCTAAAATATACACAAATTAGAGAACCAAATATCAAAAGATTGATTTTAATGAACTGTTATATGTATTACCAAAAACCATAGGCCATAAATAACTATTTAGACCAATAGGCGGGTCGTCTATATATTCTTTCGTATATAGATAAAGATAAATGTTACTTTTCTTTTATCACTCATGAATAATAGGTACAGTTCTCAAATTTTGATATATTAAAATATTAAAAATATTAGTTTTGTTTAATTTTTTAAGATGGCTATTGTAATTTTCTTTTTTTTTATTTGGGTTTAATTGGATTATAAAAGAAAATAAAAATATAATAATAATAATAATAATAATAATATTGTTATTATATATTGAGAAAATGGGAGTCGCGGGGCATCAGATAAAGAAAAGGGAAAAAAAAGAGAGGAGGAAGAGGAGAGAGAAGAAAGAGAGGGGGCAGCGGTCGCCGCCATCATCACCATTGCTAAAGGAGTCGATACTAGGATTGAAAGTTGATGAAACTCTCTCTACGATTTATCTCCATTTTGTGCGGTGGTGTGAGTGGAAGAAGAAGGATGCGAGCTAGATAGAGGAGCCACCGTCGTCATTGGAGAAAATAGGTAAAATCAATGTAAGTAAATCCTTTCCTTCTCTTTCTTTGATACTGATTTCTGGTTTGCATGTACTGATTTTAAAAATTAATTGACGAAATTGTAGAAAATGAGTAATGAGACGTGGTAAGGAGAGAGAAAGTCACCAACGGCTTGCATGTGACGTCGTTGTTGTCGTCGTCATCGCAAGGTTGCTACTGTGGTAGCCGGCACCATCATGCCTTGTTGGAATTGCCATTGGCAAAAAAAGGAAAATTTGAAGAGAGGCAGAGGAATGACACACCAGAAGAGAGAAAGAGGAAGAGAGAGAAGAGGCAGGTGTAAAGAGGAGAGAGAAGCACATAGTTTGGTTACCTCATAATATTCTTTTGGCAAATCTATTTGGAATAAAATTAAGGTAAGTGTCCTCTCATCCTATCTCTAATTTATTTTATTATTTGATATGTTCTGTATGTATATTTTATATCAGTATGTTGTATTGATAATAGGTGGGGTCTGAAACCGAGTGAGTTAGTGCATATGTGGGATCAGGGTGGTTCGAAACTCTAGTGGGTTGATATATGATGGACAATTGCTGAAGACCTAAAATGCAGCAAGGCCAATGGAACCGATATTAAAAATTGGGTGGTCGAGAGTCATAAGTCTAAAATATAGCGAGACTAATAGAGGCCAATATATAAGATGGTTAAGAGTTGAAGACTTAAAATATAGTCAGACTAATGAAACCAATGATATGCAGTGGCTGATAGTTGCAGGCCTAAGATATAATTGGGATCTAATAATAAAAAAATGGTTGAGAGTTATAGACCTAAAATATAATTGATATTGGATATTGAATGGCCGGGAGCTGCTGGTTAAAATTGTAATAAATAATGATATGCAATAGCCTAGATTGAATTTTGGGTTTGTATTCGCTGTAAGTGTGCAGTAGTTTGGTATTTTGTGGTGGATTTATTGGATTTTATATAAGATTTTTCTCTGATTAATATACACAATTTTATTTAGTAAAATACTTGTTGAGTATTTGGTTCACGTTTTCTATATTCGCTCATTTGGAGTGGAAGATTTGGATTTATAGTAGGAGTTTGATAAGATTTGGTGTAGCATCGCATTCTCTTAGTGATCATTTTATCCTTACGACTATTTGAGAGCATGTCATTGTTATTTTATATGGACGGTTGTCCAATGATGTCTTATTCAAGTTTTTAATTTATTAGATCTTATATATTTAGTTTGTCACACTCGGGTTTGAAATTTATAAGAATAATAAATAAAATTTAATTGAAAACTTATTTGATATGTTTGATTTGAATTCATGATAGAAATAATTTCAAAGAAAAGTCGCAATAAGAGATATTTTGGGTACATAATTAATTGAATATCTGAGTGGATTTATATAACAGTTGGAGGATTTTGTTTGGATTTTACGAATATATGGAGGTTTTGTTGGGCCGTTCTGAAATCTCAGGAGGTAGAAGGAGATTTTGATCTGTAGGAAGTTAGGTGATTGAGTGGATCGGTCCGAAACCTCACAGGATAGGAGGAGGTTTTGGCCGGTAGATAAATAAGCGGTGAAGCGGAGGTGATGAAGTGTAAGCTCGTAGTTTTTTTTGGAAGATTTTCTTGCTCAGTAAACCCCGATAGTTTTTTCAAATGGCAAATTAGGAATGGTCATTATATCTGAGTGAAGGAAAAAAGATTCGTTAAGGTTGAAATCCACAAATAAAGATTAAAAAGCTCATACCAAGCCAATTTGTTCTCTTTGCAATGATTGGATTCTAAACCCAAGCTCCTATTTGCAGAAGAGGCTCTTGTGAAGATTCGAGAAAAAACCCTTTTTAGCTAAGCCATCATGAAGTTGGATGCGATCGAGTAGAGCCTAGGTTGATTGGATGAAAGCTCAGGAGCAAGTGAAGTCATCAGTAGCCATAGTGGAGCTGGAGTAGTCCAAGTTTGAAGGGTACATTAAAGATTTTCCACCTAGTAGAATGATGAGTGATAATGTGTCTTGTGCCTAAAGAAAGAAGCTAAAAAGAATAAGAAGCCTTTGAGATTTTATTTGGGATCTGCCTCGAATAGCAAAGGATTTGGTGACCATTTGGATGGAAATGCTTTAGCCTTTGAAGACGGCTCATTGCTTGCTGAGATTTGAGGCAGATGATGGGTTAGCTGATAATGGATTAGCTGGTGAAATCGGTTCATGGCTTGCCAATTAGAATGTCATTCCCAAGATTAGCCACGACATATATAGAGATAAGAAGATTGCATGGTATTCCAAATTTGAGACTTCTAACTATCATTAGAGGCATATGATCGATCAGAATTGTGCAATAGAAGCGTATGGGCACACGACCAAGAGTCAGAAGACTTGATTGGAGATTTGAAATAGCAGATCAAACTTGCAATACGATTCAAAGTTTGATATGGATGGTTGGATATTTTTGAACGCATCTTGAAGAAGTGACTTGGAAGTGTGAAGATGAAGTTCAAGTGAATACCCCTAATTGTTTTGAAGTTTGGGTGTGTAAATTTCGATGATAAAATTTTCATAAGGAGAAAAAAATGTAATATCTCAAATTTTTATTTAATTTAGATTTAGTAATAATAATAATAATAATAATAATAATAATAATATTGTTATTATATATTGAGGGATGGGGAGCTGCGGGGCGATAGATAAAGGAAAATGGTAAAAAGAAAGAAAGAAAGAAATGAACGAGGAGATGAGGAGGAGAGAGAAGAAAGAGAGGGAGGAGCAGTCACCGCCGTCGTCGCCATCACTGGAGGAGCCAATGCCAGGATTGAAAGTCGATGAAGTCCTCTCTACAATTTACCTCTATTTCATGCAGTGGTGTGAGTGGAAAGAGAAGGATGCGAGCCGGACGGAGGAGCTGTCACCGTTATCGAAGGAAATAGGTAAAATCGAGGCAAGTAAATCCTTTCATCCTCTTTCTTTGATACCGATTCTTGGTTTCCATATATTTATTTTGAAAACAAATTGGCTGAATTGTGAAGAATGGGTAATGAGACATAGTGAAGAAAGAGAAAGCCATCAATGGCTTGCATGTATTGCCATTGTTAGCGTCGCCGTCGTAGGGTTGGTACTGCCATGGTCAGTGCTGCCATGCTGTTTTGGAATTGCCATTGGCAAAAAGGGGAAATCTGAAGAGAAATAGAGGAATGATGTGGTAGGAGAGAGAAAGAGGAAGAGAGAGAAGGGTTGCATGCAAAGAGGAGAGAGAAGTATAATATTTGGGTACCTCGAAGTATCCTTCTAGAAAACCTACTTGGAATAAAGTTAGGGCAAGTAACCTCTTATCTTATCTCTAATTTATTTCAGTATCTGATATTTCTACATGCATATTTCATATCAGATGTTATATGGATAATGGGTTGTATGGATAATGGGTGGGGTTTAAAACCTGATGAGTTGGTGCATGTGTGAGACTATAGTAATCTGAGACCCTAATGGGTCGATATATGATGGCCTAGAGTTGTAAATTTAAAATATAATCGGGTTAATAGGGCTAATATTAAAAGTTGGATGGCCGAAAGTTGTAGGTTTAAAATGTAGTTGGGCTAATGGAACAAAAGATATGAGATAGCTGACAGCTATAGGCCTAAAATATATTTGGGTTAATAGAGCTAATAATATGTGGTGGTTGAGAGTTGTAGATCTAAAATGTGGTCGAGATCCAATAATAAAAAGACAGCCAAGAACTATAGGCTTAAAATGTAGTCG
Source organism: Nepenthes gracilis (assembly GCA_033239525.1). Classification (NCBI taxonomy): domain Eukaryota; kingdom Viridiplantae; phylum Streptophyta; class Magnoliopsida; order Caryophyllales; family Nepenthaceae; genus Nepenthes; species Nepenthes gracilis. Next base: position 2,469,895 of record BSYO01000038.1, on the reverse strand, counting down.
ACATTGAATATTGGATGACTAAGAGCTGTAGGCCGAAACTATAGCCGATAATAATATGTGATGGCCTAGAGCTGTCAACTCAAAACGCAGCCATATAGTATTCAAATTAGATTTTAGATTTGTATCTGTTATCGGTGTGCGGTAGATTCTGTATATATGGTAGAGTTATTAGATTTTATATGAGATTTTTCTCTGATTTATATGCACAATTTTATTTATGATAATTCATGCTAAGTATTCGGCTCATGTTTTCTTTTTTTTCTCATTCAGAGTATAAGGTTTGGATCTGCAGTAGACGTTGGGCAGGATTCAGTGAAGCCTCGTATTCTCTTAGTGAGTATTTTATCATTATGACTATTTGGAAGTAAATCATCGTTATTTTGTATGGACGGTTATCTAATGAGATCCTGTGTGGGTTTTTAATTGTCAAATTCTCTATATTTGATTTGTCGCATCCAAATTTGAGATTTATAAGAATAATAATTAACACTTATTTAAGAATTTATTTGACCTTCTTGGTCCGAATTCATGACAACTCTTATAATAAACACGAATCAAGGAGAGCTTCAATGTCATAAATCAAAACTTTTCCTATATAGTGGAAAAGGTACAAAGCTTCCACTCAGAAAGGTCAATCACAAAACTTTTTATTCGGGAAAGGTCATTAGCAAATTGAATAGACAAAATTGAGCTCGACCCGAAATGTAATATATGGATACCGCTTGCACTACTCATATGTAAGTTTTTATGACTTTATATTTACATTTTTATACATAACTATAACATCTTAAAACATGTACTCATATTTCAGAAAGCAAGTAAAATTCTCAAATAGCAGCAAAATTGAAACAAAACCTTAAAATAACCGATAAAAGTGACATACATGCATGAGGGAGTCAAATAGGGTAAGTAAATTGACATGCATGTACATTAAATCCGTCAAACGAAGCAAAAATAATTAAAAATAGAAATAGACCATGAATAGGGTGTAAGGATAATTGCGTCAACCTTTATTCTAATATATCTGACCAAAGGATACCTCGAAATCACCTTTTTCCTTCTCCCTTCTCTTTCTTCTCATTCTATTTTTCTCTATTTTATTTTCTTCTCGCACAAAATGACTGAAATAGTACGCGCCTGTTCTTATATAATCAGATCGATATACGAATACCGCTTAGCGCATGTTAGGCGCTGCACTTGACTCCATGCATGCATGAGCGTCACCTCAAGCGCCCCTCAACCGCACCTACTCTGGATTCTATACTCAAGCACCACCTCGGCCGTGCCCCAATCTGAAAAATGCGCGTAAGCGCATGTTGGGCATGCCTGAAGCACCAATCTACTTCAAATTTTTTTCAAGTCCATATTGCACAATGTTTTTAATATATCCAATTTAACGTAAAATAAACTGATAATACAAACTAAATCGGATGGGAACCGAGTATTGCATAATAGAGATTACTCTAGGCTTGCAAGAATCATGAATTCATAGATAAGCAACCTTTCTTCTCGTTCCACACGAAACCCTAAGAGTTTAACTAGAATGTGCTGAGGTTTTGCTATTAAAATCATCTGTCTTGAACTCTCGAACCCCTTCCCAGAGCTTTTCAAAAGCCTCTTCACATCTATGTCTTGTCCATTTCTTAAGTCTACCCTGTTAAATTTATAACAACAAGCCATATATTTCATTGAAAGAGAGACTGAGTTGTTAATTACAACAATTATTTTGATAATATATCCACCAGAATATATGATGATTCTATGCCTCTTTGAATCAGGGTAGGATACTCCTTTGAGTTCTCACATTCTTCTATACTCCCTCCCATACTCAGCAACTATGAAAACTTCATAATAGCTATTTGGATGACCGAAATTATATTAAAAAATATTTGACCATCTTATATAGTCATAATGACTTAAATTTATGTAATTAATTTATTACTGTTGAAAGTAAGATTGGCCTCTAACAACTTTCTCGTGACAAAAGACTTATTTTTTTATTTGAACTATTATCAAATCTTCTGAATCATGATTCTTAAGAAGGACAACCGGGCTTAATTCCAGATCACACACTAGTAGAGGGGATTGATGACTCACTTTTCTCTACGAGCAAGTGAGCAATTGTTCTTATTATTCTTAAATCGGTTTTATTTGATTTGGAAATATGGTGCAATATTGATATGAATAATAGTTATGGAATTTGGCTAAATGGATTCATGAATAAAATAAGCAAGATATCGCCTTAATAATAACATTGGCCCCGGTGCACGCTGGCTCATGCAAATCAAAGTAGCAATAACTAATTAGATATCAAGTTAAAGATCGAATAGAAAATAGGCTACTCCTCTTACCATACAAGTCCAATTAGGTACCCTCATTTTTATCTTCTATCAAGCTCCCGGTGGTAAGGAGTTCACTCTCGTAATTTGAATGGTAAGAATTATGATAATGTAATAGAACGCTTTAGGTTCATATTACAATTATAGTTTTCCAAATTGCAATGATAATGTGACATTCCTAATATTTATAACTTAATAGTTTCTTGCGTATAATTTTTTGTGCGACTAATGTGAATATTTTAAAAGTAATTTAATTAGGACAATTAAATTAATAACAGATTTTATGGATTTGGGCCTAGAGGGCCAGAACATTATTATTGGATCACCGTTTTGGAGCTGATTAGTTTGAGTTTGAAATTTAGAATGTGGACTTAGTTGTATAATTGGGTTGAAATTTAATTAAAATTAATATTATTTAGTAGAAATTATTGCAATCATAATGTAGTTAATTATTAGAAGATTAAATTAAAGAATTAATTTAATTAGTAGAAAGCAGTGTATTAGGTCGTACAGGTTTGAAAACTTAAGGATAATTAGTTGGACTTAGTATTAAAATTGATAAGATTAAATCCTACATATAATAACAACGTCTTGACTGATTCTAGTCATATTGTTAAAAATAACTAGGTAAATATATAAGTTATTGAATAAACATCAATAAACATATCGATAATTAATGGGTGTTTAACTTTTACTCTGGTTTATTAAAAATATTTTAGAGGAAACAAATAGATAAAATTAAATTGTCAGAAGACCCTAAGTGCTTAGCCAAAGTTAAAGAATTGTTTTCAAAATTATTTGGTTCATTTAACTAGGTGTAGAAATTCGTTTAATGGAAGACTTGTTTCTTGGGCAACTAATTTATCAAAAAACTTTAGTATCAAGTATAAATATTATAGGATATTAGTCATAGCAGAATACCAACATTATAGCTAGCATAAATTCTAAGAATTTCATTGAATTATGTTAGGAAGATATGTATTATAACCAAATAGAAATATTGACTAGAAAGTTAGTATGATCTCTACCAAAAGGATTCTATATTGGCACTAGAGTTATTGAAATTTTGGAAATCAAAGATACATATAATAAAATTGGTTCCAGAGTAGCATTTTGAGAGATCAATTTATAAGGAGAGAAATCCTGAATCTACTTCCACCTAGAATTCTACCGGTTGTCTATGGTGTGAATCCTAAAAAATTATTTTAATAATACTAAATTTAATTCAATTAATAATTTTTTAAGAATAATGATGAATTTGGGATAAAAATTAAATACTGGAGTGAAGTTAGATACGAGTAGTACCCAACATGCAACTGACCCATGCATGAGGATGTTTTGAACAGAATATCCTATCAACTATACGCTCGAGTGGTATTTATGTGTATATAAATCGGAATATTGACACCTGATATATGCCTGTTAAATCCTCGTATGTGTTTAGACAAAAATATTGGTATTTAATACACGTCTGATTTGTACTTGTAAGTGATTGAATTAGAATTTTAACATTTGATGGAAACCTAGGGGTTATCAGGTGTCATGTTCCCATACAAATTTGAATAATAACTAATGATGTCTTTTTAGATTAATGATGGACATGAGTTTTATAACAATATCACAACCAGCCTAAATGAATAAATAATTTAACCACAAGACTCACAATGCGGCATCACCAGTTGGCTAGAAATACCAACTGTCTCATGTCATTAACACATGCGTAAGGAGCCATATTTATACCAAAATTAGAGTAAAAATAACCAAATAAGAGGATCTAAGTCCAACAACATTACTAGGTAATAGCATTTCTAATTGTCTTACAATACGAACTCTGCCAACTAAAACTTAAATAAACATCATAAAACTGCTATTCTAAATAAAATATAATAACAAAAATATCCAAATAAGCTTGTTCCTTAAAATTTGCTCCTTGGCCATAATCCTCACCTGCAAGTATTCAAATCCACTAATTTGAGGGGTTTAGCGAAAAATAAAAGTAAAAGTGATTCAAAAACTCAATAAGACATATAATTATATAATTTAACATATAATTTATATTAAAATATGTTGAAAGAAAAATAGATTAAATTCAGATTCAATGTCATGAATTTTCATAATAAATATGTATATCTTCAAATTTCTACTTTTTTTGATTCTTAATAAAAGCATACCATGTAAATTATATTCAAACATCATAATTCTTATGGAATCAGGGCCAATAGGGTCTTATCGACTAAATAAATGAATAATTAAAGATTGGATCATATTTATTTTTACATAATCAAAAACCTTACGCTACTGTTTATGATCTATAGGTAGGGTATCATATATATAACCCTATAAATGAGATCGAATGCTACTTTTACCAGTAGATGATAGGTTTAAATCTCAATTACCACTATAATATATTAATATATAATATAATATACTACTACTAAATTTTTTTATAATTGTTTGATGTATAAATAAATAAAAACTCTACTCAATTATAAATAATCTTTATATTTTTTCATTTTAAAAAAATATTTCTAATTCTTTCACAAATTATAGAATTTTCTTTTAAATTATTTCAAATTCTTATCATGCAATGACTTGAGGTTCATAGGATTTTAAACATGTTTATTTAAAGTATAAAATACTACATATTGGTGTTTTTCAAACATATGGACTACTATAATAAAAAGTTCAAGGAACAATTGGCAAAATCCTATCATGTTAACAACTCTTTCAAATATCGAGCATGCAGGGAAAAATTGATGAAAGTTTGGAGCATGTGAAGCATATTTTTAAGAACTTTAAACATGTAGAAATATTATATACAAAAATTAAACTTGCAAGAGCACTATATTAGAATTTCAAAATATGTATGAAAGAGAATTATAAAGATCAACTGATTAATATAATATACATGAATTTAGATATAATTTTAATACAAAGTTACAAAAAAATAAAATTATTAGTATATGCATGTAATAAATAAATATTTTAAATATGAAAATACCATATATATGAGTATTTAAAAAAATAAATATTTACGAAAATAAAAGAAGTTCAATAATAAGGAAGGAATGCTTAGGATACATTTACCTTAATTTTAAATTTACCAAAATCTTATTTTGATTCATTTCAATTAGCATTATCTAGTTTCTTGTCTCACTTTCTCTCTCATCTCTTCTATTTCTCTCTCATCTCTCAAACACTGGTACAAAAATGATTAAAAATTAGTTAAAAATATCTTATAAAACAGATTGACACATATGCACTCATCAGGCATACATTGAACACTACAACCAAACACAGTGGCGCACAGGTATCATATTAGGGGTGCATCAAGTGTTAGTACTATATCATAGTACACTCAAGCATCCATTGGAAGTATATTGGGTGTGAACATACTGAAAAATACATTCGAGTTTCAATCGGGTGTTTATCAAGTACAATCTCTCTATCCAAGATATGCATGCACGTATGTTCGATGCTAGTCAAGTATCCTTCAATTCAGTGTGATCCAGTCCAATTTTAATTTTAATCAAATTTATTCTTTTTTTAATTTCAATTTAATTAATCATGATTAAAATATAAAATTTAAAATTCATACTTTAAATCAAGAAACTCTATAACAAAATTGTAACATCGTAAATTTTTATCCGAATTAATTGAGAATATTTATTATTATTATTATTATTATTGGATAATATCAGTGTGATGAAGATTAATTAAATATTATGAAATTTTGATAAATAATTGGCATTGTGTAGTGGTATTTGAAGCGCGTTCGTACTATTATCCAATGATCAATTTAAATTTTAGGATAAAGGAAACGTAAAAAGAGAAATATAATAATAATTATAATAATAATAATATATAAATAACGAAAATAAAAAAAAAATGAAAAGAAAGAAGAGGAAGCAAAATGCGGATCGGGGAGAGAGATAGGAGAGATGAGGCTTTTGCGGGGAGAAGGCGGCACGAGAGGCCGTCGGCCGTCGTCGCCGTAGCAAATCGGCGCCGGAATGGAAGCCCAGCGAAGCCGTTCCATGATTCAACCCCCCATTTGTGCGATGGTGTGAGAGGATGGAGGAATTGCGCCGGCCGAAGGAGCCGCCACTGTCGCCGCCGTTATCGGAGGAATTGGGTGAAATCGAGGTAAACAAATCCTTCCATTCTCTTTGTGGATGTTGATTTTGGGGTTGCACGTATCGATTTTGGAAGGAATTGGGTGAATAGGGAGAAATGGGAGAAAGAGGCGGTGCGCGCGGTGTAGGGTTTCGTGGAGAGAGAACGACCGCAATGTGCTGCTAGAGCGGCGCTGTGCGGATGGGTCATCGACGGTGGCGGCGCACGGGCGAGGGCAACGGCACTGGGGGTTGGCAACGTAGTGCGGTGAGGGCCACGCAGAGAGAGAGAACGATGCGGAGGAGAGAGAAGCTCTCTGAGGGAAGGGCTGTGGCCCGAGAGGTGGCAGAGGCGGCGTCGGCGCCGGTGAGGTGACGCCGAGAGGCATCAGTGGCAGCAGCGGTGCGCGGGTGGTCGGCGGTGATCGGGGGCGGCGTGCACAAAGCAGAGCGGCGTCGGAGGCAGTGCGGAGAAATTTTGGAAAAGGCACAGCAGGAGAGAAAAATGTGCCATTCGAAATTTTCTTTTCTTCCGATTTAAAGGCCTAAATTTCTCCTTTTTCGATAACCAGATTATATACGTTAATTTTATGATTCATGATTAAGGATATTTAACCGAAAAAATATTAAAAATTATATATGTTTCGAAAAGTATGATTAAATTGTTTATGAAGGCATTGTGATAGAAAGTTTTAAAGTTATCTTATGCATGTGATAGAAATTTTGTAAATGCCTAAATTTCGAGAACCAGAAAATATATGATTTATGATTAAGGATAAGAAAAGGGGATATTCTGCAATTAAGCTATGGGCTTCGGTTACGTGCTTTGGTCACGGGCTTCAACCACGGACCTTAGCTATGCGCTTTGGCCACAGACTTCGATTATGGGCCTTAGCTATGGGTTTTGGTCACAAATTTCAGTCACGGGCCTTATTTATAGGTTTTGGCAATCGGTTTCGGTCACAGGCCTTAGCTATGGGTTTTGGCCACTAGTTTCGGTCACGGGCCTTAGCTATGGGCTTTGACCACGGATTTCGGTCACGGGTCTTAGCTATGAGCTTTGGTCACAAGCTTCAGCCATGAACTTTAGCTATGAGCTTTGGCCACGGATTTTAGTCATGGGTCTTAGCTATGGGTTTTGGTCACGGGTTTCGACCACGAACCTTAGTTACGGGCCTTAGCTATGGGCTTTGGCCACGAACTTCGGTCACGAGCCTTAGCTATGGGTTTCGGTTATGGGTTGTTTCCCGGAGTGAAAACTATGGAATTTAGGCTTAAGAGTAGAATTCCCCAAGAAAATAAGAAATTAAGAATTTGGATATAAGATATTCATTAGATAGTATATTTTGGCCCGTCTCGGTATAATTTGATAAATGATTTTGTGAAAGTTTAACTTTTCATGCATGTCTTGAAAACTGGTCATTGTTACTTCTTCCTACACGTATTCATATATATATATATATATATTGTTATATTTTAAATATAAATTGCATGTTCTTAGATATTTATTTTTGTACCTCACCAAGTTTTAACTCATTTTTACTATTTTTCTCCCTCCAAATAAGTATGAGTCACACCCGTTGAAGTAGGGTAGAGGTTTGAGTCAGTTAGGTATTGAAGATGTTGGAAGACGACCTTAGATTTAGTTGTGCAGTCTTGAGCTTTCTAATCTGTTGTTTTGTATTTCTGATGAATTTGTATATTAGTCTCTATGTATATTGATGATGATATTCCCTAGTATAATTTTTGTTGTATTGGTAAATGTTTATGCTTTCGCAGATTTTATTATGGATAGTTAGGTACCTAGTGGTATTTGTTATAAACCAACGTCGTATCAGAGTTATGATAGTGGCGCCACGTGCGGTTTTGTGGCTTTTGGATTTTATGATATGCTTGTGGATTTGTATGTTATATTGTAAAGGATATTTATAGGTTTTTGTATTTAGCTGACGTCTGTATTATATAGAAAATTCTATCGGATTTTCTGTAGAAAATACAGGACGTTACAGAAATACTCAAATCTTTTTCTCTGAAAAGAAAATACAAAATTTTTCACTCTATAAGAAAATATAAATATCAAATCAAATAATAAAATAGAGTCTGATTTAAAATACATACATAAACAATAATATATAAAGCCATAATGTATAATTTCATGACTTTTATTCTACAATTATTCGTATATATGAATATGATTTTTCAAATGTTCACTTATTTTACATAAATTGGACAAATAATTAAATGTTTAATAAAATCAAAGTAAAATCCCAAAGCTTTTGATAAAAACTTCATATATGTAATAATATTCAAATGAGGAAAGTTAAAGAGCCACATGCATGTTTATCAAAAATACATACATATATATATAATCAAAGGATTTGCAAATAAATCAAATAATGGATATAGATTACTCCTAAAAGTTTCAAATTCTCTTTCATCTGCTTCCTCTCTTCTTCTTCTTCTACTTCCTATCTTAGCTCTCTTTCCTCTCATGAAGTAACCAAAAACAGTGCATGTAGGACCTTTTAAATACAGCTGGTATATGAGCACCAAATGGTCGTGCATTAGGTGCCGCTCATAATCTTTAAGAGTGCGCAAGCACCACATCTAGTACGGCTTAGGTATAAACGTCTCATCCAAATTGCATAAGTGCTACATAGACAAATGTCAAGTACCACTCAATTTGCCTAAAATATACATGGGTATCACACGTGCTAATTAGGCGCCACTAATTTACCATAAACATGTTTGAGTGTGTCAGAGGCGCATGTTAAGTGTGTGGCCTCTACCTCAGACTCACACAAGTGTGAGTCAAATATCCTTTCATGCACCGACCTGATTTTCCAAAAATTAAGTTTCTATACATTTTAAAATTAATCTAATGACCTCATAATTTAATAAATAAAAATAGACCTTCTAAGAAGAAGAGAGACAAAGAAGATGAAGAATATTTCAAAGCCATTTATTATATTTATTAGATCAAAAATAGAAGGTAAGTATTTCTAAACTAATCATTGGCCTATTTCAAAATTTTTTTCAACTTTATTTATATATCTTATTTTTATTGTACATGTATTTTACCATTTATTTCCTTGTTTTAGATATTTGAGTACACATATAGTTTTTACCAATTTTTTAAAGTTTGGTTTGATTTTACCAAAAGTTTAAAAATTTATTCATTTATTTATTAAATAAGTGAACATTTTAAGATAACATGTTTAGATATGTGAAAATATTTATGAAGAAAATTTATAAAATTTGTATACTTGTTCTTCTATTTTAATATTCAATGTAAGTATTTTAAATTAGACTCTATTTTAATTTGAATATAAAATTTATACTTATTCATAGGGTTAAAAATTTTATATTTATACTTTTCCTATAAAGAAAATAAATTTTAGTTATTTATTATAGTGTCCATTTGTAATATCTAATTTTCTTCCGATTTAATTTGGTATTATTAGTATATTTTGTGTATATTTGAATTAGTTGTGCAATGTAAATTTGAAGGATATTCGAAGTTAGGAAGCAATTTCGGCGCCTGAGGCATGCTAGATGCACGCTTACGCCCGGATTCCAAAGTGGGTCTGACTAATGTGCACCCGAGGTGGCGTTCGAGTACTAATTCTAGTATGCCCATATTCGATAGGTGCTCGTGCGCTCATGTGGTTTGGCGTGGCACCTAACATACGCCTGAGCTGTGCTCGTGCATTGATTCAATTATATAAGGGATAGTGCACATTGTTTCGATCATTTCGTTTGAGAAGAAGAGAAAGAGGAAGAGAAGGAAGAGAAAGGAAAAAGAGAAAAGGGATTTTGAGGCATCTTTTCGTCAGATCTTCTAGATTAGAGATTGAGACAAATATCTTTATACTCCATTCTTGATTTAATTTTATTTCCATTTAGTTTTTTCTATATTTTGTGGATTTGATGTATATACATGTCATTTTACTTTATTTGATTTTCTTGTACATACATATCACTTTTACGAGTTGGTTTGGGATTTTACTTTGGTTTTGTTATTATTGAAGAATTTTTACTTGTTTTGTAAAAATAGGTATATATTTTGAAATGTTATATTCATATATACAAGTATTTGCAAAGAAAAAGTCATGAAAATATGCATATGGGACATACATGTGGTATCTATTCATTATACTTTGGATGGGACTCTATCTTCATTATTCGATTTAATATGTGACCTTTTCCGAGTAGAAAGCTTTATATTTGACCTTTTTGAGTAGAAATTTTGACATTTTTTGTCAGTCAGGAAAAATTTTAGACTTATGATATAATGACCCTACCCTTTCTTATTTGTGTTTTTATGAGAATTATCGTAAGAAAATAAACAAAACTAATATATTTAGATATCCTAATATATTTAGGTAGATTTAAGGATTATACCTATCATTTACGGTAGTAAAGAAAAGTGGCACTTGTCTTCGTCGATAGGAAAAAATATGTAGACAACTCTCCTACGAGTCTAAATAATAACTTATCGCTTAAGGTAAAAGGGAGTATGTGTAACTCTTTCTCAAAATCAGCATTTTAGTCTTTAGTTCTCCTATTTATACATGTTTTGACTTTTTGATACGTATTACTTGTATCTAATATTGAATATTCAAGACTTAATTTGAGATTCGCAGACTTTAGTCAATATTAGATTTTGATACTAGATTTGGTTGGTCTCGTACATTTAGATTATTTGGTTTTACTTTGGACTATGAATTTTGCATATGAGACCATATTTGGACACTTTATTGGTTTGCCACAATGTTTGATTTTTCAACTTTCTTGGATTTTATATCGGTTATTTGGTTTATTCATTTGCTCTAACTGTGGATGCATTGTTTGTTAGATATTATATATCGATACTTGTTGAACATTTGATTCATATTTTTATATTTTTTATCCCTTTAGATTACAGGGTTGCTGGGAGCTTAGAGACGGTTTTGATTAAAGCCCGTTTATATTTAGTAAATATCTACCTTTTATTTGGGTTGGATTTGCATTAGTTGTATTTTTTATAATGTTTGGGCGGTGGATGGGATGATGATTTGTTTGTTATATTATTGATGAGTTAGTGTTCAAAATATTCTATTAATTGGATAATTGTGGCATTTGGTTTGTTGTGGATTTATGAATTATTTAGATTATCGTTTATTACTTTTTTCTTTATTGGCTTTTAAGCAGGTTATGTATATTTATTGACCGGGTGGGTAATCCAAGAGATCTTATAATAATTAATTATTTTTATTATTATTGGGTCAGTTGGATGTATCTCGGGTCATACCCAAATTTGGGTATTCGATTTGGGTTGTTATTATCTTAGAAATTTTATTTTACAGATTATAATTATTATTAATTATTTATATTGCCTTTATTTGGGTTCGGGTTCATAACATTGTCATTTGTTATTTTCTTTAAAAACTATTATAAGAAATTGAATGAAGTAATATATTCAAATATTTTAATATATCAGATAAATTTGAAGATTGTACCTATTTTTGTGGGTGACAAAAGAAAATAATATTTGACCCCGTCTATACAGTATATATATAAATAGTCCTTTTACGGGTCTAAATAGTAGTATTCTAGTTTAAAGTTATTAATATTATGTGTAACATTTTTTCAAAGTAGACTTCTGAGCCCTTAGTTCTCAAATTTTAGTAAGTTTTGGATTTTAATGTTTTGACATATATCGTATTTGATATTTAAAGTATTTAGATCTATTAAGATTTGAATGTTTTGACATAATATTCAGATTAATCCGACTTTAGACCTTTAAGCTTTTGGAATCATGTAATATTTAAACATTTGGACAATTTGGTATTGCTTGGCATTATTTGATTATTCATAAATAGATTAAAAAGTTTGTGTACAAAATCACATTTATATATTTTATATTATGATATTCAATTTTAGGACATATGACATATTGGATCTCAAACATGTTTAACAATTTTTTATTCATTCGTTCTGTTTTATAGATATATGTTTGTTATTATATCTTTATATATATTGAAATTTAAGTTCATAATTTGTCCTATTTTCTAGCTATTTGATTAGAGTCTTGGATTATTTGTAAGATCTTAGACAAGCAAGATTGAATATCTATTTTATTATTTTGTTATTTGGACATATAGTGCAATTTATTATGAGGATCATGTTACGATTTCTGTTTAATTGATTTCTTTTTGTTTTGTATTGTGTGGGATACATATTTATCAATATGGATTCTATGCAAGCTTTATATTATCATTGTTTGGATGTTTGATGAATGCTTTTCATTATGGATAGATTTTGTATGAGTAAGTTATTCAATTGATTTATTTGGAAACTGAACAGAGTAATTTGGTTAGGTTCTATGTATGTTATCGAATGTCATAGATATTATATTATTTTGGATTTGATTTTATTCAAATCCCACTAGGTGTATTGGGTTAATTAGATTCTGTCCAATTTAAAAAGGAAAGAAATTACTCAAGTTTATTTAATTATTATTTAATTAGCTATTCAGCTAGGGTCACCACAAATTAGGAGTATTCTAATATGAGAAGCAATACATGTAGAGAGAGAAGTAAAGAAAGACAGGAAGTGAAGATTTTTGCTATGCAGTTAGGTCCAATTCAAATTTTATATTTTATCAAATTTGGATATATTATTCTAACAAAAGTTGTAGGAATCATTATCGATTGGTTATTTATTTTCTTATTATATTTTTCTATTATAGCTTGTTAAATATGTTAAGTTATATTCAATGGGTTATTCATAAGAGTTGTTATGAAGGGATCTTAGATACGATTATTTATAATCATATATTTTATAGTAGATTTGTTTAAAATTTATATAATAATTTTTTCTTAGTTGAGAAAAATTTATTTTAAATTAAATATTTTTATGCAACTTATATATTTTCGGATATTGTTATTCTTTGTGCTCATACAGAATCTCAATTATTGACAATTAACAAAGGATTCTGAATATATTTCACTGTGCAGCCTGTGTGCGTGCATTGAAGCACGACACCCGGGGGACTTACAGCCTTAATGGAGTTGGTGGGGCCATATATCTTTGCTTTGTTTTGGCTCGATTCCCGCCGTTATTTGGTATGATGTTCCAAGCTTAGAATAGAATATGTTTACTGACTTTGATTTTTACTTATACCTTACATTAAGTGCTCGTTTCTTGTGCTCCCCATGCGTTGAGATTTAAGGGTTTTTGACATCCACATTGGGCTGAAGAGCTTGCATAGACTCCACTGCATCCACTGAAACTCAGCACTATTTGCCATTGAATGTTGATATCAATGACAGTTTATGCGGACTCTGATTCTGTGATTTCTCCCTGACAGAGGGTTTCCACGTTGGGGTTCGCTATTATGGCTTCTCTATTGCCAAATACTTTGTAAGCTCGATTTGTATCGCTATTAATTTTCCAATACGATCTACACGGAGGGAAAGATGGTTTCTGCAGGTACCTTTCCAACAAAAAAGATGAGACCAACGATAAATACCGAAAATTCGATACTCATTATTGCAACGCAGGCTTTGTTTTTGGTCTTTTCCTCGACAACTGTGGATCGGTTTTTGATTGTTTGATGTTATTCTAATTCATTGACCGGATCAAAGCATCGATTGTGATATCATTTCCATAGAACATCATCACGAGTATTATACGAGGAGAAAGATGAAGACCTCTGCAGAAGAGTTAATAGACAGAGATCATTGGCCAAGGACACGATGGATCAAAGGGCAAGTTGCTTATGGATATAGCATGTAGATGACTTTGTTTTGTGTATTGGCATGAGCCGAGGCGACACAGGATCCCTGAGTTCATATTGACATTGTTATCAGTACAATAAGATCTTTTTTGTAACATCAATCATTCAATATTTGTGAAAGTAAAATATTATTATTATTGATCGATAAAATTTAAATATTAGGCTCTCTTATTCTTTAAATAATTGAGATTTTTTCTTATAATGTAGAGAACTTATTCTTATAATACCCTTCAAAATAATCAAAATAAAAGCCCTATATTGTTAAAGGTTCATCAAATAAAATAAATGAGTTATAGACTGTCTAAAAGGGAAAGTAATCTATTCTTCCATGACATAACTCTTTGAGGCACTTCAATAATAAGAACCTAGCAACTTCAAGAAGAAAATCCGATGAATATGGGAGGAACTACCTGGCCTTCAGAGATAGTTTCAACGAGTTGAGCTTTATGGGAAGCTGAGTTTATATTGGGGAATATTTTTATCCCTTTTTTACAATAATTAAATCGTATTTTTCTTCTTTGCTAAAATAAATTGTTTAATTTATGATAATGCCACTCTGAGTAAAACTAGCAAGTAATTACCAATCAAGAGAGGTTCTTCTAGTTAACAAATGTCGCTTCGAGTGGCATGGCAGAGAGGGAGTGTAAAGATAACGACCACTGAGCATGCAATTGTCATATTATATTATAATATTAGGGGTCGCTCATAATCTAAAAGAATTTTTAATTAATTATTATGAATAATTAATTTAAGAAAACGTATAATGTTTGATTCACTAATAATTAGATAAATGTTTTAGTCAGACAAATAAGATTTAATATCTTTAACTATCAGTTTAATATTAGACAGAATAAGCACTGCACTTTTGTATTACACTATTGTCGGCCTCATTTATTGTAGATGATGCTTATTTAATCAATGGCAGCGTCAACTTGGGATACTACAAGACTAAACTGTTAAAGAAGAGAGTAGATATTAGGTCGTCTTTCCAAATATGAGAGCTTTGGGGCTCCCATTGGGGAGGCTCAACAGTCTTGGCCGACGTGGAGTAACCAAGAAATAATAATGGCAGCGATGAAGGGTCAATTTTTCGAGCATTTAGACCTCACTAAACATTCAAAAATTTCAACTTCCAATCTTCACTACCACTTTTTAATACAGATATTTATAGAGTTTACTCACAATTGTCAGATATCACCTAGAACTAAAAATTTAAGCTATTGGATGGGCATTGATTAATACATATTTATAAATTGCTACGCCCTCTATTCAATATTCAACATATAACGCTTTCATAATGGCAACATAAGCATTTTTTGTCAAACGATTCGACCTATAATTGTTAGCTAGCCAAAATAGATGTCGGGTAAACTAACTACACACAGGAAATATAAAGCTCATTAATATATAAAAATCATCTTGTGCTTTCATAGTTTAACTATCAGAAGGATTTTTAAAGAACTCTAAAAATATTTATTCAAATATAGGTCTTGTATTCAAGTCTAAACAAAAAATGTTATAATCATGTCCTATAAATGGCATTCTTCCCTAAAAAATCTTAAGGTCAAAGCATTGCCCTCCAAAAACCAAAATTTCTTAGCCCTAAACCTCAAATATTCTAATTTGGTTAGTATTTTAGTAATTTAAGTTTTAAACAGTAAATCATAGTATTATTTTTATACCTTTAATTTTAATTTATAGTGTACAAAATACAAGTTAAAAAACCTAAAAGCCGCTTCAAAATTGATGGGATCAAATCTTAATTCATAATGTGTGACAAGTTTAATGTAAGATTCTAACATGTTGATTCGATTAAGAAGGTTCAAAGTTGGCTTTTATATAACTACATTGTCTCTCAGTTTGGTGAGATCTCATTCCCTTTTAGAAGATATTGTACGAGACACTGAGTCTTATAGCGTGTTTGGAATTAAGAAATTTGAAGAAAAAGTAAAATTGCTTGAAAAAAATAGAATAAAAAAATAAAAAGAAAGTTATTTTTTGTTTTAATATTATGAAAATTTATTATAAAAGGAAAATAAATTTTTAAAATAATTTTTTATTGTTTGGTTATAATTGGTATTTTCGTTAATGAGCCTATCCATAATAAAGCCCACAAATGAATTAGAGGCCCAATGAAGATCATTCTACGTCAGGGCCTGGATTGAGCCACCCCAAAATAAGTTGGAATTCTTTAAAGATAACATCTTATGTCTCACTCTAAAAGCTGATTGTAACCGGTTAAAGTAGATAAAATAAATCGGCTGCATTTATCCAATATGATTTTGCAACTAATAAAAGATGTTGAAACCGTCCATCAATATTATAAATATTATGCCATTATCCACACTGGGGGGAGGAAGAAAAACCCAAAGAAAAAGTATTCCACAAAAGTTTTGATCTCATATGAAAACTAGTCAACCATTCATCATCATATGCATAAATCTCAAGCCATCTTTTAGCAAGATGCAATGCAATATTACATCCCATGTTAAATAACTTTAACTCAATACTTTTTATTCATCTTCATCTTTTAATTTTCTTTAAAAAAATTTACTAACTTCAATATCGAAAGACAGTTGGGGAGTGGACCCTTATCAATTTTTTACCTCTTATTTTCTATTGTGTTACATAGGGTCTAAATTAAGAATAATGGTGAGCAATTCAGTTCAAGTCCAACCCAAATCTGGAAACGCAGCAAGTTAGAAAAAAACTTTTGAGAAAAAAATATATCTTTGATATGTTATAAGCTTATTTCGGTGATTATTTTCTCTACTAATTAAAATTTTTCATTTAATTGTAATTTGATTTTTTATTCAACCCATATTTTCAATTTAGTTACTGTTATAAAGTTTAAACCAAACTAAATTAAACAAGAACACATACATATATACATACATATACATACACAAATATATATATATATTGTAAATAAGAATATTTTGACAATATTTATTTTTGCTTGTATTTTTAAATTGACTTTCAATATAAATTGTTAAATTATTAATATTTCAATTGTTTATTATTGTCTAAATTATTAAATTTTTCTCTTGTTCTTGATATTATCCATATTTCAAGTAAATTTTTATGATGATTAAAAAGCTAAAATGAAGTTGATGGGGGCAACGAGGTGGGTCGGCCCAAGGAGGTGATCAGCCCAGAAGAATTACAGCCCACTAACCTAAAAACGGTCAACACCCCAATTGACCGGAGGGAGTCTTTAGGCGGCAAGATGCGGCCCAAGCCAGGAGCGGCCCACGAGCCCTTTCTCGCACACAACGGTCATCTGCTCTAATTGACCACAATGCTGAGAATCTCTTCAAATGGCAACCTCCTCTGAAATGAAAGTCCCTAAATCAGTGCACATCTCGAAAGGGAAGCCCTCAAATCTGCACACAACTCACAATGGAAGCTTTAGCATTCACGACATGGAACATTTCCGCGGAGGAAGAAATCCTTCCTCCTGACCGTTGCACCCTGAATGGCACCTTCATCCTCTCGATAGATGGAAAGGATCCCCTCAGACGGCTGGCAGCTCGCCTTGCTAACTAAGGAATGTGGCAAGGTTCGACGACTATAAAAAGCGGTGGAGACACACTCCAAAGACACGCTCTCTCCAGTGCTCAAACTCGCGTAAATGATCCATCCTTCAGGCAACCAATTGCTATTCTCTTCCCCACTACTCATTCCCAGCGGACCCATTGGTCGGAAAAGCCACTCTCTACGAACGCACTATGACCAAAAGCAACTCCACGCCGAGTGCACCTCCGAACTAAGCTCACAAATCCCCTTCCCAACTTCAACTCTAGCATACTCCATTTTTTTACCTTCTTTATCTTGGAAGAAAAATTACTAATTTGAGTATTGGAGGATCAATCGGGGAACAAGTCCCACTATTTTTCTCTGACTTCTCATCTTTTATTGTGGTGTACAGGATCCAAGCCATGCAGGATGGAGACCAGACTTGACGTCAGCACAAGTGCAAGGAGCAGCTGAACCCGAATCTATCCAAGACTCAGATCCATGACATATTATTGGCGCCGTCTGTGGAAGCCGAACAAAAGGCCTGACTTCTATTTTATTAACATCAATCTCATTAATAAATATTGTAAACACAATAGCGCAAGTCATCATTCCGCAAAGGAGGTCACCTCCCGGTGACGACCACTCTCTGGTAGCTGGGCAGGAGAGCGACCAACTCTGATCATCCTAGTTATGGTAGAGCAAATGAACAAGATATCCTAGATGCTCCAAATGCTCTGTATACACCACGGCAAATAGAGGTAGGGGCTCTTTCCTCTTCAGCCCACACTCCGCTTCCAAGTGAGGAGGTTAGAGAAAGAAGAAGCCGACAAAGAAGGCCACATGATTGGGTAGTTCCAGTGCCCCAGCAGCCTCAAACATTAGGAGCTATTCCAAGCTAGAGGGGCAGCTAAGTTGTAGAAACCCGGAGGAGAGCCCGGAATGGAGGAACCCCGCTACTTCCGGGATGGGCAAAGGCTACCGGTTCAAGAAGGAGCTTCTCGCATCACTCGACCAGTAAGTGGTAACAGCCAGCCAGCCCACTCTGTTTGGCCGAACACTCGGAGTTGTGGACCTACCTCAACACAAAAAGGTCTACAACTTCCTCAGGGTGGAGGTGAAGGTTCAAAAGATATGGAACCGGTGTTCAAAGGAGAAGCTAGCGAACACTCAGGCGATCTGAAGATATCTCTTTTAACCATGGAGATCCAGACTCAGCCGCTTCCACTGAAATTTAAAATGCTAGCCTTGGAAACTTATGAAGGAAGCACTGATTTTATGGATCATCTCGATCACTTTCACACTCTTCTTAACTTCAAGGGTCTAGAGGAGGCTTCTATGTACCAGTGCTTCCCTCTCACTCTGAAGGAGGATGCCGGGATCTAGTTCTATCGACTCCTGGTGAATTCAATTTGGAGTTTTTGGGACCTTACTGATAGATTCCTAACTCAATATACCTTTAGCCACCGCAATAAAAAGCAGCCATGGCACCTCGTCCACGTCAAACAAAAGACTGGCGAGAGCCTGAGGAAGTTCCTAAGGCGATTTACCATTGAAACCCAGAAGATACCTAAGCTCATCGACAAGGTAAAACTTAGCAATTTCATTTTTATTTTAGGACTGAGCGACTTTTTTAAACGTCTGGCCCACAAGGAACCACAAACCTTTCGGGAGATAGAGTCCATCACTCGAGTCTACATAGCAGCAGAGGAAGCCAACGAGATAAAACACCTGGAACTGGTTGACCATCCTTGCCCCTTGCCGATGGATGGAAAAAGGAAGAATGGGGGCCATAACAACCCCCGAAGGAAGCAGCCTAGAATTGAGCCACCTGTATGGAGGGAGTTGAGGCCCATAAACCTGACTCAACTAAGTGACTCTTGGGTGAACGTCCTTATATAGATCCAAGAGGAGAAGTTTGTGAAATGGCCAAAATAAATGAAGAACCCGGAGGGAGGAGATCTGATAAAGTACTATGACTTCCATCGATCTTTGGGTTATAGCATAGAGGATTGTAGGACTCTATAGAAAGAGATCGAGGAGTTGATCTGCTGGGGACACCTCATCAAGTTTTCAAGGGACCTGGGTCAGAATCCCAGTCCCTCGGGCGAGGACAGGCTTGAGCAACAGTAGCCGAGTAACCCAGTTATGGATGGAGTGGTCAATATAGTGACCGTGAGGCCACCCAAGACTCATAATGCAGATTGCCAGGAAAAGCCGACTGGGCACAAGAAGTCGAGGCTTGAAGATGATATCATTAGTTTTAGTAACGACAAAATGGCACATGTAGTCTCCTCCCATACTGACCCCCTGATTGTATCTACCATTATCTCAATTGGTATTATAGACTACCAGTTGAAACGAGTTTTTATCGATAATAAAAATTTTCGTAATTTACTTTATCTCAATACTTATTTTAAACTGAAATTTAAAAAGAGTCAATTGAAATTGGCCGACGGGCCACTGTATGGATTGGTTAATGAACTAGTGGCCGTCCAAAAGACCATCCAGCTAGAAGTCACATTGGGCACGTACCCCAGGACAACGAGCCGCATGCTCACCTTCCTGATTGTCGACTTGCCTTCCATGTACAACACCATACTCGGCCGACCATGCCTAATGGCATTCGGGGCCGTAACATCGATACCCCATCTAAAAATAAAATTCCCGACAGTATGTGGTATCAACAAAATGTTGCGCGACCAAGTAATTGGGTGAACATGTTACCTATCCCAAGTCGTCCCAAACGACATCGAGCGATTGACAGATGACTTGGACCATCGAAATGAAATAACTCTACAATAACTCTACAAAATGCCCTCATGGACATGACCCCACCATAGAATGTGAAGGATGTCTAGAAGCTGACCGGGAGACTGGTGGCCCTATCCGATTTCTGGCCAAGTTTGGAGACAAATATCTTCCTTTCTTCAAGGCCTTGAGGGGGACGAAGGTAGATGACTTCCAATGGATGGTAGAATGTCAAGCTGCTTTCGACACACTAAAAGAGTACCTAGCCAGCCCACCACTCCTAACGTCACCGAGAATGGTGAGGAGCTGTACTTCTACTTAGCTATTTCAGAGGCGGCACTGAGCTTTGTCTTGATACATCATGAGTCTGACACGCATTACCCATTTACTAAATCAACAAAGTGTTGACCGGTGCTGAGAATCGTTATCCCCATACCAAGAAGATTACGTTGGCACTCATCTTCTTGGCTAGAAAATTGTGACCCTACTTACGGGCGTACCGAAAATTGTCATGACTGACTAACCATTAAAGAGCATCCTGCACAAGGCCGATATTTCAGGGCGGCTGATTAAGTGGGCCATCGAATCGGTAGAATTCAACATTGAATTCGGGCCAAGGCTGACCATAAAGAGGCAGGCACTGGCTGACTTCATCGTAGAGACCACGATCCCAATTCCCAATACGGACTACACCGGCGATGCCAACCACCGAACCGAAGCACCAGATTGGGTCCTTTACATAGATGGCTCATCAACAAAGTCAGGCAGTGCAGATAGAGTAATCCTAAGGACCCCTGATGGGTTTGAAGTGAAACGCTCCTTGAAGTTTGGGTTCCCAAACACCATTAACATGGCTAAATATGAAGCCCTACTCGCAAGCTTACGGCTTGCTAAGGAATACTCGGTTAGACACTTGACTGTCCATAGCAATTTAGAACTGGTCATCAACTAGATTCGTGGAAGCTTTAAGGCATCCAACACTCTATTGGCTAGAAACCTAGATTAGGCAAAGAGTGTGATCCAAAAATTTGACAAGCTTGACATGGTTCACATCCTAAGGGTTGAGAACTAAAAGACCGACCGGCTTGTAAGGGCGGCGGAAACAGAGAATCTAGAACAGTATTCAAGGGACATACAAAAGATCTTGAGTACTCCCAACATAAATGAGTAAGAAGTGATGCAGGTCTCCGATGACAAAAACTAGATGTCGTCCTACTAAAGGTTCCTCACAAACAGATCCCTGCCTGAAAATCCAGAGGAGGCTAAGCGCAAAAAGAAGATGGTCGGCTGATATACCAACATGGATGAAAAGCTATACCACCGAGGGTACTCGACCCCATACCTCCAATGCCTGACACCGAAAAAGGCAGACTACATATTGAGCAAAGTCCACCTCAAAATCTATGAGTTACACATCAGCAGTAAGAACCTTACCTTTAAGGTGATATGCCAAAGTTATTACTAGCCGACTATAAAAAAGGACGCCGTGGAGTTCGTAAAGAGATGTGAGAATTGCCAAGTCTATAGAAACCTTCCCCATCAACCACCCTCGGAACTTAGAGCCTTTCAGGCACCCTAGCCATTTGCACAACGGGGATTCGACATTCTCGACTTGTTTCCCAGTGACTCCGGACAGAGGAAGTTTATCATGGTAGCCATTGACTACTTTACGAAATGGGTCGAGGCTGCCCCATTGGCTCCAATAACTAGCAAAATGTTGACGTTCGCGTCATAGTACTTGTTATTTTCGAGGTCATCGTAACCGATAACGGAACTTAATTCACCTGTAAGCGCTTCCCTAAGTATTGTACCAATCTGGATGTTAGATTGGTCCACACTTCAGTAGCGTATCTGCAGGCAAACAGACAATTGGAGGTCACCAACCGGACACCACCGCATCCAAGACCAAGTTGGAAGACGATGGGGCTCTTGGGTTGATAAGTGCCATCCATATTGTGGTCTTACCGACAACGCCCAAAGAGCCGACGTGCAAAACTCCTTTCGGTTTCACGCTCTCTGGCCAGGCTGTAATCCCGGTTGAAATTGGGCTCCCAAGTCTCCGGGTCGAGGCCTTTGATCCACCCGGCAAGTCCCAACAGCTCAGGGAGTACTTAGACCTATTGGAGGAAGTGCATGACGAGGTCAGGATGCGCACGATCACCTACCAATAGCAAATTGCCAAGTATTACAACAAGAAAGTAAATGCGCGGAAATTCGATTTGGGCGACCTAATCCTACGAAGTATAGAAGCCACTGGCAATGTATTTAACAAGAACAAACTCTCCCCAAACTAAGAAGGCTCGTTCCTCATCTCAACCATACTGTGGATCAGAGTGTGCAACTTTTGAACCCAGAATGGCAAGCTAGTTCCAAGGATGTGGATTGTCGTCCATCTGAAAAGGTACTACCAATAAGATTCGCACCAGGCCTAGGTAGGTCACGTGTGTGTTAAAGATTGCATATAACATTGTACCACGTTTAATAAAATGATTCAGTTTTTGCATATTTCTATGGTTTCTATTTCTTTTTCTTTTTCATGTGAATACTTGCGTGAAATTGTATGAAAATAGATGACCTAAACTGTCCCTAAATTGGGTGGGCTTTTGCTCACCTACAGTTAAACCTTAATCCCATATCAAGCTGCTCGTAAGCAGTCAGATTAAATCTCGGTCCCAAGCCAAGCGACCCATAAGCCATCAGATTAAACATCGGTCCCATACTGAGCGGCTCATAAATGGTTGAATTAAATCTTCGTCCCATACCAAGCAGCTTGTGAGCGGTTGAATTAAGTCTCGGTCCCAAATTGAGCGGCCCATAAGCGGTCAGATTAAACCTCGGTCCCATACCGAGCGGCCCATAAGCCATCAAATTAGACCTTGGTCCCATACCAAGCGGCTTGTTCGCAATCTAAAAAGAAACCTTAGGGGGCTTTCACAACACGTGTGCGACAACCTCCTCCCACAGGAGACAGCACCGTCAGTATGTAATGGTCAATAAATGAGAACTAAGCATGGAAGAATGTTGTACGCTCCAATAATGAGTAGGATGCCCGGAATTATGATCTAGGCACCTCCATCCCAAACAAAAGCATTATCAAATCAAGAAAGATAATGTATATGCTGCCGGTTTATATTTACAAAAATATACAATGCACAAGGCGGCACCAAACAACATAGATATGCTTTTAAGGGCATTCAAAGGCCCTATGGATGCAAGAAGTTATATACATCTACGATTTGTATAGATGACTGCCCCAAGATTGGAAGATCCCCTAGAGGATGTGGCACAGGTCTCCGGCGACTTGGGTGCTACCATTCCTCGATGGTGACCCTATCAGCAGAGTCCTCATTGTTGTCCTCAGTCTACATCCTCCCGTCGCTGCTCTCCTCTTTGGAGGAGGGTTTTGGCAAAGGAGCTGACGACGCCTACCATCCCAAACCAAGCAAAGTTGGAAGATCAATCATGTCTCTAACAACCATGGTGAAAGAAGAAGGACTGTGAGGGCAAGTGGTGAATTGAATTGCAAAAGTTGCCACTCTTAAATAAGCAAAACTTCTGCCAAAAATGACACAGCTATAGAAATCAAAGGGTCGCGTCGCTTCTGTGCGAAGCGACATGTGACGGACCGGCCACATTCCACCCTATATGGCCGCCATTAGAGACATACCTAATGTCTCCAGCAGAGACAAACGGTCTCCGGATATATATATATATATACTTAGGTGGATGGACATAAATTTTTTTTTCTTTTAGATCGTGTGCATAGAATCACATGGCTAGGCTTCTCAAGTTGGCAACCAAAGTCATTGGTCAATCCTTAATTTAACTGGCAAGAAAACAAGGCCGGTCAGTTACAACGCAAAACAAAGACGAGTGAGATGCTACTGAAGACTGAAATTCCACTAACAATAAAATTTTATGGAAGCGTCTAAATATTGGTTTTATTTACATAACAAGTCCACAATACAAAATTTTCCAAAACGTCCCAAAATACATTGATGTCAATATTCAACTGTTGTAGGCATCTGGGTCAACTTTTCTCCTTCCTAGTTAGACGGTCAAGCCCTATTCTTTCTCGTCTGGAATAATCTCATCATCATCTAGAGGAAAACAAAAAAGGAGTGAGCACAGAAGCCCAACAAGATACCCATATGCATAAATATATGGCCACAAACACTTTCATTCATGATAACAGGATGCATATAAAGAATAAAGCATGAAGCATGGGTTAGGGTCCTTTTTATAATTCATGGCTAAAGTCATTTGCAGGAAATCTCAAAACAGGATCTGAATTCATTTTCATGCGCATGCATTCCAAAATATATGCCACTTCAAAACCCGACGCTAAAAACTCGCTACACTTATGGTCTGCAACTCTCGACCATCCATAGCCACTACTTTTATGGCCTGCAGCTCTCAGCCGTCATATTCCATGTCATATCTCATCAAACGTTACATTTAAGGTCTGTAGTCTTGACCAAAAAAAATTACTACATTTAATATCCGTAACTCTTAACCAACATATCTCAAATAAAGGGTACATTTTAGGCCTGTAGCTCTCGGCCATTAAACTCCATTTCCATAAACCATGATCTTCCAAAAATCTATAGCCGAAAGAGCATTGTCATGCGCAGAGGTCCAAAGTTCTCAAACATGCAAAGGACCACAGTTCTTTTTATAATGCATGTAACTGAAATCCTTCAATGATGCATACAACTAGATTTCATGCAAACAAATAACCAGACTTCTTAAAATATGCGAATACATGACTACTTTTTCATGTAATCAGCCGGACTTCCTTAATCATGCTTTCATTCATAAACATCATCAATATACAATGCACATAATTCTACTTCAAGACGGTCATACTAACAGAAGGAATTCTAATATTATTCAAGCATCAAAACAATAAAACTTATCAGATTCAAAACATGTATTTTAATAAAAACGTTGGGTACTGTGGAGGTTCGGATCCAAAAACTTGATAATGATGGAGTGATTATCATAATAAGGATCAATACAAATAATGTGAGGCTAAGACGTGCTAAAAATAGCAATGGTAATAATCCCTTTTAGAGGCCAAACATGTAGAAAAAGGAAGAAAATCAAATTGATGATTGAAGAAAAGGTGGAAAAAAATGCCTAAGTGCAACATGCAACCAAGTGGCGCCTGCTGTGCGCCCAAGAAGTGCTCGAGCGAAAAAGGGGCGGAAAAGCCGAAGTGGCCTTAAGGCCGGAGTGGATTGAGAGGACGGAGTGGCCTTAAGTTGATGAAAATCGACTAGGCCTTGCAAAGGCCCTATAGATGCAAGAGCGTAAAAGCTAGTAGACTTACGTTTGATGAAAATCGGACTGGCCTTACAGGCCGGAGTGGAAGAAGTCCCACATCGAAATGGGAAGAAACCATTGAAACATATATAAGACCCAGAGCTCCTTACCATTGAGGACGCGTGCGGGCCTTTGAAGGCGGAGTGGCCTTAAGCAATTTTGTGACTCTCAAGGATGGAGTGCTTTTTGAAGGAAATAACCGGAGTTGATTATAAATTGAGAAGCCGGAGTGACATAATGGACAGAGTGGATTTACTCACGGAAGCCGGAGTGCTTTTGAAGGAAATAACCGGAGTACGAAAGTTGGAGTGATTTGTGAAACGAAATAGCCAGAGTTGATTCACAAGCCGGAGTTGATTTACGCCTTGAAAACCGGAGTGATTTGAGGACGAAGTAGCATTATGCTGAAAAAGAAGCCCAATCCGGACAACAAGGCAAGAAAGGAAGAAGGCTGCAAAAGAGGAATCCGGTCAAAATCTGTTGACCGGAAGGGAAGAACGGGAGCCGGCGTAGGAAATTAACTCCAGAATAATTACGGGAACAGACGACTCCAGAAACCTCCAGAATTTTCGGGAAAGAGGGACTTCGGAAACTTCTGGAAATCTCGGGAAGAAACCACGCCAGGAAGTTTCTAGAAGAATCATGCCCCACCTTCTCACCCCACCACCTATAAATACTGGTGAGGGGAAATTGGAGGAGGCACGCATAGCAGAGACGAACAGAAGAGAAGGAAGAAGAAGAGGAGGGAGAGACGAAGGAAAGATAAGGAAGAAGAAGGACTTCCAAGCCAAATAATGAGGATCCCAGGCAGGTGTTCTCATACTCACTATTTGTTATTTGTGATTTTTACTCGTTCTTTATCGGCTATTATCGTTCCAATACTCACCCAAATCATAAACATCGTATAGCCCATGATTAATAACCAATGTGCATCGCTTGCAATGAAATGAGCACCGGAGGACTCCAAAATGATATCGACTCAATAAGGAAAGAAATGCTAAAGTTCTCTCTTGAATTTAAATTGAATCGTTAAAGGGAATAAGTTCAAAGAAGAATAAGAATCGTATAAGCAAGCAAAGGAAATCTACATGGCATGTGTGATTACGATGTGAAATATTTAAGTTCCCAAGCAAGATGAGAAACGAATGTCCAAGTGAGATGAGAAATGAAGGAGTAAACAGAGGAAAGTCCACAATGTGATATGTGATGATATGTGAATGAGGAAACCTCCCAAATGGCAGGAGATACGATACATGAGATACGGTGGACTTTTTCTCAAATGAATATGAAAATAGAATCATGAAACTAGGACCATGGACTTTTAGATGAGTAGTATTCTCTGGCTTGACACGTCCATCATGGTAGAAACCCGAAGAATACTTGGGCCACGTATTACATAACCACTTGTGTGTAAGCGGGTGGTGTCGTGTCACGCTTTAGGATACTATTGTGGAAGAAATCCACTGCCCTAGTACCTCATCAAATGGGCGATTATTTATGTACGATGTGCACGACCCCGGATGGGTAAAATAATCCCTCACGGCCTTAGATCATGTGAGTATCATGATCCTTTTCTCGTCTCTCACATCGTTTCTCAAATAATCGGCCTGGTCCGCAAAGATTAAAGTAAATTGATAAAGCATGTTCAAATGGTAACTAAAGGTTCCAAAACATCATGAATGGCAAATCAATACTTCCAAATGATTCTCTCAAGTCCCATTGTAGTTTAAAGACCATGTTACCCTTTTCATGTTCCTTCACAAACATGATAGTGACGTATGATTTCACTTGCTTTTTATAATCACACTTTCTATTTTCTCCTCCCGGGTGATAGTGTTAAAATGGCTCTGAATAATTAGAACAAGAAAGGGATCTTCTTGAGCAAAGCCGAATGTCAAAGGCACGGAGATTAGTTACATCCATGTTAAGCTTCCGGAGTTAATTTAAGTGCTTTTATTCATAAACATCGTTTTTGGGTATACAATGAACTTGTGGCATCTCTACTTCAAGATGGTATTCAAATACACCATGCTAGAGCCACGAATTTTATGTGGCTTTTGGATCCGAGATGTCAAAATTAATCATAGGCATAATTAGATTGAAAATTTGAAATTTTAATAAAAATGTTGGGTACAATTGCCTGAGCCTTTTCTACAGATTTTCTTATTTAATTATGGTTGGAAATCTTCTACTTAATCTAGCCGGCACTTTTCCTCTCCTTCGAGTTTTATTCACAAATTGAAACTCCAATTTCCCCTCACTTCTATTCAATATTTATAGACGTTTTAGTTGGTGGTAGTAGGTTGAGGTAAGTTAACTACTTCATACCTCTTTTTTTACTTATTTTTCATTCTAGAAGTTCATCGGAGGGTTGGTAGTAAGGTATGGGCTTATACTGATTCTAATGATTGTCTACTCAGAGTCTTACCAACTCTCTCTTTTGACATTATACTTGCAAAAGGCACTCCGAAAATCCTTTCTGATTTCCTCTCCAAATTCTCTCCGAAAATCATCTTTGGAAATTACCCAATTTTCTCTGGAATCACCTCGGAATCATCGCCTCATAAACTCATGGTCTCCTAAAATCTTGTCATTTGGGCCGGTCAACGCTCCCTCATTCCCGTCAACTCACCATCATCTCCGAAAACTTACCCATTGTCTATGAAGACTTACTTAATCATCTTCGGGAATCACCTTCGGAAATCTTATACAATCGTCTCCAGAAATCTTATGCAATCATCTTCGAAAACTATCACCCAAATTCATCTCTTGAAATATCGTCTCCGTAATCAAGATCTCTGGAATCATGGTTTCTAAAAACCATTGAATCATATCCGAAAATGGTCTCCAAAAAACGTCTCCAAAATCTCGTTCAATCCTGTCCAAAAAACATCTCTGGAAGAATTATCCCAAATTCGTCTTCGAAAATCATCACCCAAATTTGTCTCCGAAATTCACACAATTGTCTCCAAAAAAGGTCTCCGAAAACTTTCCCAAATTCTCTCCCGAAATTCATCCACATGGTCTCTATAATTTTGCATGCATCTTGACCTCCGGAATTTTGCATGCATCTTGATCTCCGGAAATTTGTCTCATGGTCTCTGAAATTTTATCTTCAAGGTCTCCGAAAAATTGTTTGTGGTCTCTGCAAAGCTACTGGACAATTTGTCTCAAAAGCAGGCTGGGAAAAAGCTGTCCGGCAATTTTGCTTCAAAATGTAGTATGGTAATTTGTCTTCTCAAGCAGCCCAGAAATTTTGTATCCTTAAGCAGCCCGGAAATTTTATCTTACAAAGCAGGCCAACATTTTGTTGCCCAACATCTGGTTAACAAAACTTGACCAGACTCTAATTTCAAATCCCCATTTCTTATCAGCTATAAAAATTCAAGTCTTCATACTTTAATATTTTTTATTATCGAATATTTTCAAAATTGGTACATTACACGACACATGTCCTAACCCGATCAAATCCGCATGCAACGCCATAATGACAGATGTCACATCACATCATTGGGCATTGCATCATCAGTCTATAACGGTCAAAGACAAAGTCATGACTTGACTCGCCATGCGATGACCCAAACATAGCATGGGTCCCGGATACAAAAGTAAGCATGCCCAGTCGACTGGACAACATGAAAAATAAGACAGCACATAAATAGAGAAATCTACACATTCATGAAATGATTTTTTTTTCATTAATGAATATTGCTATACAAACAATTGATACAAGGAAGGAGAAATAAAATTCAAAAATACAAAAATGTCTCGGCTAGGGCAAGGGGCTTTTAGGAGGACGCGAGGAGGTCTCCCCTCCGCCTTGGGAGAAGTCAGTCAAGTGGTCATGTTCCAGAGCCACACGGTTCTTGGGGTCGAAGAAGCCAACCGGAAAGTCAGGGACCACCATGGTGACAATCTATCTGTAGAGGAGAATGCCCTCCCAAAGCCTAGCATTCAGCACCTAGCTCACCTCTTCTTGACGCAGGCGGGTAGTCAACTTGCCCTCAAGCTTGGCATTATTTACTCAAAGTTTGTTTTGCTAGCTTCTCGACACTGATGGACAAGTCTCTAGCTCCCTCACCCTCTCCTTCAGCTCAGCCAACTCCACCCTGAGGGCAGCAGCCTCCTCGCAATCTTACTGGGCCTAAGAGACAATAGCACTCGATTGGTTCAGAAGCCTCTCTAGTCGGAGAATTTTCTCCTCTTGCTCATCAATCGTCTCAACCCGCTAACATAGGCCCTATATCATGGAGCCTACAATCTTTTGGTTCGGCAATTCCAAAAAATAGAAAGAGAAGAAAGGTCTAACCACGCCGGTGGAATAGAAAGGAAAGATGAAGTCTCCATCAAAGGAGTGTTGTGATGAATTTGTGCTTCTTCTTTCTAGCCGGATCAGGCGCCTCAGGGCTCAGATGTGGGAGGTCCTCTGACGGGCCAGCTTGAAGGCTAAGCGTAGCAACCTCCATGACCAACTCCGCCGTGGCTACCATTTCCTCAATGACACAAGTTCCCTCCACAGGGACCTCCACAAAGATGGCATCCAAGAGGCCCCTCACCGCAGAGAGTAAGGTGGCAGAAAAATTGATCTCATTGGCATCCATCGGCCCCGCTGACGATGCCGCCACTGACTCTGCTTGCTCTCTAGTAACCGGTTCTGCCAGCTGCTCAATAAACGACTCCACCAGCCCTTCGGCTATTAGCCTCACCGGCTCTCCTTCCACCGGCATGGCCGGTGCCGCATATGCACCTGACGACGGTGGCTCGACAATAGGCCCCTCGGTGGCAACTCCCACAGTGCCCAAATCTAAAAGAATGATGGGAGTCTCAACCTAGGACTACTCGCCAACACCCTCGAGGCACTCGACCATGCAAACACTGGTGGCAGTAGAGGACGACGAAGAAGGCGGAGCCAGTGCAACCCGCTTCCGAGAAGGCCTATCAAAAGGATCTCAATAACAAGAGCCCCAACTTTCCTCTTAGGCATGGATGGCATTAGGGGAGGGGCCTTTGCCTTCTAGACCGGTGAGTGTGGGCCCCAACCTCCTCGCTTGATCTCTGCGGGGACACAAGGTAGTCCCTCCTAAACTCATCTGGATGCGCTCGGACCCATGCTACTAGTGGCTTATCGGCCTCCACCTCCTCTCATGAAGGCCTCCCAGTAAGGATCTCAAGCACGTTACCCCAATCCCTGGACAAGAGCCAATTGTCAAAGACCTTAACGAAGAAGATTTGGTCCTTTTAGTCTTCATGGACTTGTCGATAACATGATTGATGAGTAATTCTTGGGGGAGAGCGAAATCCAATCCCCGCTCTATGTGAACCTAAATTGACCCTCACCACCGCCATAGACAGCATCCTCTAGTGGTGATGGAAAAATATGCACAATGAGCAAATGTAACGCATGACATTGGCATGGAGCCTCATGACAGGGACTTTGAAGGCCTGAAGGATGTCAAGCAACTCCTCAGGAATGGGATGCTAAGCCCACTCCACAAGTGATCCTTGTAGATGATAATGTATCCTACCGGTGGGAAGCAGGCCCTATCTTGCTTCCCTAGAATAGCGAACAAGATCGATGACGGGATGTTATACTATACATACAAAGCCTTTACATCATTGGAGTTGAGAACAGAAGCAATCGCATCGACAGAGGGAGCCATGGAAGCAAATAACAGAAAAAATAGGTACAGGAAACCAAAGGAATGCAGAAGAGAAAGCAAACTAAAATTTGAAGTTAACTACCAGCTTCTATAAATAGACTTTCCACCAAAATGAAGAGCGCCTCGAAAAGGCGTGTAAATTATGGCCGGCCACATGTCAACCTCAGAGATCATGGGGTCAAGTCGTATCGCCCGTCTCATTTATTACAAAGATACTACTACTCCGGGCAAGAGACACGTGGCAAAAAGCATCAGCTAATAACAAAAACGCATGAGCTCCTATGCCACGATGCACGGCTTCCTAGTAGGTTTGGTTAACAAAACCGCCAACAACCAATCTGGCTCCGTCCTGCTCTCTAGATTCTAGCTATTTGGTAAACGAAGGTGGTCAACTGACATTTCGGCTCCGTCTTGTTCTCCAGATTCTAGCGGTTGGTCAATGGAGTTAGTCAACAACCGATTTGGCTTTGCCATGCTCTCTGGATTCTAGCGGTTGATCAACGAAGTCGGTCAACTGACATTCCGACTTCTCTCTACTCTCCGGATTCTAGCGATTGGTCAATGAAGCCGGTTAACTAATATTCCGACTCCGCTCCGCTCTCTAAATTCCAGTGGTTCGTCAACAAAGCCGGTCAACTGACATTTCAACTCCGCTCCACTCTCCGAATTCCAGTGATTTGGTCAACAAATCCTATCAACTATTTCCCCGCTTGCTTTGACCAAACATCTAGGATTTCTACCGTCCGTCTATCAAGCCGCCCAACTGGGACCCACAACTCCTCGGCCATTCGGAAACACAAAAAATAATAATAATAATAATAATAATAATAATAATAATAATAACAAAGGGTGCACAACGACAAAAGACAAAGAGGCAATGGAGGAATTATTCACATAAACAGTTGGAAGTTTTCTCATTAAACCTTCTCCTTAATGAGGCCAATGTATATTTAGTTGATATACACAACCTTTAGAGGCCAATGTACAACAAAACAACAGTAACGGAAAAGAGGGAAGGGAGAAACACATAAGAAAGTGGCATGACCTGAAGGCCATTCTCCATTTGAGCAAACTCTTGAGTGAAAGGTCAAAATTTGAATGCAAGTTCAAATCTTGTCAGTAGGGTGACC
Organism: Nepenthes gracilis; assembly: GCA_033239525.1. Classification (NCBI taxonomy): domain Eukaryota; kingdom Viridiplantae; phylum Streptophyta; class Magnoliopsida; order Caryophyllales; family Nepenthaceae; genus Nepenthes; species Nepenthes gracilis. Next base: position 2,437,270 of record BSYO01000038.1, on the reverse strand, counting down.
AAAGTGGCCACCCGCATGAAAAGGGGTGGCCAAAGCGGCGACCTACATGAAAATGAGTGACTAAAGCAGACCTAGCACTATAACTCAAGATAGCAGAGAACAAGAACGGTCTAAGCTCAGAATCGGTGGCCGGAGCTGTAAGCCTTGCAGTGATGTCTAGCTCTCGCGCCATTTCACTGATTGACGAGGGGAATGATGTGGAGAAACACCGTAAGCCCTGGATTTATAGCACACAGGGAAGCAAGCAAAACACTAAATGCCAAAGGACTACCAACTTGCCGAATCTACAAAAAATCGGGAAACAGAATAGTCATATTGAGAACAGTGAAAAAAAGAATTTGGGTCAAACCTGAGAAGACAACACAGGCCGTCATGTCTCATCGTGAATATGCCAAAGGCTGAAAATTCAGACCACCGGCATGGGGGACTAGTGATAAGGATGATGGGAGTGGACCGACCTAAGGAGGTAATCAGCCAAGAAGAATCGCAGCACATTGACCCAAAGACGGTCAACATCCCAATTGACTAGAGAGGGTCTTCAGGCAACCAGGTGCCGCCCAAACCAGATGCTGCCAAAGCTAGGAACGACCAACAAGCCCTAATCGGCCACGATACTGAGAATCTTCCTGGTTGGCAACCTCATTTGAAACGAAAGCCCCCAAATCAGTGCACATCCCAAAAAGGAAGCCCTCAAATCAGCACACGACTCACAATGAAACTTCAATATTCACAACATACAACATCTCCGAGGATGAAGAAATCCTCCATCACGACCGTTGCAGTCCTAGATGGTGCCTACATCCTCTCGATGAATGGAAAAGATTTCCTCAAATGGCTGGCAGCCCACCTTACCGACTAAAGAAGGTGGCGAGGTCCAACGGCTATTAAAAAGCCCAAGGGACACATTTTAAAGACATGCTCTATCCAATGTTCAAACTCGTGCAAGTAATCCATCCTTCAAACAACCAATTACTATTCTCTTATCCACTACTCGTTCTCCAACGAACCCAATGGTCAGAAAAGCCATTCTCCATGAGCGTACTATGACTTAAAATTACTCCATGCCAAGTGCACCTCCAAACTAAACTCACAAATCCCCTTCCAAACTCAAACTCTAGCCTATTCTTTTTTTTTTTACCTTCATCTTGGAAGGAAGATTACTGATTTAAGTGTCGAAAGATAAATCGAGGAGCGAGTCTTATTATTTTTCTTTAATTTCTCGTCTTTTGTTATAGTGTGTAAAGTCCAGGCCACGCAAGATAGAGATCGGATCCAATGTTAGAATAAGTCCAAGGAGAATTTAAACCCGTATCCGTCCAAGATTCAGAATGCATCAGACGTCAAAAATTTAACAAATATTTATCATATAATATTTTTTCTTTTAAATATTATATTTTATTATTTTAATATTATTTTTCGATTAAATAGTATCTTAATTTTTTTTCTCATTACAGTACTGTAGAATATGTTTAAATTTGATATTTTAATATTTTTTAATTGATGAATAACTTTTTACTTAAAATATAATTTTATATATCTCGGTTACATATTTTTACTACATATGTTATGTCATTTTGGAGTGTATTTGAGATATTATTATTATTATTATTATTATTATCATTATTATATTAACATTACTACTTGTTTATTTTAAATTTTTTATAACAATTATTAAATTGAACAAATAATTTTTAGATAAATAACCCTAATTTAGCCCTTATATTGATATTTTAGATAATTTGTCCCAATTGATAATTTGGTTTAATCTGATAAAAATTTAAACCATAATATAGAGTTTGGATACAAATTAACTTCCAATTTGTATTAAAGCAGACCAAGTTCACCCCTAAATAATTTTTAATAAATTTAATTTTGATATCGCTTTTTATCAAATTTGTGAATTTAATTCCATCTAGAGAAGAACAATCTAACCTTATCTTTAAATTTTGAAGGAAGTGAAATCGGACCGCCCCTACTTAAATTGATTTCTTCCTAGACATTCCCAATCTTGAAAGCCTGTGACTACTTATCATCTCATTATCACAATATGAACCTCTTATTTTCTTTTCTTTTTTTTTTATCTTTTTTTTTATTTTCTTTCTTATTTTTTGTGGGGCTTGGTGAAGTAATTTAATTGGGGCCTCCTCCAGTCATTTTCTTTTCCCTAATTTTGAGTTTGACATGAAATGAATTGATCATTAAAGATAGATTTGTTTCACTTTCAATTTATTAATGATTTGATATTGATTAGAGTACATCTATTTAAAATCAAATTCAGATCAAATATGGGCCAAATTTAAACAAAAATTATGAATAATAAATTAAATAAAGTCGAATAAAGTTTAGTCAATTGAGCCAAAAAAGTCTTAATCGTACTCGATCATAAGTCGAATCAGGTTAGTTTGAGCTTATCGGCAGATTTTATTTTATTTTTATAATATTTATTTAAAAATTTACATTTGAATGAAACAATATCTAAAAATATATAATATTTGAAAAATTATAATATTTAGGAAAAATATTATGTAATTGTATATTTTAACAAAAATTTTTATATAAAAATTATTAATTATATAAAAGTATAATCTATTAAAAAAATTTTAAATTTAGTATTTATTTAAAATAAAAATATATATATATATATTGAGAAAATAATTATAATTCAAGCTGGCCTATGTTGAGCCGGATGACCGTGCCATATCTAAAAATTAATAGGGCCTTATTTTATGATTATGTCTATTTATAATACTTTTATACCTTTATTAAACTCAATAAAAATTTGAATTGGTTGACTCAGCCATTCATTGATTAGATTTTAATTAGGTTTAGATTAGAGAAAATTAACATGATATTCTCTAATTTGTAATTAAAATTTTGTGTTAGACATATTGACAATTTGATATTTGATAATTTTTTTAAACAAGTAATATGTATTTATACTTCCACTGATTTATATATTTTTGGTTCTCTTGAATTACATAGTTAAGCCAAATAATTACTTTATCCCCCAAAGTTTATAATACGTTAGATGTTGATGGCAGTTACGGTAGAATGGAGTGAAAGTTTATGAGATATTATTTATTCGTCTTGTTAAACTTACATTATAAATACTAAAAGATTAAGTTTTAATTTGATTTATAATTATTTAAAATTTTAATTTATAATATAACTTATTATTAAGATAATATATGTAATATCCGGCTTCCATTTGATTTATTTTAAAAATATTTATTATTTTGAATAATTTAGAATATATTAAAAATAATTGTATATTGTGAAATTTAAAAAATTTTAAATTTACAAATTTACATTCGAGATATGCCCGAGTTTCACTTGAACACCATTTGCCATGGGCTAGCGCTTGAAGTGCACCCAAGGGATGCGCTAAAGCGCTGTTTTTTGAGAGGTTGGCACTCGAGCACCGTTTGGGTATATAAGAGAGGTAGTGCCACTATGCTGGCATTTCACACAGGAGAAGAAAGGGAAAGGAGGAGAAAGAGGAAAGAGAAATAAGAGGAGTGGTTGTTCAAAACATTCTTTAATTAAATTTGTCTGGTATAAAAATATGGTAAGTATTTTTAAACCCTATCTCTAATCTGTTTCAATATCTAATAAACTTAGTTTATGTTTAGAGGTTTCAACATTCATGCATACTATTTTTATTTAACTCATTTGTTTTCTTTGTACTTGCATGTGATTTTTACTAACCGCATGGGGATTTTATTATAGATTTATAAATATCTAAAGATTTCATGTATTTTATAAAAACATGGGTGAATATTTAAGATTATATATTTTTATATCAATATATTTGTATAGAAAAATAGTATAAAATCTACATGGGTCATATATTGGTACATATGTATCGCTGCCTAGGGATTGAGATCTCTACCTCTATTATTTGTTAATTGTTCCTCTCCCGATAGGGAGAGATCTATTCCTAATGAAAAAATATCTATGAATCCCTTTTTTACCGGTAAAAAAGGCTATATTTATAGATGACCCACCCCAATTATATTTTTAATTAGAACCATCGTAAGTGAATTAAACGAAAACTAATATATTCGGATGTCCTAATATATATATTTAACTTGATAATTGCATCCAAAATTGTGGGTGGTAAAATATAGTTAGTATGTTCCTTATTTATGGGAGATAGAGTATATAGATGGCCCTATTCATAGTTTAAATAGTGATCGATCGAATTTAAGGTTATTAAGAGTATGTGTAACCCTTCCTCAAGTCCGTCTCTTAATCTTTGGTTCTTTAATTTTGTGCATACTTTATATTTCTATATTAATTTATATTTGGATTTTGATTTGAAATTCACAGGTTTGCCGATAGATGGGATTTAGTTAGTCTCTTACGTTTGATGTATAGTTTATTTCAAATATATTTCTATTTATATGATTTCATTTTGAACTCTATTTCATTCATATCTGGTTTTGATACAAACTCTATTTCGTTCTGCCTATATTTTCGTATGGATTATAATATGATTTGGATTATCTGATTTCACTCCGAATCACTTCTATTCGATATATGTCCCAGCAGAATTATGCTTGATTTGGACTATGATTTGAATACGATATTACCTTCAAATTTTTTGATGATTTCAAACCCCTAAATGTGATGATTTTTGCCCATTTTGATTTATTTGATATGATTTAACTATACGATTTGACCCTCCCTCTCTATTTATGGACACACACACATACACACACACACACACACATATATATATATATATTGATTTTGTATATACTACTGCTTGTTGAGTTTTAAACTCATGTTTTCATTTTTGTCCATTCAAATTGGTGGGTTGGATACGCTTGTAGGTGTTTAAATGTGATTTGACGTAATATCTTTTGTCTGGTGAGTAGGGTTGTTCATTTTGATTTGTTTTCAGATATTGGGGGTGCATTTAGATATCATGTGTGGCCAGTTGAGGGCCTTTAGACCTAGTATTAAGAATAGTTGGATTAGATATATTATGTAGATGAGTTGTTATTTTATTTAGATATCTCTCTTATGATATAAGATAGTGGTTGCTTATATATTTTTTTAATTTTATGTCTGATAAAATCGTGTGTGGGCTATGATTGATAAATTCCTATATATATTTGATTTGTCATACCCAAACTTTTAAAATTTATTGTTTATTTTTTCATTTATTAAAAATTTTAATTTTATAAATTATTATTATTATTATTAGACCTACTTTAAACCGAGTTCATAACAAAGGTGGTATTAGAGAGGTTTAATGGAAGATATTTTGGGTCTATTTGGATCATTTTGGGAGAGATAATTTATTAAACATTTTAAATGATAGGTATTATCGATTGTGCACAATAAGGATTTTGGTGTTGGAGGCTCGGATTTCAATTGTGAAGATAATTATCTTGCTATGATGGGACATGAGCGACATTATGGATAGAATAATCCAGCAGTAGCATTAGGATATAGCCTCTATGACGACGATGGCTAAGCAGGGCGGTAGGACACCTTTTGATCGGTTTAAAGCATAGTATGTTCCGATGTTCTTTGGGGAGTTTGATCCGATAAAGGTGAAAAATTGGCTCCAGAAAGTAGAAAGGTTGTTTGAGGCCATCGACTATCCAAAGGAAGACAAGGTTAAATTTGTTGTGTATAAATTAGAAAGTAAGGCCATTCGATGGTGGGACTCCTAGTGGCGTATTTTGGGGTAAGAAAACAAGGAGATAGTTTAGGACGTTTTTCATGAAGTACTTTTGGAGAAATTCTTTCCATTCTAGTATTTGGAATATTAAGGCGGATGAATTTAGTCAATTGAGGTAAGGGAGCAAGATAATTGCCGAAAATGACACACAATGTATGGAGTTGTCTTGGTTTGCTCCGCATATTATCGGAAATGAGGCATTGAAAGTAAGAACTTTTCTATAAAGGCTGAATGATTCAATCAAGAAGTAGTTGGTGCCCTTTTATTTGAGGTCATATGGTAAGGTGCTTGATTGGGCAATGTTGATTGGGTAGGAGCAGTTTTGGGAGAAGTACTTTCAAAGAAAGTCAGAGCACCAAGATCAAAGCTCATGGGGTGGAGGCTCCCATTTGAGGTGTAAAGGCCAAGAGAAAGGAAAATTTGTTGGGGTTAAGTCTTCTCCACCCAAGCCCTAGTTCACGAGATCAGTGTGCAAGTTGTGGGGGAAGAATCATGCTAGATGAGCTTGCTTCTATCAGAGTGGAACATATTTTGGTCAGATGGACCATCAGGCGAAAGATTGTCAATTTCCGAAGCATTAGGACAAGAGGCTAGTGGCTTCAGGTAGAGCCTATGTAATGGTAGCCCGTGATGCCAAAGTGAACCCGTTAGTGGTGGAAGGTACTTTACAAATTTTTAATACTATGGCTCATGTTTTGATTGATCCCGGAGTTACATACTCATTTATGGCCCCAAGATTTGTATGTAATTTGTGTGTACAGGTAGTTTGTTAAGAATTTTTCAAGGATTGCGGTGACTTGACCAGATTGATATAGAGAAGATGGTGTTCAATTTGGATGATTATTGTGAAGAGAGCTTCCAGAAGTTGAAGAGAAGATTAACATCGGCATCGATATTGTCGATTCCTGATAAATTAAGCAATTTTTTGTGTATTATGATACCTTTAAGAAAGATTTGGGTTGTGTTTTCATATAGCATGGCCGAGTAGTGGCTTATGGGTCCAGATAATTAAAGGCTCACAAGTAAAATTATCTCACTTATGATTTGGAGTTAGCGACTATGATCTTTGCATTAAAAATTTAGAAATACTATTTGTATGGAGAGAAGTTTGTGATTTATTTAGATTATAAGAGTTTGAAATGTCTGTTTTTTTAAAAAAAATTAAATATGTTGCAATGGAGGTAGATAAATTTGCTAAAAGATTATGACAGTAAAATTTAGTATCATTTGGAAAAATTGAATGTAGTTGCCAATGCACTGAGTCAAAAGTCTTTGGATTTAGTGGTTCATTTGATAATCAAGGAGTAGCAGATGTTGAATAGAATGAAGAGCTATACAATTCAATTGTACTCTCAGGGGTCAAAGATGACACTATCATATCTTTAGGTACAGCCATTGACTTTGAAAAAGAATTAGGAGAATCAAATGAATGACCCATATTTAGTGGAAAGAACCAAAGATATATGAAACAAGTCGCAAGCAGATTTTTGTATTCGGGCTGATGGGATTCTTTATTTTTGGGATCAGATTTGTATGCCAAATATTAAGAAATTAAAGGAAGAAATTTTGAATATGGCCTATAGATTGAGGTATACAATTTATCCTAGAGAGAACAAAATGTATTAGGATATAAAGAATAATTTCTGGTGACGAAATATAAGGTGAGAATATTGTAGCATATATGGCGAGATGTAATATATGTTAGCAAGTAAAAGCCAATCATAAAAGGACACCTAGGTTTTTGCATCCTTTGTCGATTCTCAATTGGAAGTGGGAGCATATAGCAACGGACTTTATTTTAGGGTTGCCTAAGATGGCGAGAAATTTGAATGCTATTTGGGTTATTGCAAATTGATTGATGAAGTTTGCTCATTTCTTGTTGATTCGGATGACATATTTGAGGGAGAAGTTGGCCCGTTTGTATATCAATGAGATTATGAGGTTGCATGGCATTTTAACTTCAATTATTTCTGATCGTGATCTAATATTTATGTCAAAGTTTTGAGAGAGTTTATATAAGGAGTTGGGTACCAAATTAAAATTCAGTACAGCGTTCCACACGTAAATATTCACCTAATCTAAAAGGACAATTCAAATATGGGAGGATATGCTAAAGGTAGCGGTTTAGGAGATCGAGAGGCAATTGGAACAATTATTTGTCACTTGCCAAGTTTACTTATAACAATAGCTATCAGTCGAGTATCGAGATAGCCCTTTTTGAGGATTTATCTAGTTGGAGATGTAAGTCTTCTATTAATTGAAAAGAAATTACTGATTGTAGATTGTTAAACCTCAATATCATTCAAGATATGTCGAAAAAATTCAAGATTATTAGAGATCAACTTATTGAGATTCAGAGTCGTCAGAAAAGCTATAATGATAGAAGGAGATCAGATTTGAGGTTTAATATGGGCGACCATGTATTTCTTAAGGTGTCTTTGAGAAAAGAAATTTTGAGGTTTGTAAGGAATAGTAAATTAAAACCCAAGTTCATCCTTTGAGATTTTGGATTGGATCAGAGAGATAGACTATAGATTGGCTTTGCTTCTGAATCTAGTAGATTGTCACAATGTGTTTCATGTGTCAATGTTGAGGCAATATGTATATGATCCTTCATATGTTATTGAATTCAAGCCGCTAAAAATCAATGAAAATTTGTCATATATCAAGGTTCCTATTCAGATTCTAGATCGGAAGGATTAAGTATTGAGGAATAAGATTATTTCAATGGTTAATGCATTATGGAAAAATCATTTGGTTGAAAAAGCAACCTAGCAGCACAAGGATGAAGTTCAGGAGGAACTTTCCTATCGTTTGAGAATTGTGGTAAGCAAATTTTAAGGATAAATTTTTTTTTTAAGAAGGGGAGAGTTGTAATACTCGGATCCCCATTTGGTTTGTATTGATATTAATTGTAATTTAGGTTAATTGAATATATTTTTAAAAAATTATATATTATGAAATTTTGAAGGAAATCGGATAAGCAGCATAGCACCTAAATCAGGCGCCTAAGATGCGAAATCCAGAAGGTTTGTATCTGAGGCACACTTGAGCGTGAAAACCAGAAGGTTGGTGCCTGGGCTGCTCCTAAGGAAGCACTCGAGCTCCCATTTGCCTATATAAGGCGTAGCAAATTACGGTTTCATCATTTTGCACGTGGCAAAGTAGAGAGGAGGGAGAGTGTGTGTAAGAGAAAGAAGAGAGAGAAGGTACCGCTTAAGTATTTTAGAGTATCCTTTCATAGATCTGATTGGTATAGGTTGAGACAAGCATCTAAAAGTCCGATCCTTTTTCTAATTTCGTGTCTGATAATATTTGTTTACGTTTTGGGAGGTTTTAATGCGTGCATGTTATTTTTATATACACCCTTTTGTTTACAATGACATGCATATAATATTTATCAGTCAATTTGTAATTTTATTCATGTTTTGTGATTTTTGGGGTTCCTTTTAATTTTATAGAAATTTGTATAAAGATTTCAGTTTATATTTGTTTTGGGTCAGTATATTTGTATGAAAATGAGTATAAAACATATATGGATTATGCATCTGTATATATGCATGTGTCGGGGTTGATGTTGCTACCTTTGTGATCCGATTTGGATGTTTGATTTGTGGCATCTCTCCCAATAAAAAATTTATGATTATATGACTCTCTCTTCCACCGATAGGAATAAAACTTTGGACCTACCATATTTTTTGTAAAATGAGAACCGTTATAAAATAATTACTAAAATTTTATACATATTTAGATATCCAAATATATTTGATAAATTTAATAATTACACCCAAAGTTACGGGTGACAAAATATATTAAGTTCATTATCTATAGAAGATAGTATACATAGATAGCCTAATATATTGGCCTAAACAATATTTGATTTGATTTAAAATTATGGAGAGTATGTATAGCCATTCCTCAAATTAGTCTTTTAAACCTTTTGTTCTCCATGCATGTTTTGTATTTCGGCATGATTTTACATTGGATTTCGATTTGAGATTTGTGATTTGCCTATGGATGAGAATTTAGTTAGTCTCATACCTTTGGATATATGATTTGTCTCGGAACACATTTGATTTATATTATTTTCATTTCGGCTTTATTTATTCGTATGTAATTTGGATCCAAACTTTACTTTATTCAGCACGAGCTTCATATGGATATGATATCAGATCACATCTGTTATTTGATATGATTTAATTATGAGATTTAATTTCAGATGACAATTTGTTATGAATATATCCCGCTGAGCCCATGGATTTGATATGGATTGTGATTTAAATACGAAACTACTTTTAGGTTTTGTGATTATTTTGGACCTCTCGATGTGATGATTTTTGCCCCTTTCGATTTACTTGATATGATTTGACTACGTAATTTGACCCTTCCTCTCTATTTATGGACACGTGTGTATATATATATATATTGATTTTGTATACGTTGATACTTACTGAATTTTATAGTCACGTTTTTATTCACATCCCTTCAGACTATTAGGCTCAATACGTTTGCATAAGTTTGGATGCAATTTGATGTAACATCTTTTGTTTGGTGAGTAGGGATATTCATTTTGATTTGTATTCGGATCTCAAGGGTGTATTTGGATATCATGTGCAGCCAGTTGAGGGCCTTTGGACCCGATATTTAAAATAGTTGGATTGGATATATTATATAGATGAATTATTATTTTATTTAGATATTTTCATTATGATATAAGATAGTAGATCGCTTATATATTATTTGAATTTATATTCGATAAGATCCTATATTAGTTATAATTGATTGGGTTCTACATATATTTGATTTATCATATCCAAATTTTTGAGGTTTGTCATTTATTATTACATTTATTTAAAATTTTAATTTTAGGAATTATCATTATTATTAGACTTACTTTAGATTGGATTCGTAATAATTATTTCTCAAATTAACCCAACATATATAATAATGATGTCATAATTTGTGAATAAAATATCTAGTATTACAACCTAAATGATCAAACAAATAATGGCACTTTTCTTAAATCTCATCTTCACATTCCAACTCCCCACTTTAAAATAATGATGTCCTCAAAATTTATATACCTAAATGATCAAACAAATAAGGGTATTTCTCTTGAATCTCATCTTAACATCCCAACTCTCCTCTTTAAAAGAATGGTTCCTACAAAATACTTTAACCAGTGAAATCATCTTAGTGTACAAAATATGATCTCTTCTCTCCAATATTTGGACTAAAACCTCAATATATGACAAATTATCAATTTGTAATAGTTCCTACTCAATAATATATGAGGAATCAAATACATTCTTCCACAGCATTGACACTAGCAAAACATGACAATTCGCCAAATTAGTAAGTACAACTAATATGTAAACCACATCTTTGACTCATTGTAATATTTCAAATAGACCAATAAATCTTGGTTTCAACTTTTTATTCATTCCAAATATAGAAAATCTATTTTCTTAGATATACTTTCAAAAATGAATAGTTACCCACATCAATGTTCAAATCAGACCTTTACTAACTAACATTACTCTTTTGGCAACTCTAAACAACTATCAAATGGTCCCAAATCAATCTGATTTTGTCTAATATATCTTGGATAATATCAGGGATCAAAAATTTATAATCACTAATCTCATCCTAATTGATAAGAAATCGATATTTTCATGAATACAAAGCCTCAAATGAAACTATCTCAGTACTCAACTGACAACTATTAGTATAAGCAAATTTAGCAGGTGGAAAATAATCATGCAAATTTTCTATCATCTCCAAAATAGATTTTCAATATATCTTTTAAAATCTAGATCATACTTTCCAATTGACCATTTATTTGGAGATGAAACATTATATTGTACTTTGGATTTGTACCTGATTACTTTTGTAGACTTTCCCAAGATTTTTATACAAATCTTGGTCCATTGATAGAAATAATAAAAGTAGGAATTCCATAAAGTCTCACAATTTTACTAATATGCAAATGTGCCAAACAATCTCCATAGAATATTATCTTTACAGGCAAAAAATGAGCCAATTTCATCAATTTATCTATAATCACTTTAAATTGAATTATAATATCTTACAATCTTAGACAAATCCAAAACAAAATCTACAATGATATACTCCTATTTTCAATTAGGAATGGGCAAGGAGTGCAAATATTTTAGTGGCTTTCGATGTTTAGCTTTGAGCTGCTAACATATAACGCATCCCCCTACAGAAGTAGCTATTTCCCATTTCATGTTTCTCCATCAGATTTTTTTTTTTAATATTATTAGAAATCTTATTGACTCCGAGAAAAATGGTATATTTCTCTGAATGGGCTTTATTCAAAACTTCTTCCTTTAAATCTTCAATGTTAGGAATATAAATTTATTATCAAAACCAAAGAATTATATTTGTTTGAATATCAAAATTTGCTTGCACTTCACTGTTTAAATCTCCAGCAATCCCTATCAAATATGGATCATCCATTTAGGACTTCTTGATCCATTCTATAACTACTTATTAAACCTAAAAATATAATAATAGCATCTTCAAACCATAGGAGTGCAAACAAGCATTGCAATTCTTCATACCACCAAGCATCTCCAAATCCTTGATCATCATATAGGCTACCACATCTGAAGGCTTCCAACTCAACATTCCAGTTACTATGTTTGTCTGCCCTAGCTAGTATCTTTCAATAAATCCATTTAGTGAGGTTATCTCATAATCAGTTTATTTTGCGAGAATAAATACATTAAATGCATGTAATCAAAGTATACAATTAACTTCTTCTCATATAAATAGTACCTCTAAATCCTTAAGTCAAATATAATTGCCACCAACTTCAAATTGTGGATAGGACAATTTTGCTCATAAATATTAAGCCATATTGATCTATAGACAATAACTTTATCCCACTATATCAAAATACAACCCAATCCTTTCTTCAAAATGTTACGATACTTCACAAAACCATATGTATCATTTAGAATTGCAAGAATTGGCATATAAGCTGATCAATTTGTCGATTCTTGGAAGCTTGACTCGTAATCCTTATCCCATTGGAAAGCCATCTTTTTTTTGCATCAGACACATCAATGATACGGCAATCCTAATAAAATTCTCAATGAAGCATCATGTGGTATTTGGTCAACCTAAAAAAACTATGAACTTCAGCAATATTTGTTAGCCATTCCCAACATGCTACCACTTTGATCTTCCTTGAATCCACCAACAGCCCCGCTTACAAAATAATATACCCAAGAAAAGATACTTCTGTCAACTAAAATTCATATTTTCTCACTTGACAAATAATTGCATATTTCTCAAATTCTACAAAGCAATTCTCAAATAACCCTCATGCTCTTTAAAATTCTTCAAATAAATCATAGTGCAGTCAATAAAGATCACCATGAATTGATCCAAATATGATAAAAAAACTCAATTTATAAAATCCATGAAAACTTCAGATATATATTTAACCCAAATGATATCACCAAAAATTCATAATAGCCGTATTCTATTCTAAATGATATCTTAAGTCCATCCTAACTCATGATCCTCAGCTAATGGTAACTCGAATGAAAATTGATATTGGAGAAAACTTACTCTTTTTGTAATTGATCGAATAGAACGTCAATCCTTGGCAAAGGGTATTCATTCTTGACCATAATCTTATTTTATTCTCATAATCAATCTCAATGATCCATCTTTCTCTCCATAAATAGTATTGATGCTCCCTAGGGCGATACACATTGCCAAATAAATCAATTCTCCAATAATTCTTGCAAATTTCGTTTTAATTACTTTAATTCGGATGGGGTTATTTTATATGGAACCCTCAAGATAAGCGCAGATCCAGACATTATATAAATTATAAATTTAATCTCTCTATTTGGAGGCAAATAAGGTAATTCCTTTGAAAATATATTGTCATATTCACATTCTTCACCTCAGTCCAAAACCTGATAATAATTAATAATAAATAAGCTATAATAAGATTTTTCTTCTTTTTGGATGAACAAAAATCCAAATAAAGTACCTAAAGTTCGATTGAACAAACCCAAAACCTAAAATAGCAAAAAGACCACAAATCATAGTAGATTCATTCTAGATGTGATTATATACATTATCATGCTAATATATGAACTAAATGTCCAATCCTTCTAAACTTTGATTCCGGGTTTTGTAGCAAAACGATTTCAAAATAATAATAATTAGAACTACCTAAAACTCAGATTACTCACAAGAAAAAGTATCAATCAAAATCCAAATAATTATAATGAAATATTCAAACAAATCCAACTAATATAATAATCCTCAAATATGAACAGGCTATAATTAATAAAAATATATGCATCCATTTCAAAATACCTAACCCAAATACCAATTCAAATACAATTCGAATTTCAAATATAAACAAAACCAAATATTTGAATATCCTCTGTCCAAATCCTACGAGTATCTAATATTCTTTCTGATTTGTAATGCACACAAATGCATATGAATGCCTATAGGCACTCATTAAACACATTTTTACAACCCCAAGTATGCACAAGCATGGACCTAACACCAATCAGGCGTTAGTCTGGTTCTCAACAATTTGATTTTTTAAATTTTTATTATATAATTATTTATTAAATTAATTGAATATATATAATAATGATATTATAACTTACTAATAAGATATCGGATATTACAACATTACTGCTGATTTTTCTTTTTGGGGAGAAAAATATGAATTTTTTTTTTTAAGTTAAAAAGAAAACGGCACAATTTAATACCTTTTGCGTCATATTATTTTATTCGGGATGCTCATTTATTTTGATTTTATGTTGTACCGACTTTTTGGGACCAAATTGTATAGTCAAATGTATTTATTGACCTAACTAGAAAAAACAAAGTATGCCGTGACATGAGCTCCTAGTGAGTCTAGTTTCGTGTGCATAATATATTTATTAAAACTAAAAATAATAAAAACTAATAATTTTTTTTAATTTTAACTTGTATAAAAAAATAATTTATTATACAACTGATCAATAATAATACTTTTTTATATTAATATTTTCTGTGATGATATTTTTCAATCAATAATGTTGTTTTATGATCAACAAACAATTTTTCATCAAGCATCAATTGATCTTGATATGATCATTTTTCGACTAGCTATGTGGTTAGGGGACAATACCAATCGTTGACCGCCGGATTCATGGTGTCACTAGTAAATAATTGATAGGTAATGAATTAAGCGGTGGCGACAAATGTCGAGGCCATCAACTGCTAAAATCCATAGTGGTGGACGAGTGGTGTTGCCACCCGATGACCGATGGACGGGTTGGCGGCATCATAAACCGATGTTGCTATTCACCTTGAAGTAACACGCATTTGTCAATGGCCGTTAGCAAACACCATTAAAAGTAGAACAATTCTTTAAAAAAAATGACATAATTTTTTAAAAATATAAAGTTATTTTTCGGTGTTTAGATTTGAGTATCCAGTTAATCTAAAAATATTTTTATTGATTTATTATTTTTAAATGTCAAAAATACAAAAATATTTTAAAAAATTATATATATTCATAAAAATTGATTTATGGGATCTCACATTATTTGAAAAAGGAGATATGATACACTTTATAATAATATTTAGATATCTTCGTAATAATAAACCTTTTTAAGGAATGTTTAGAAAGAATAAAATCGTACAAATGTAAGATTATACCTATAATTCAAAGTAAGTATTATGTTATCATATTAATTTAGATTACTATATAATGATATTAAAGATAATTCCAATAAAAATATTCTAAACGTTAAGTCAGGCCAATTTTATATCATGCCAACACTACAAAGACATCATTTTTTATGTAGGGTAGAGTTTGGGAGTTATTTGGGATCCCATATCGCCCTAAAAATGAGAGATGACATATTTTATAATAAGATTTAAATATTTTTATGATAATAAATCTTCTTTAAGAAGCACAGATTAAATAAAATTGTACAGTTGTGGGGCCATACCTACATCCCCAAAGTGAATATTATAAACTTAAATCACAATACTACCAAATAATAAAAATTATGAAAAATATGTTTAGTTAGCTAATCTGTTTGATAAACTGTGTGTAAATTTGTGTTCCAATGCTTTACCAATTTATATTGCTTGATAATATCTTTGGGCTGTTAAGGATGTCTAAAATGTGTTAAATCAGATTTACAGTTAATCTTGAGTTAATAATATGCTAGTTTAATCAAAATCTATCTTCAAAATGGCATTAATATGCAAAAGAAATTTAATATTTTTCCCTTGAAAGACCTTATAAATATAAACTATGGAAAACACTAAAATTGCTTTTTGTTTTTTATCTGTTTTTTCCCCCAAATGTATTACTTAACTTTTATTTTTATAATTTACTTACAAATTTGTTATTTTAATATTAAATTTAAAATTAGTTTACAGTGTTCTAAGTTTCTATATAAAAACAATTTAATCAAAAAATTATATTAAAATAAATTATATATATATATATATATATATATATATATATGCGATTTAAATTGGTTTAATTCTTTTAAGTTTTTATGGTACTGCTAAAAAAAATATGGCTTATATGAAAAAATAGAACCACAAATAAATTATTATTAGGTGATGCTTATCCAAGCCCCTACCATTCATTTTCAACCATTAAATTAAAATTTAATAATCATAACTCAAAAAATAATAATTAAAATAATTATTTGCAAAAATTGTTTAAATATTAATATTTATTAAACATTAAATTTAATATGAAAAATGTCTAACATGTTCTTTTTAAATATTTAAATTTTATCCATTAATTATTTAAAATTAATAGAGGAGTAAAACATCCGGAACTCATCAAATTATAAATATGTCAAATCATTATTTAGTAATCATTAACAAAAAAAGATACAATATATGAAATTTAAAATTAAAAAAAATTATTTATATGGCCATTTTTTTAAATTTTTTTATTAGATTAAATATTTTATAAATATTAATATTATAAAAATTATATAAAATTATTATATTTAATTTTATAATTTTTTAATATCTTTTAATTTATATTCATTAATAGAAATAAAAAAATATATACCATTAATATCTTCTTTGTGAGATACATGGCCCAAATCCATGTTTCCTTCATCCCTTTTTAATATCTCTCTCTATCTCTCAGTTCTCTTGTATACAGAAATGCGCCCCACAAATAAATTCAACTCTCAAATAGTTCTTCTCTCGTGATTTCCAAATCCCTTTCCGCAGAGGCAAGAGGAAATCGTCTCCCAACTACTCATTAGAAAAAAAAAGAAAGAAAACTACCTACTTTTATTATATATATTCAGCGGGCCAATTCTACGTTTCGTCATCGTGAATTCACGAGCGAAGTTTAAATAATCTTTCTTTGATTTAATCAAAGCAACCGGGTCTTTGGAACGCATGCTGGTATATGCTAATTTCCTTTAGAGAGAACGTTTGAGCACTGTTTTCTTCATCTTCTGTTCTGTTTCTATCTTCTCCTTCTCTAGTCTCGGCCTCTGCCCTGGAAGCAGATATTCAACCTCGATTTTTCCATAAACATGGCGGAAATATCGAAGTTGGTGAGAAACGTTTTCTGGGTATTGGGTTTTGTTTTTAATTTTTAAGCTGATTTGTAGTTTTCCGTTTCTGTTTGTTGTTTGAGTGATTGCAGAAACTGTTTCTTTGATCTCTGTTCTTAACTGTCTCTTCCCCTTTAAGAAAATAAAAAAAAAAAAACCTTCCCTGATTTTCAATTTTCTCTCTGCTTTGCTTTTTTATGAATTCTTATTTGGTGAGTGATTTCCTCGATACTGGTTTGTCTATATTCAAATAAATTTTTGTATGTTTTCTTCTGGTTTGGTTATTTTTCAAGTGAAATTAGTAACTGCATCGTCCTCTGTTCTTCCCTCGTTTTAAAATCAGCTCTCCCCTTCCTCTGTTCTTAACTTTCTTCAAGTTCTCTCTCTTCTCCTCTGTTTTTCTTATGAATTTTTGATTCTATTGATATCAGGACTTGAATTCAAGAGGTGTGATTGGAATACAAGAGATGGGAAATCAGAAAATCTCAGTTGCTGATCACATCGACGTCAAATCTGATAGCTTCACGGTCGATTTGGAAACCTTCTCCAATGGAGTGGACAAAGATTTCACCACTAATTCAACGATCACAGTAAGTCTCTGTTGGTCCTTCTAATCATTCTGTTTCTCCAAGTCTGCCATTATTTATGAGTTTCTTCCCATCAAATTAAGCCTAATTTTAAATTGCCTTCTTGGAATTGTCTCCTGTTTCAATACGTTCCCTTGATAGTCGTTTTGGTTCAATTAAACCCAACAGGTCAGATTTTTTGTTCATATTTTCAATTGGAATGAAAGTTTAGAAAAAAAAAACCTGCGGCAAAATTGTTCAAATTTTAGTTAAATTTTGTCATATTTTTTCTTATTTAAAATCTTTTTAATATCAATTTAAACTAATATTTTTCAGATTATTATGTGGAAAAGGTTGGGAATATGACTTTTTAACCCAATTTACATGTATGAAATGGAAGTAATAAAAAGAATCTATTTTTTATTCATGAAAAAAAAAAGTAAATTTTTAACTCTTATTTTTAAAAAGAAGTCAATTTCGAAATTATTTTTATGATATGTAATTTCAATTATGCTTGATTTGTTTTTAAATTATTTTTATTATAATTCCATAATTTTGTCCTTTATATATAACCCATCATTTATTTATGAAAAATTAAAAGCAAATGTATAACTCTTATTTCAAAAATGAAATTTTGAATTCTTTTTATAATATGCAATTTCAATTACCCTTGATTTTTTTTTTCAAATTATTGTTATTCTAATTCCATAAATTTGTCCTTTTTATAATCCATTCTGGAGAAATACTATATTACACATAATTATATAAAAACTGACAGAATAGACATGGCCCCACACTTTATTTTAATTTTAATTTTTTATATTTTGTTCTAAGTAAAAATAATAATTTTAATATAAATATATGTACAAATAAATATATAAATAGTACTAATCATCCATTTTTCGCTTATGAAAAACAGTAAATTTATCAATTATAACTCTTATTTGAAAAAAAAAAAAGTAATATCAATTTTTTCTGATAATATGTAATTTCAATTATGTTTAATTGAATCATTGCCATTCCAATTCGATAAATTTGTCATATATATATATATATTTTTTTTTCTTTTGGATTTTTGTTTGCAAGAAAAGGAAATGTGTGGTGAGCAGTTGGACAGTAACGTGTAAGCTACGGGGAAGTGGCGTAGGGGTTGGAGAAAAATGAAGATATGACGTGTTTGGATAAACAGAAATATTTCCAGATATTTTTAGTCTGTCTTAAAACACAATCAGTTGCCGTATCAATTCAAAGATCATACCTATATGAAAAAAAAAAAAAAGTTAATTTAACCTTTCTTAATTATATTTTTTGATATTTGATGGGGATGTCAGTAACGGACTGACACCATAAAAGAGAAAACGACCCAAATCCACAATGGCCCAATTCTACATCGACAGTCAACACTACCGTTGATCGAATGAAGAGCAAGTGGGCAGGCTAAGACTTAAGAGTAGGACGACTCATTAAAATCTAGAATGGTAAACACTTTCGTTGACCAGAGAGGTGGCCAGTAGACCGGTTGGGGGCCAAGACGCACGTGGCCCAAACATCAATTGATCCACATGTCTATCTCAGAGCTCAAACGGTCATCTACCATAATTTTTTGCATCTCCAAGAAGGCAAGCTTCACTGTAACGATTAGCTCTACAATCAATGTGTATCCCGGAAGGAAGGCGTCAAAATCTATGCACTGTCTGTTGGAAACCTTAACAGTTACAAAATGCAGAAGGAATGAAATCATCCTCTTGGACCGTTACAACCAAAGGCGACGATCATGCCTGCGCAAGAAAGGCAACGATTTTCGAACAGAGCACGTGCATCAAACCCCTCTGCAAAAAGAAGGCAACCCATGGCTTTGGCTATAAAAAGCCATAGGAGCTCCCTTCGAGGGACACGCTAAAAAACGCTCTCAGTTACGCTCTCAAATGCCCACAGAAGCTTTCAAGCAAGCTCAAACATCTCAGAAGCTCTCTAGCTCTCTCAAACCTCCTATCGCTCTCATCTCTTTCTCTGCTATTAGTTCCCAACGAACTTAATACTTAAAGAAAATTCTCCTCACGTGCAACTACAAAGCCACTCTTCTCACGAGTACGCTATTCCACTTACAAACACTCTTCTGCACCTGTTTCTACATCCATTGCATCCATATCATAATTTCAGAAGGCTGATTACTAACTTTAGCATCGGAATATTTTCGGTGGAATCAAATCCCGCCGTTACCTGACCTCTTATTTGAAGTCGTGGTGTGTAGGACCAAAAACTCAATGAACGGAGACAGAAACCCGACGGATTACGTGACCCAAATTTGTTCAAACTTGGATCTAAGACGCATCATTAGCGCCATTTGTGAGAAGCTAACAAAAAGCTAACCACTTTTATTTCCACAAATATTTTTTTCTACAAAGTCAGTACCATCAGATAGAAGAGTGAACACTAGAGCCCAAGATAGCATTCCCGCTAGAGATGCAGCTTCTCCTAACCAGGATCACTCTGTGGGTAACCTAGTCGACGGGGCACTCGTGCCATTCCTGCAAAACCTGACAGAGCAGATGAGCAATATAAACAAAATGCTCTAGATGCTCTGTATCCACTAGGGCAATAGCTCTTGCCCGGGCCTCTAGGAGAGGAGGTCAGAGGAAGAAAAAGCCAGCCAAGTGAGTCACAAGGCCGGCCAACTCTCATACTCCGAAGGCCTTCAACACCTAAAGTCATCCCAGGCTTGAGGGACACTTGGGCCATAGGACTCCGGATGAGAGTCTAAAAAGGAGGAACCCCGATGTAGTCGAGATGAGCCAAGGCCTCAAGCTTAGGAGGGAGCCTCCCGGAATGAACGATCCGACAACGACAGTAGCTAACCGGCTACATGCCGCACTGCTAAAAGAATGGAATTGAGGACTCAGCTCAACTCCAAGATATCCGAAAATGCCTCCTGGGTGGAGGCAAAAGTCGAGAAGATCTGGAACTGCGTGTTCAAAAATGACAACGGATATGCCGTTGATCTGAAGAGATCTCCCTTCACTGCTGAGATGTTAAATCGCCCATTACTGGCCAAGTTCAAGATGCCACCGTTGAACTCTTACGATATGAGCGCTAATCCCATGGGTCACTTGGATCACTTTTGCCCTCATCTGAGTCTCTAGGGTTTGGAGGACTCGACAACATGCCGATACTTCCTACTTACCTTGAAGGGAGACGTTCGGATCTGGTTCCATCGATTCCCATCAAACTTGATCCGAAATTTTTGAGAGTTCACTGACCTTTTCTAGCCCAGTACACTTCTAGCTACTGGGAAGATAAGCAGTCGTGACATCTCTCCCACATCAAGCAGAGATAGAGAGAGAATCCAAGGATGTTCCTGGAGCACTTCGCAGTGAAGGCCAGGAGGATTCCCAGGCTCACAGAGATCTGCCTTGATGTACGGAGACTTCCTCAAGCATCTGACCCACAAGAATCAGCAGACCTTTCGTGAAGCAAGTCTATCACCGAGGTCTACGCAACTGCCAAGGATACTAACGAGGCAAAATGTCCCGAGAGGATCGACTAGCTTTGCTCTTTCTTGGCCGATGGAAAGAGGAAGAATGGTAGCAGCGACAATCCACGCCGGAAGTAGCACAAGACTGGAGCAATGGTTCGCAAGGAATACATGCCGATTAACCAGACTCCCCTCAATAATACACGCGCCAATGTCCTCATGCAGATCTGTGGTAAAAAGTTTCTCAGATGGCCAAAACCACTGAAGAACGTGGAGGGAGGAAATCCATCTAAGTATAGTGATTTTTATTGATCTCCAGGACACATCATGGAGGACTGTAAGGACGCTCAGAGGGAGATTGAGAAACTCATCTGGAGGGGCCATCTCACCAGATTTATCAGGAACCCTGGGCAGGGTTCTGGCATCTCAGGTGGGGAAGGACCAGTTCCATCCTAGCCACGGAACCGAGTCGCAACGAGAGTTATCAACATAATCACGACCCAATCAATTAAGACCCAAGCGGAACACAAGGAACGGCAAGCTGGGCGGAAGAAGCAGAGAATGGAAGAAGATGTCATTATCTTCAGTAATAGTGACATGAACCATACAATTTTCCCAAACGCTGATCCTCTTATTGTATCTACACTCGTTTCAAATGGTATCTTGGACTACCAACTGAAACAAGTTTTCATTGATAATGGAAGATCAAAGGATTTGCTTTATTTTGACACTTTTTTTAAACTTGGACTCAAAAAGCATTAACTGAAACTAATAGAAGGGCCACCATATGACCTAGACAACGAACCTATAACTGTCCAAATAACGATACAGTTAGAGGTCACCCTAGGCACATATCCGAAAATAGTGAGTAATACGCTCAATTTTTTGTGGTTGACCTGCCTTTTGTATACAACGCTATCCTAGGCCGGCCGTGTTTAGCAGCGTTCGAAGCCATCACCTCGATACCGCATCTAAAAATAAAGTTTCCAATAATATACGGTATCGGTGAAGTATTAGATTATCAAATAACTGGGCGGACATATTACATGTCCTAGATTGCTCCAAATAGAAACGAAGGGCCTATAGGAGAACTAGACCAATGAGACAAAGCAACCTTGCAGCAGGCGCAGCTCGGTGAGGCAACCAACCTAGTTTTGCTGAATCCAGAGGACCGGTAGAGGTGTGTACAGATTGGGGGCTCACTTGCCAAACCACTATATGACGAGCTGATAGCGTTCTTGAGACAGAACGCTGATATATTTCAATGGACACTTGCTAATATATTTGTGATTTCAGTCAAAGTAATGGTCCACAAGTTGGGCCTCGATCCCGCCTATAAGCCTATTAGGTAAAATCGGAGGAACCACTCCGTGGAGAAACTCATAGCTATCTAGGGAGAAGTGAAGAAGCTCGTAGACGCCGACTTCATCAAAGAAGTCCAATACCCGGATTTGCTTTCCAACGTTGTTTGGGGAAGCAAAGTAATGGAAAATGGTAGATGTGTGTCGACTTCACTGACGTCAACAAAGCCTACCCAAAAGACAGCTTTCCTTTACCTATGATCGACTTGTTGGTGGACTCGGCTTCTAAACACGAGTTGCAGAGCTTCATAGACGCCGACTCAAACTATAACCAGATCCGGATGAGCCTAGAGAACGATGAACACAGCTCGTTCATGACCAACCAAGGCACCTACTACTATAAGGTCATGCCTTTCGGTTTAAAAAACGCGGTGCCACCTATCAAAGGTTCGTAAACAATATGTTCGAGAAGTAAATCGGCCGCAATATGGAGGTGTATGTCGACAACATGCTCGTCAAGAGTAAGATCACTAACGACCATATTCGTGATCTGGTTTAGTCCTTTGAGGTGTTCCGCGCACACCAGATGAAGCTAAATCCTTCAAAGTGTGTCTTTGGAGTGTCCTTGGGGAAGTTCTTGGGTTTTATCGTCTCTTAGCGATGGATCAAAGAAAACCCAGAAAAGATCAATGCCTTCACGGACATGACTCCGCCATGAAACATCAAGGACGTCCAGAGGCTAACCAGATGACTGGCAGCACTGTCCCGCTTCTTGGCAAAGTCAGCGGACAAGTATCAGCCTTTCTTCAAAGCTCTAAGGGGGATTAACGCAAACGATTTTTAGTGGACTTTAGAGTGCCAGACAGCCTTCGATGAGTTGAAGTAGTACTTGGATAGCCTGTCGTTGCTGATGTCACCTAGGAACGGAGAAGAGTTGTACATCTACTTGGCAGTATCTGAGGTGGCTTTTAGCTCAGTTCTCCTATGCCAGGAATCCAATACTCAACGGCCGGTCTACTATGTGAGCAAAACGTTAACCGTCCCAAAAACACGCTACCCGCACGCGGAGAAGCTGGCTTTGGCACTTGTCTTCTCAGCCTGAAAGCTGAGACTATATTTCTAGGATTATTGTGTGGTCGTCCTAACCGAGCAGCCACTGATGGGTATCCTCCAGAAACTCGACGTTTTCAAATGTCTGGTTAAGTGGGCTGTCGATTAGGAGAATTCGACATCGAATTTCTGCTCAGGCCAGCCATCAAGGAGTAGGCCCTGTCGGACTTCATCGTCGAGACTATGACCCCAATAGTTGGTGAGCACCCCCCTGAGGACGCAAGTCACCACCTAGAAGAGCCAGAATGGGTTCTCAACGTGGACGATTCGTCTACGAACTCAGGCAGCGGTACCGGAGTGGTTCTAAGGATCTCGGACGGGTTTGAGGTGAATTCCCTTAAACTTGATTTTCCGGCCACCAACAACATTTTCGTGTACGAAGTCTTGTTAGCCGGGTTGCAGCTAGCCAAAGAGTGCTCGGCTGGGCGGCTAACCAACTGCAGCGACTCAGAGCTAGTCGTTAACTAAGTTAATGAGAGCTTCGAGGTGTGCAGCCTTCTCTTGGCCAAATACCTAGCCAAGGCGAAGGATGCCATCCGGAGATTTGACAAGCTAAACCTGGTCCATATCCTCAGAATTGAGTACTGGAAGGCTGACCAACTTGTTAGAATAGCGGCGGATGAAAACTCAAAATAGTACTCGAGGGACACGATGGAAGTTTTAAGCACCCCCAGCATAGAGGAACAAGAAGCAATGCAAGTCTCCGACGTCGAAAATCGGATGACACCTTATTGGAGATACCTGGGGGAAGGAGCACTGCCAGAGAGGGCGGACAAAGCCAAGCGAATCAAGAAGACGGCCGGTTGGTACACCATAGTCGACGGACGGCTCTATCGTCGTGGATACTTGATTCTGTACCTCCAGTGTCTTACTCCCGAGGAGGCCAACCATGCCTTGAGCAAAGTCCACCTCGAGATATGTGGGTCACACATCGGCGGTAAGAACCTGGCATTCAAAGTCATGCGCTAGGGATATTATTGGCATACAATGAAGAAGAACGTCTTAGAGTTTGTGAAGTGTGAGAATTGCCAACTCCATGGCAATCTTTACCACCAACCACCCGCGGAATTGAGATCCCTCCAAGCTCCTTGGCTCTTCATACAATGGGGACTCGATATTCTAGAACAATTTTTCATCGCGATTGAGCAAAGAAAGTTCATCATTGTGGGTATAGACTACCTCACCAAGTGGGTTGAAACTGGCCCTTTGGCTAAGATCACCAAACAGAATGCCTTAGAAATCGTCCGCCAAGGTATGGTGAGTAGATTTGGCATTCCTGAGGTTATCGTGACCGACAACGGAACCCAATTCTCAAAAAAGCGTTTCACCAAGTATTGCATCAGTCTTGACATTAGATTGGTCTATACTTTGGTAGCACACCTCCAAACAAACGGACACGTAGAGGTCACCAACCGTACGCTACTCTACGGTCTAAAGATCAAGTTGGAGGATGTAAGAGGCTCCTGGACTAACAAGCTACCCTCCGTCCTATGGTCATACCGGATGACTCCAAAGGAACCAACTTGTGAGACACCATTCAATCTCTGTTATGGAATCGAAGTGGTATTTCTGGTTGAGATCGAACTCCCAAGTCTTAAGTTGAAGCCTTCGACCTACTTGATAACTCCCAGAAGCTCATGGAACACCTAGACTTACTAGAGGAAGCCCGTGACGCAGCCAAGATACAGATAACAACCTACCAGACATGAGTTGCCCACTATTACAACAGGAAAATGAAAGTACGGAAATTCGAAGTTGGAGACTTGGTCTTGTGAAGCGTAAAGGTTACAGGCAAGACCACCAATCATAACAAGCTTTCTCCGAATTGGGAAGGCCCATTTCTAATCTCCGTCGTCCTACGAAATGGAGCATACAAATTCCAAACCTAGAATGGCAAGTTGATCCCATGGACGTGGAATACGGTCCACCTAAAGCATTACTTACAATAAGGCCCAGGTAGGTCATCTGTGTAACATGAGCATGCTTGTAATATATATTGTCATCAATAAAAGAAAGTTCTTTCTCACTTGTATTGTGTTACATATCTTTTTTCTTTCTTTTTCTTTTCTATGTGAATGCTTGCTTGCAGGTTGTACGAAATAAATGATCTAGACTGCTCCTAAGTGGGACGAATTTTCACCCATTTGTAATTAAACTCTGATCATCCAGGCAGCACATAAGCGGTCAAATTAAACCTTGGTTATCCAGGCAGCCCATAAGTGGTCGAATTAAATTTTGATCATCCAAGCAGCCCGTAAGCGGTCGAATAAAATCTTGGTCATCCAGGAGGCCAATAAGTAGTCGAATTAAACCCTGGTTATCCTGGTGGCTCATAAGCGATCGAATTAAACATTGGTCATCCGAGCGGCCCGTAAGCGGTTGAATTAAACCTTGGTCATCCAGACGGCCCATAAGCGGTCGAATTAAACCCTAATCATCCAAACGATCCATAAGAGGTCGAATTAAACCCTGATAATCTAAGCGGCTCGTAAGCAGTCGAATTAAACTCTGATCATTCAGGCAGCCCATAAGCACTCAAATTATACCTTGGTCATCCAAGTGGCCCACTCGTAGTCTAATTCTATACATTATGGGGCTTAAATGGCACGCATGATGACCTCCTCCAGCAGGAGTTAGCGCTATCGGTCTACAACGGTCAATACTTTAGGAGCAAAGTGCTCCATCCAAAGCTCGCCGCTCAAGATCGTACATGGACAGCGCCACCCAAGCCTCAACTCACACTCGAGTATAAAATTGACTTGGTACAACATCAGGATCCACACTGATATCTCCTCGAGGATTTAAGTCTATCTGAGAGCACAACAAACGTCTCCAATGTTGTGAGACGAACGGCCAACTTGTACAAGGTGTACCAAGTAGGCCGGCTAATACAAAAAACAATTAACTAAAGGTACAGCTAATGAAAACAACATCATGAAACGCAATACATCAGTAGAATAATTGTTTTATTGGTGATAAAATTGTGCTTACAGTTACATCAAAAAGCAAAAAGTAAGGGACACAAAATCTAATGAGCAGAGCTCCCTAGAGGAGGCGGGAGAGGCCCCTGCACACTCTGGGACTGGTCCATGAGGCTCTCACGTCGCCTAGCAATACGGTTCACTAGGTCAAGGACACCGATAGGAAAAATTAGGATCCACTAGCTGGCCAATATGGTGACTGATGTTGATGCCTTTCCATAACTGTACCCACAACGCCTGAGAAACCTCATGTGGGCATATGCAAGTAGATAGCTCGTTATCCAATGAAGCTATCTTTATCAGAAGCTTATCAGTATGCCCAACCGCCCAGGCAACCTCCTCTTCAAGTCTAGTAGTTTTCGCCTTCTGTTTAGTCAACTCCAATTGGAGAGCGGCCTTCTCCTCTTAGTGTTGGGCCCTTAGTAGGTCCATCTTCTCCTCAAATTAGGCAATCTCTTCCTTGTAATCTTGGATCACCAGGTCCCGTTGATGCAGTCCCTTACTCATTGCGCCCATAACCTCTGCCTCCTTCCAGAAATTAAAGAAGTTAAACCACAATAGAAAATGTAGAAGAGAGGGGAAGCTTCAAAAAATTACTAGCTAGATTTTTCGTTGCCTCCTTACTGTCCTGCTCCGTGACCTTGGGGCCGATAGTGGAAGGCTGGGAGCAGTAGCCTTCTTAGCATGCTTTACTGAAACCTCAGTAACAATCTCCTCCATCAACTTTGCACTGATGTCAACCACTTCAAAAAGCTCTTCGACGGCTGACTCATCAGGTATAGAAGATGGCTCCAAGGCTAGCTCCTCTAGCTCAACTAGCGGCTCATCAGTCTGCTCCATCCTGGTGGCTGCAGACGGTTGCTCCATCAACGCGGCTTGCGCCGCCAAGCCCACCGGCTACAGTAGCACAATGACAATGCCACTTGCGGCAGCGCACAGTATGGCCTCGTACTCCTCCACAGCTACCTATACTCTGGAGCACTTTTCGGCTCCAGCGAGTCGTCTGCCTGCTAGGTAGTTCGGCTCGGTAGAGGATGAGGAAGAAGGCTCTATCGTTGCGACCCTTTTTTGCCTTGGAGTTCTGGGAGCGTCACCTGTGGAAAGCACACCGGTCGCATCAATGGCAATAGCGACAGCTTTCCTGTTGTAATATGAGGCATCCGACGGTGGTGGTCCCCAACGATCCCTCCTGAGGTCTACTTCTTCTAGACCGGAGAAGGAGGTCCCTAACGAGCTTTCTTGTCTTCCCCCCTGAAAACCAAGTGATCCCTCCTAAACTTGTTAGGGTATTCCCTTACCAGCTCCAACAGTGGCTCCACAACAGCCACCTCAGCCTTCTTGGGCTTCCCGATGAAAGCACTAGGAACCTTACCCCAATCCCGGGGCAGGGCCATGAGTCACCGACATGCACGAAGAAGTAGCAGTCCTTCCAATTCTTTAGCGAATCATAGATGGCCTCGCTGATGGGAAGGTCTCTGGGGGACAGAGAGATCCAGTCTCCACTCTGGGTGAATAGAAATATCACCCTAACCACCTCTTTCGTCGGTATCCATGAATGGTAACGTTGGAAGATGCATAGCGAGTAGAGATAATGCACGGCATCGGTATGGAGTCATACGATAGGAACTCTGGGCATTGTAAAGATGCCCAGCAGCTCCTTTGGGATAGGGATGTGAAGTCCACTCTTCAGATGAGTCTCGTGCACAGTGATGTAGCCCCTAGGAGGGAAGCAAGCCCTGTCGTGCTTATTGGGTATCACGGAAACGATCTCATGTGGGATTTTAAACTCCACTTACAGCTCTCTCACCTTGTCAGGGGTAATCGCAGAAGTAATCTCAACGATAAAAGGAGCCATGAAAACGAGGGCAAGAATAGTGGCAAAAACTTAGAAAATTTTCAACGTGGAAAATTTAAACGAACGGACTGATCTTATAAAGGCACGCAACCGTTGATAAGGCAATGCCTCGAAAAAGTATGCCCATTATGGAGGACACATGTCGATTCCAGAAAGGGTGCAATCAAATTAGATCTCATGCAGAATTAATTACCGGAATCATAAATTCATTGCATGTTGACACATGATAAACTTTTCGTCTCACAATCCGGCATCATAATGGCGCATCGTTTTAGTTCCTACAAGTTCTCCAAATCCTTTCCAGAACTGTCAATGAATCCAGTCAACACCATTTTTCCTGCCAGTTCTTCGAATTCTGACAAAAACCGTCAATAAATTTGGTCCATGCTACTCTTCCCGCTCAGTTTTTTGGATTCTAGCCTAGATGATCAACGAATCCAATCAACGCTTCTGTTCCTGCCAAGTTCTCCGAATTCTTACCGGGACGGTCAACGAATTCGGTTAAAGCTCCCTCCAACTTGTTCCCTGGATTTTTACTAGAGTAGTCAACGAATCCGGTCAACGTTTCATCTAATTTAGTTCCCCGAATCTTGGTATTATGACCAACAACCGCAAGTGACGCGATCAGCAGACCAATAGCTATTGCTAGTTTCAAGCTATCTCAAGCAAGTTGCCGAGTTAGAAACGTCCCATCGTAAACAGGTTGGAAGCCGGAATCCCAAACCACCAGTATCGGGAACTAGTGATGGGGACGCCAGTAACGAGTCGACCCACGAAGGAGGAAACAGTACAAATTTACAATGGCCCAATTCTATCTGGACAGTTAACGTTGCTGTTGATCGATGAAGAGCAAGTGAGCAGGCAGAGGCCCAAGAGTAAGACAGCCCATTAAAGCCTAGAATGGTCAACACTTTCGTTAACCAGAGAGGTGGCAAGTTGACCAGCTAGGGTCCAAGACACGTGCGGCCCAGACATCAATTGATCCACGTGTCCATCTCAGATACACAACGGTTATCTATCCTAATTTTTTACATCTCAAAGAAGGAAAGTTTTATTGTAACAGTCACCTTCAGAATCAATATGCATTCTGGAAGAAAAGCGCCAGAATCTGCGCATTGTCAGTTGAAAATCTTAACGGTTATAAAATGCAGAAGTAAAGAGATCATCCTCTTGGATTGTTATAGCCAGAGGTGACGATCACACCTGTACCAGAAAGGCAACAATTCCCCAACAGAGTGCGTGCATCAAGACCCTCTGCATAAGGAAGACAACCCATGGCCTTGGTTATAAAAGGCCATGAGAGCTCCATTCGAGGGACATGCTCAAAAACGCTCTCAATTACGCTCTCAAATGCCCACAAAAGCCCTCAAGCAAGCTCAAAGCTCTCTAACTCTCTTGAGCCTCCTAGCGCTCTCATCTTTCTCTTTGTTACTAATTCTCAATGAATTCAGTACTTAGAGAAGTTGCTCCTCACGAGCAACTACAATGACACACTTCCTACGAGTATGCTCTCCCACTTACAAACACCATTCTGCATCCATTTCTACATCACTTGCATCCACCTTTTAATTTCATAATGCTGATTACTGATTTGAGTGTTGGAGTATTTTCGATAAGATCAAATCCCGCCGTTATCTGACCTCTTGTTTGAAGTTGTGGTGTGTAGGACCTAAAACTTAACGAACGAAAACTGAAATCCAATGGACCACGTGATCCAAATATGTTGGAACTTGGATCCATGATTCATCAATATTAAATAAATAAATATATATATTTTTAAAAAATATTTATATATCTTTTTTAAAAAAATTTAACCATTTAATATTAATCAGACCGTAACAATTAAAAATGGTTGAATTAATCCTTTTAACCCAGGTGGTGAGACTTTGAATCCGTGAGGTGTATTCATCTATATATATTTTTTATATTAATATGTAAAAATAGACGAAACTAATATTAGATAAATATCGTTTCAACATTAATATTTGATAAATCCAATTAATTTCAGATTAGTGGCTGATAATGTTTTTATTTCTTTTGTTTTTATAAATAAATAAAATTGCAGAGAAGCCTATCAAGGAAAGGGCCTCAACGAAGCACTGACAGAGAGATAGCTTCAAGTTACGGTGACTGCCTCCTTTCCTCTTCTTCTTCCCCAGCGGGTAATTTATATCTTACTCCCTGAAAACCTTTTTTTTTTTTATTTCATTCAATTCTTTCTTCCTAATGTATTCTTAGTATTTTTATTTATGTAAAATGATACATGAATAACTTTCTATAATATTGGACAATGAGGTAACAATATATATAAAAATTAAGTGTTATAGAAATATGAATAATAAAATAAATGAAGATAATAATGATAATATTTATTAATATTTAAAAGTTATACCTACAAAAAATAAAATAACAAAAAAGACATTTGAGGTGGTTTAAATAATTAAAATATAGGCTAAATGAAGTAATAATGATGAAATATGTGTTAGTTGTAAGCAAATCTAAAACAATATAGAATGATGTAATAAAAATAATTTAAAAATATTTATCATCTTGGAAAATATTGCCCTAAATTATATGCTATAATTATGTTTCGATACTTTTGTGAATTTTCAAAAATCACAAAAAATTTTACTTACATGAGGTTTAGTGGACCTCCTGTGACGACATCCAATTACAAAATGATATGTAAGAATCGTCTATGAATCATGTTCTATTAGCATTGTGTATGTTGTGCTTTTGAGTATATTTTGTGTGCTTAATCTGATTTAGACAAAGTATGGATTAGGTTCTATTGGTCAAGCCGATTAGGTTTAAGCTTTAACAACTAATATGTATATGAATCAATGTTTATCTATGTCACAAATTTAGAGTAAAATAGGTCTAATTAATAATTACTAAATCCTAAAAATAATATAACAGGAATCGACAAATCCTAAACCCAAACATAACAATACAAACTAATTGCAAGATCCAAAATAATAACCATAATCGGTATAGAATCTCATCAGACAACTGTCTAGATAATGTCATATATATGACCTACTCCACAAATATTATAAGGGACGTAATGAATCATAACATACATATCTATCAAACACTGACCCAACTGTTTAATACATGTCCAAAGGCCTACAACTGACCAGTCTGAATTATCTAAAATACAACCCAACCCAAAATAAAACTAAACTCACCAAAATAAACGAAGCCGCATAAGATCACGTCCAATATCTTATACAGTATCCAAACCCATTAATGTGAAGGGATAAGAAGCAAATACGTGACCCTAAAGCTTAACAAGTATCATATCATATATAATAAATAAATATATCCAACAATCAGTGGGGGAGTCTATAAACAAATTTAAAATGGATAAAAAATACAAATATGATATCAAAAGTCTGAATGTAGTCTAGTACTAAAATCAGAGTCTATTTTAAATATAGACTTATTGGAACATGTACTGAATAGAAGTGATTTAAAATGAAATCAGATAATTCAAATCAGATCTTAGTCTACAAGAAAACATGGGTTAAATGAAATAGAGTCAGGATCAAAATCATATACAAATAAAATCGAGTTCAAAATGAAATCACATAAGAATTAAATAGGTTTTGAAACAAAATTATATATCAGATGTATGAGACTAATCCAATCCTATATGTGGGCAAACCTATGAATCTCAAAATTGTGTCCAAATACAAATCGATATAGAAATACAAAATATGCACAAAATCAGATAATCAAATACCAAGAGACCAACTTGAGAAAGGATTATACATACTCTCGGTAACCTTACACTATATCAACTATTATTTAGACCAATAAGTATGGTCATTTATGTACTCTATCTCTAATAAATAAAGAACTTATTCACTATATTTTATCACCCACGATTTTAGGTGCAATCCTTCAATTTAATATACATATTAGAACGTTTGAATATATAGATTTTTTATTCAATTTACTTACGATGATTTTTATTAAAATACAGATGGGGTGGGTCAATCACAAACAGTTTTTTTCTATTGGCAAAAAAGAAATTTACAGATATTTTTTCATCAAAAATAAAGCTTTTCCCATCGGGAGATGAACAGATAATAGATCAGATACCAAATAATAAAGGTAGTTACCTCGATCCCTAAGCAGCAGTACATGAGTACAAATGTAAGGCCCATACAGGTTTTATAACGGAATGGGTCATAATTCTCTAATGACTTCCATCAATAATCATATTTGACTAAATCAGATTAATACGCTATTATTTATAAATATATTAATTTTTATAAAAATTTGGACAGTGCTTTTTTCAAATTTGGACAATAATCATACGCATAACTTGAATAATAAACCCTATATGAGACATAAATAGATAAACTTTAAAATTCAATCACAACACATACACAGGATCAAAATTAAAATGCCACTATATCCACAGCTCCAACATAGTAATCTCAAACTATCATATTAAATCTAATAAGATATACTATCTAGGAACATGTACAAATCCAAAATCAGACTTATAGAAACATAACTATACCATAATAATATACAATATGTCATAATAATACACAATATTTATCTTGTATCAATTATTTACATTTACATTATATCAAACACATTCAAATCCCAAGTCTCCAAGGTCCAACAATCTTTCTTTAGTTATTTCCTATCTTTACTCTTTCTTATCAGGTATTAACTCATTGGTTTCATCTAAAATGGTAGACAAAAATAATAAGAAGTAAGCCAATTATTCAATAAGATACTATAATAATAAAGGCATGTAAATTTTTCATATAAAACACACACACACACACATATATATATAAAAGAGATCCACCAAAGAAATTTAGAGCTAAATACGTATATGAACAATGCAGAATCATAAAACGATGTATGAACGTGAACTTGTGGGCGAAAATCTTGTCTTTCTTTATTTTATCTTCTCCTTCAACTATTTCTTTAACTTATATTAGTCAGAAAATATGCTAAAAATTATAGAATATCTCAAAACTTACTCGCCCTTTAGGATAAATTTATTTATCATAAAGAACCAGAGCTAGTAGGCCCCACCTACTAATGGAGCAAATAATCAATGATAGATTGTATTCACTCTATATAATCAAAGGCCATGAGTTCTTCCTTATTTACATTCCGAAGATAAGATGGTCATGGGTTCTTCCTTATTTACATCCCGAAAATAAAATGGATTGTATTCACTCTACGTAATCAAAGACATTGGTTTTTAGTTCTTGTCTTCCTTAGTAACGCCCTGAGGAAAGCGGTCCACATATCACTCTATGGATAGAGTTATCCTCAATTACCACTGTAATATTTTAAGGTATACCAAAGAACATTACCCGCTTAATAACAATCATTGGCCCAGTTTCTTACTGATTTTAACTTAACTCAGAGAATTCTGATTCTTGTTTATTAGCCTTAGTTCTTATTCTTTAGAAAATGCTTCAACTTCACATAACTAAGCTTTAGAATTCTCAATAATTTTAAACAATATATTTTTTAACAAAATTTCAGATAAAATCATCCGGTATGCTTAAATAATTTATAGTATAATATTTTCACTTCATAACTCAAAAATTTACAAAATCATACATTCCTTTTTTAGATTAGGCTTGAGAGAAATGTTCAAAACAAAATTTGAACATGAAACACAAGTTAAACAACGAAATTGAATCTATAATCATAATATCCATACTTAAACATACAATTTATTCACAAAATAATGAGAAAACTAGAAAATATACAGTGTTATATAATAAATTTTAGAGGCAAAAGGTATTAGAATAATAATGCCCAAAAGAATATAGCAAAAAACAACAACGAGGAAAGACAGAGTTTATGATACACTTACATCAACCTAATTTACTGTTTTTCTTACTTTGATTGGGTCGAAAATCACTTGGAATTCCTTATCTTCCTCCTTTTTTCTCTCTTTTCTCTCATCTCCTTCTCTTTGTGCCTTGGCTTTCTTCCTCTTTTCCTGTCTTTCTCCTCCGTCCCCTCTTTTAAAACGTAAATTAGTAAGTCGGTGGGGGCAAAAATAATTGATTAGCGCTAGCGTCGGGTATGCCCTCTCTGGAAATCGCGCTCAACCTTCCACCAAGCATGACGCCCGTTGGAAATCACGCTCCGGTTTCACTTAAGCCTCTATCGAGCATAACCCTCATTTTTCATCAACTGCGATCCAAATCTTTATTTTCTCTAGTTCATTCATCTTAAATTTGATTATATTAACTTAATTACTAAAATTTACTATTTTTTAAAAACTCGTAAATTACAGGTTTTATATCCATTTCTATACAAATATATTAATATAAAAATATATAATTTCAGATATTTATTTCTTATAAATCAAGAATAAAACCCCTAAATGATTGATAAAAATACATGCATGCGCGAAGGAAAATAAAAATAGTATATATGAATATTACACCTCTAAAATATATACAAAATTTATTAGATATTAAAATAGATTAAGGATAATTTAAAGATACTTACCTCAATCTCATATCAAATAAATTTGAGAAAAATATAGTCCGAACATCCACTTCTCTTCTTCCTCTCTCCTCTTCCTTATCCACACTCTCTCTCTTCTCTTTCTTCCTCCCGCGCAAATGCCGAATAGTGACACTGCTCCCCTTATATATACTCCAAACAATTCTAGAGTGCCTCATCAAGCGCGCTTTGAGCGCCAATCCCACGACATTCAGTGCTAGAGCGTGGCCTCAAGCGCGCCTCGATCGCCAACCCATGACAATCGGAGCTCAAGCACCACTTGGGCATGCCTCCGACACCAACTCGCTGATCCAGTTTTTCTCAAAATTTTGTAAAATATAATTAATTTTGAAGTATCCAAATTGCCCAAAATAACATATAATTCCAAAATAAATCAAATGGGAGCCAAGCATTACAATCTATATTGGTGGCTATCTAATATGGTATTTGAATTCATATTCTTTTACCTATGTCTTGTACACTATAAATAATAAAGTGAAAAGCTTTGAATATTGTTTTAGGAAAAAAAACCCCTCCCCATTGGAAAAAAAACACTATAAACAATCTATATTGTCAAGTTAATTTGTACAATAGTTGGATAAGATGGTAAAGAAATTACAAATTCTTGAAAGCCAACTATAAGTCTTCTGTATTAGGCAATGGTAGAAAGGTTGAGTTTGTCTGGAGTGCTTGGTAGGAATATATGGCTTGCGTGAAGAATATTGCCACCTCCCCATTCTCGAATACATAATTCATCTTATATTAATTCAATTATTATCATAATACATTTCAAATTTAAAGACTCGAAGTAATTACCAATAAGATTTTAAAATTTTAAATAAATATTGGACATAAATTGCAAGTTGAATATCAACAATCGACCCGAAATAAAATAGTGAATAATATCAGAGGACCTGAAATACCACAATTGCAAGTGGCCTTAAAAACTACCATAATTTAATCTAAAATATTTGTAAGGATAAGTATCTCATTAATATTAAAGTACTCGAATATCGCAATCAACCAAATAATAAAAAAGAAAATCAAAATTACTAGAATATCAACACCATACATTGCCATCTTTAAAAATTACAACAAAAATTTTTAAATAATCAAAACTAACAATATAAACATTATTTTTTATAAATAATAATACATGAACTAAACTAAAAATCCTAATGTATTTCTCCACCAGTGACACTCCCAATCTAATCTCCTACAAGTAATTTGGACACTCTAATCTAAAGGAAATTAGCAAAAATAAAAGTAATAGTAAGTTGATTGCTCAACAATGTATATAAACTCTTATAGTTAAATAAATAATTTACCTCAAAACTATGTTAGAAGGAATACGATCAAAATTAAATATAAAGTTAAGTAATTTTCATGACATTCATATGTAAATTTTTAGGCTACCAATTTAGTTTCTTCCTCTAATAATTTACCATAAAACATATGTTCAAATTATGTAAATTCTTATAAATCAAGGATCAGTAAAATCTCGTTGACAAAAGAGTGAATAATCAAAACTTCGATTATATATATTTTCACATAACCAAAAACCATACGTTACAATTCAATTGTCACATTCCTGGGACATAATACACAAGTCAATATTAATAATCTACAATAATATAAAATTTTAATAAACAATATTAACACGATAAAACCCTATTTGGATGTGATAAACCATACATATACAGGCCCTCAATACATTATAACTCGCACAAGACCTTATCAGATAACAATATGGATATCATAAATGAGATCTGCTATTCAAATATTATAAGGAGGTATTCAAACCTAACAACAACTCCTCAATATAATATAATGACTCCAAAATACCCGATAGATGGTCTAAGGCCCTCATCTGACTAATACAACAATCATAATAAATCTCTTAAATCTAGAACATAACTAACATGAACATCTTTACTCACTGATAGAGATATGTCACATCGGATTACGTCCAAACTCTTGCAAGCGTATCTAAACCACTAATCTAAATGGATAAAATATAAAAACGTAATTTTAAAATTCAATAAGTATCATCGTATATAAAACAGTGTATATAAATCAAAGGGAAGTGATCGTGTAAAACAAAACACAATGTCCATAAAAGTCCTAAAAATCAAATAATAGGCCAAAAGGCTTGATCATTTATATATTTTGTCTCCCATAGATCGAAAACTTGCTCACTACATTTTGTTACCCGCGATTTTGGATGTAATCATAAGTTTAGTTATATATTAAGATATTTAAATATATTAATTTCTGTTAATTTCTTATAATAGTTCTCATTAAAATATATTGGGTAGGTTGACTACATCATAAGTCACTTTCCTGTCAGCGGAAAGGAGATCACATGTATCACATACGTCCCTATTGGGGCCACAGTCTCCCCGTTGGGGAGAGGTGCCACATATAGCACATAACTCAGATCACAAATCGACCATTAGGGTCTCGGACTATCTTGGTCCCACAAAATAGTGATCTCATCCCTCGACAGCATACATGGGTATTAATATAAGGTCTGGTTCATAATTTTGTAATATACTGATATGCGAATATACATATATATATCGTCTAAATTTTCAAAAATAATAAAACCCTCCAAATCACAAAGCCTGAACCAAAATCTTCTAAATTAATTGGTAAATTATACATATATATACATAACAAACAAATTTGGTATATAAAAATAATATTCATATTAATAAAATCTTTAAATAGTAGTGTAAACATATCAGACATGAAATCAAATAAAAGGTATAGGTAGATGATATTTACCTTGACATTATATCAAATAGGTTTGACAAAAGAATATTTCGAGGTACTCGAATCATATGTACTCTTTGTTCTACCGCGAGCCCTTTATCTCTCTTCCCACACGGCTTCTCTCTCCTACCGCTCTATGCTGCCTTGCCCACAAGCCGCCGCTGCCTCTGCCTCCTCTCACTATTGCCACCCCTCCCGGCGTGCTCTCTCTCCTCTCCACACGCTATCACTGCTGCTGCCTCTATCTCCTCTCTCGGCCGCCATACCTTCCCAATGCGTCGCCTCCTTTCTCCTCACCATGCCAACCTTCTTCCTTCATCTTCTTTTTCTTCTTCTGCTGCGCCATTCTCTCCCTCACACAAATCCTCCATCTTTCTTTCTTTTACTCCCCTTCTACAGCTGCACACCATCCCCCTTTCTTATTAACAATAATAATATTTTTTTTCTAGTTTCCTTTTTTTTTCTTTCTTTTATTATCCAATCGGTACTCGGATACCAATACTAGAGCAACTTGGACGACAACTGATCGATCTAATTTTCTTCAAAATTTTATAATATTTAATTAATTTTTCTCACATATAAATTATCAAAATTAATAAATACATCTAAATTAAATCAAACAAAAATTTAGGTATTACATCAAGACTCATAGGTGCACCGCTATATAAATAATCCTACAGATAGGATTGAACATCGCTTTCAACCGTGGATAATAGATTTAAACATTTATTACCACTATAATATACTAAAACATATCATAATATATCATCACTAATTTCTATATTTGTCCATCTATAATGAATAAAAAATTCTACACAAATATAATCTTTTATATTTTCTCATATTGAAAACAATATTCTTATTTTTTTATAAATTGTAGAAATTTTTTTTCATTTTTTTAAATTGATGTCATACAAAAGAATATGAATCTGTAGAAATATTTGCAAACATTTCGAGAATGTATTACATCAGTTAGATAAAGTTATAAATTATTATCAATCTTATTCTTAGAGGTTCAAAATATGTCAGTAAAAATTCTACAAAATTTATAGAAAATCAGCACAATCAATTTAATTTTGTATTTTATTTCAGTTTATAAGATATGCAAGAATATATATATATATATATATATATATATATATATATATGAGAATCAAGAACATGCAATAACATTTAAATAAAATTTAAAAATATATATGGGCATTGTTATAGAAAATCTGTTTAAAAATATAATATATCTGGAATAATAATATAAATTTCATAAAATTTTTATAAAATGAGAGTAAAATTATATATATAAACTCTTTAACTATAAAAATATCATATGTATAAGTATTTAGAATAATAAATACTCAAAAAATAGAGAAAAATCAATAACAAAGTAGAGGGTTTAAATGCAATTGTCTTATCTTCAAATTTGTCAAAATCTTCCTTAGATCACTTTAAATATTCTCCTCTAGCCTTTTCTCTCTCATTCTCTATCTTCTTCTCTTCTCTTTCTCTTCTCTTTCTCTTCTCTCAAAAATCTGACATAAATAACTGAAAATTAGATGGATGAGATTTATATAGAACACCGACACACATATACCCGTTAGGTGCACATCAGATGTTGGGATGAAAATCATACAGTGTACAAACATCCTTCGGATATGCATCAACCGCTGACAATCTATCAAATTATGCACAAGCATCTGTTAAGTGCGCATTAGGTATGAGGAATTTGTCAAAATTACGTTTGAAAATTCTAAAGGCGTCTTTCAGGCGCAACCCTTTTACCCAAAATACGTATATACGCATGTCAAGTATCAATTAATATCACTTAATCTGATATAACCTAGTCAAAATATTGACTTTGACCTAATTCTTTATTTGATCATAAAATTTTTCTTATTGTAACTTAATTATTATCAAATTTGTCAATTAAACTTGCACATTACAGATAACTCTAGTGGCATGAGGGGATCGATTTTCTTTTAAGTCTCAAAATTGTCGGAACAACTCCCTTGGGTACCAACAACTAGCCATAGGGAATATCAGACCCCATTGATGGAATATCTCGTTCTCTGGTGGGAATGAATGCTTCTTCCTCTTGTGGTAGTTCAAAGATGGTTTAGGTCTTTTAAAACTATTTCAGTAGAATTAAGTCTCCCAATCATTGAAGTTCTCTCTTTCTTAATAAATTTTCTCTGACCTATTTGACAAATAGTTGGTTGTGTATTTATATGCATATGACCAAAAAGAGCCGTTAAGCATGCAACCATTCCTAATTGATTGTATATCGTAGGATAAGCCGCTTTCTTTTGGTTAACCACACTATCGTGTCTTCTTTCCCGAGCTTCTTGGCATCGGTCTCTTATTGCAACTGAGCCTCTTTGGTGCTTATAGCTGTGATAGGTCCAAATGATAATAATATAACTAAGTGTATACTGCTACAATGTCAGACTTAGTTCATGCATTGATTAAAAACTAGGAGGTTGTAACTTACCAATTGTTTTTTTTTTTTTTTAATTTGAGTTAATTTTATTTTTATGTTTAGTTTCAGATAACTTTATTTTATACATTTAAATTTTTATTCATTTTCTATAGCTATAATAAAATATGATTTTCTCTTTTCTTTTTAATCCTTCTGTCTACCATGAGAGGATGGGAACATTTAAATTTTATACATTTAAATTTTTTTATTAAAATTAACAAAACTATACAATATATTAAAAGTGTTATTAATTTATTAATCTTTTTGTTGTCACCTAAATTATTAGACCTTTTTATTTGTTCTCAACATTGCTCATGTTTTAAGTTAGTTTTTACAATTTTAAAGGCTTTGTATGATTAAAAGTTTAACTAATTTTTTATCTTATAATATCCTTTGCTAAATATTATATTTTATTATTTTAATATTATTTATCTAAATAAATAATATCTCATGTATCTTTTTCTCACCGGAGTATGATGGATTAAGTTTTAAGTTGACATTTGAATATTTTTTTTATTTATGAATAATTTTTTTTACTGAGAATATTACTTTTTTATTTCTTTATTATATATTCTTACTATATTTATTACATTATTTTGAAATATATTTAAAATATTTTTATTAGTTTGTTAATATTATTTCTTCTTTACTTAGATTTTTTATATGATATATTAAAATAAATAAATAATTTTTAAACTAATAAGTTTAATATTACAAACTGTATAAATTGTCCAAATACCAATCCACACATTAACAGTTTGGACAATATATTTAAACTGACAGTTTAATTTGGTTTGATACCAATCTATACTGTGATATATGACTTGTTTATGGATTACCCTTTAATCTGTACCAAAGTAAACCATATTCATCCCTAATTCCCGTTCATAATCAAATTCAAACTTATTTTAGCAGCTCATGATTTTTTTTTTTTTGGAGTATTTGTATTTAAAAATTCATATTTTGTTAAAAGAAATTAAAAAAATAAAATTCTTTAAAAACTATAATTTTAAGATTAAAATATTTTCTAAACTTTTTAAATGAATGGTCTTCAAATAATTAAATTATGATTGCTTGAAAATATAATTCCTTGGTAGAATTTTTTTAAACCTGGAATTATTATGAAATAAAGAAAAATAATTCACAAAAGTTTATCACCTATGCCAAGTTGTGTTGGCCATTATTAACCTGTGATGTTGCTCAACCTAAAAAATTAATTGAATCTAAATATTTGACCATATTTGTTTATAATAAAGCATATATTGCGACTATATTCCATATAATTTCAGACCAAACAAACATGACTAGTTGATGTTGATCATCTCTACATTTTGTGTGACGTACTGTATTTTTAATATAAAATCTGGTAGA
Source organism: Nepenthes gracilis (assembly GCA_033239525.1). NCBI lineage: Eukaryota > Viridiplantae > Streptophyta > Magnoliopsida > Caryophyllales > Nepenthaceae > Nepenthes > Nepenthes gracilis. The sequence continues at coordinate 2,395,543 of BSYO01000038.1, read as the reverse complement.
GTTCTAACTGTAATATGGATGTTGACCAAATACAAAACATATATAATAATCATGTATATCAAATATACAACTTCAACCATATCAAAAATCCATCAATATCAAACCCCAGCATCTAGACAATACAACAATCTAGCAAGGGATCCTAAAAACTGTCACAATTATTTTGTGGCTCCAACATTATATCTCCGGACACAATATCAGATATAGGTACCTAAAACTAATCATAAAAACATGCGAAAGTATAAATATTTATTGATATAGCATAAACTATATTATGAATATTTCCTTATCATCAATATTATTATATGCATACATTCGTGAATAAAATCCAATAGAAATATAAAATAATCCCATCAAAAGACATATGACTATAAAACTAAGTTCTTTAGATCGTCTTCATCGTCTTCGAGTCTAGCCGATTCAAATTTTCTACCTTATCTTAACGGGTGTAACTCATACTTATTTGGAAGGAGAAAAATAGTAAGAGTGAACTAAAAATTTAGTAAGGCACATATGTAATTCAAAGGACATGTAATTTTCATATTCAAAATATAATAATACATATATGAAGGAATAGGGATGTACGTGAGATTATAAAACACGATTTAGAAAGGAATACTTTCATCGTTCGTTCCAAATTTTTTTAATTTATTTCCTTTTCTCTATAGTTATTCATTTATTCCAAAAATTTATTTAGTTTGGGAAACAAGGGTCAGTATCCCTCACTGACAAAAAAGCGGTTGATCGTAGTCTGAATTATGTTTGTTTCTACACAATCAAAAGCCATTTCCTCTTATTTATAACCTAAAAGCAGGCCCTCTACATATAATCCTTGTAGACTAGGCCGATCTGCCGTGGCGACCCAACCGCAAGCGATTTCAAAATAGACAACAACCGTCCACTAAAATATATTAAGGCATGCCAAGGAATATCACCTAATATAAAACAAGGCTTGGATACACGATTAGAATAATAATTGACTTTCCACTATAATATTTTGACATGTCAAAGTTTATTATCCGTAATCCTTAGTCCAAGTTCTTAGTTCCTTATTTTATTAGGAAATTCTATTCTTAAGTACAAAATCATTCATTTTCACTTTGATGGAGAACATTTCATAAGCTAATTAGTTCATCATTTTGGAAAACAGTTCAGAGATCTTTCACTTAATTACAGAATTTCCTTTATCATCAAATTTCATTTTTCATAAGCATATTTTGATTCAGATTTCTATATTTTTTCGTGAGTTTGGATACTCACACGATCATAGTTCATGCATAATTCTTCTTTTGAGATTGGAAGATTTAATAATTCATTTTCATTTTATGCCAAATAGAATTTTATAACTTTCAATCAATAATCCTTTTATAATTGGTTCATAATATGATTTTCGAAACATATTCAATTTATATTTTCATAATATATACATAAATGTTCATAAAGCTTGGAATAAGTAAAGAACTCTAACCACCGTAAGCGAACATAACTTTGAAGTGTCTGGGTATCAAATATCTTCCCAAAAACACACTATATAATTTTTAAAGCTAAGATCATTTATAAACTACAGTTAATTTAGATAAAACCCAAGGAGGGGCATAGGTTAGAGTTCCGGTGAGTATAAAATCCTATGAAACTATCAATTTGGGCACCTAATTAAAAAATTGACATGATCATGGTGTGGATAATGACATTCTAAGGCCAATTTATGTATAAAATTTGAATTAAGTGGTTAAACGTGGTCCGGGCGCGGTGAACAGTACTGGCAAACAAAATTTCACATAAAATTACCAAATCGGAGATCCAATTGTTAAATTAACATGGTTGAGGCATGGGTCATCATATTCTAGACCCAATTTAGGCAAAAGACCTAAAAACTTACAGGTAAAATGTCCGGGCACAGGGTTAAGATTCCAGGGTGCGAAAAATCGCCCAAACATCATAAATCAGATATGAAATCAAGGTATTTTCATACTTAGGTTACGTATAATACAAAATATAAATTTATTCAAGTATCGAAATTAAGATACCCGAAAAAACAGAATCAAAGTGCAAGAAAACAAAAAAGAAGAGTGTGAGTCACTTGCCTTGAACCGATCTATCATTTCTCTAACTGGCTTGAACTCAGGAACCTCGATTCCCTCTTATCTCTCTTCTCCCTCCCTCCCTCTCTTCTCCGACGTGGAGGCCGAAAATGGGCCAAAAGAAACCCTTGCGGGTTTTTAATTCTCATACTAGTGCTATGCTCCTGGAAAATCAGTGCACGCTGGCTCCCTGGAAATGGCGGCTGCCTGATTCTGCCTTGAAAACATATTATCCAGCATACCATAAACCTAATTTTAATTATATTAATTTAATACTCTTAATTATCATATCGTGAAAACTAATACCTTATATTTTGCATGGAATTATGTAATGCAGCTGCACTAGTTGGTGTCACAAGCGTGTGGGAAAAGCCAGCAACTCCTCCACATGAGGCGGCAGCCAAACATCCCCCCACCAACCAACCACCACAGCATCAGATCACCATCAAAACTGCCGACACTGGCGCCATGGCGGACAGCAGATGGGACAAGAGATCTGGCATAAGGCGGTCACCACCTTCTCGATTTTCTGATCCAAGGAGGATCCTCCTCCTCTTTGCCTCCTTGTAAGCTCCCTGCTTCTACATCCTTTTTCAAGTGGTTCAGTAGATCAAATTTATACCCTGATTACATTTCATTAATTTATAGGTCCTACTCAGATAAGATTGTTTCATTATAGTTTAGAGATTATAAATCAACAAAATAAAAATATTTTTATTTATAATAAAGGATTAAAACTGCATATATCTGACATTTCTCAGATCATATAATATTGGACCTATGTGCAGTAAGCCATCTATTTTTAGATCTCATCATATTTAAATTAAGAGGATTATTACCATTATCTCAAATTCAGGTTTCTTTTGGTGATTTGATAGATTTTGTTATGACCATTTTAAATATTGAACTGTTATATTATGACTTAGATTGTTTTAAAAATAATAAAAAATAGAAACTAAAATAGTATTATATGTTGTTTTAATCCTCCTCCTTGCCATCTTGTAGGCTTCCCACTCCTACAAACTTTATCTAATTGAACATTTTGGTTTAGTTGGATTAAATTTACATGGGACCCCAGATTAAATTGTATCACTTCATAGGTCCACCAGGATAAGACTATTTCATTATTATTTAAAAATTACAAGTTAACAAAATAAAATGCCTGCACTTGCAATACAGTCCTCTGACTGCATGATCCGATCATAAATAATGAGCAATTTTAAATCAATCAACACCCCTTTTCTAGCCAAGCAGCCATGTGCCATTAATCGAGGAAGGAGTTTCAACAAGGAAGAAATCAATTTCAATCTGAGATTTTTAACAGAAAATCCATCCATGAATGAAATATTAATAGTAAATCTAAATATGAAATAATATGCCTACTCCACAATATTAGATTAGCCGCTATGGCATATCAAGTTTAAGAAACTACTAATCGACAAGCTTTTAGATTCATTGTTGCTAGATTTGTTTGCACACTTTAATTTTTGTGAGATAATTCTCTCAACCCAGATAAAAAAACTTACATTCTCAACCATACAGAACAAGTCCAAGTTTCCGAGAGGATGACACTATTATGCTTGAATAGCGACAAATGGTGTTAAAATACTAATCGTAATAATCTCCCAAGCATTTAGTGGAAATGTAGAAGAAGAGATAATAGGTTTAAAAATTGTTCTATCTAATTTAAATTACCTAACTCTTTAAAATTTTAGATGGTATAAATACTTATTCATCACCCATATTTTTGGAAAAAAATAAACTGTAATAAATCCTTTAGAAAGAAAGATTCATTGTAGGGCTACCAACCTTATTCTCCAAAAAAAAAAAAATTTAACAAAATTAATAGATCTTTATGATAGAAGGGTTATCTTATGAATGACATGATCCATAGGTAACACTCTACTTTCATAAAAATGAAGGAGTATAGCCTAATGTAGTTTCGAATTCCACTCCCAAGGTTCTCTTGCAAATGCATTGGCCTCACCCATTAATGTAGTTTAAGCCCTTCCTTATGTTATATGTTAGCTCCCTTCTCAATAAATTATAGTGTTATCTTTCATTTTTAGTAGAGTGGAGAAGAGAAAAAAATGTTAGATTATAAGTTGCGACTTCCCTAATAGTGTAGTGATCTTTTTTTTAGTAAGTCTGAACTCTTAGATGAGTGAGTTCCTAAATATATTATTATAATTGATAATATTGAGTTTTGGATCATTCACTAATGAGTCTCATATTTATTTACATATCATTCAGTTGCATACTTGATATTGTGTGAAAATTTACTTTAGCTTAGGCTTTTTGAGTGGTGCATGATCGGCACATGTATTAGCATAAATAAGATTTTAACATCTAATGTACTTCTAAAGGGCATACGTATATGGTTTATCTAAGGTGACCATGCCTAATGTGTGCAAGATGGGCAATTAGGCGCCAACATTGATATAAAAACTCTTGTATTTTCAAGGCTTTGAAAGTGAAAATTTTGATTCTTCTTTGAGCACTGATATAGAGAGAGGAAGAATGAGAAAGAAAGAAAAGAATGTTTCACTTATCTATTTAAATTTTAAATTGTAATTTATTTTCCACCAACATTTAGTACATTGTTTTTATTATTGAAAAAATATTTGACAAATAATTTTTTATTATTTATTATTATCTTTATTATTATTCAAGTTTATCATTATAATAATTTATATTATTATATTATTGAAAGTTTTTGTAACCTGGCTTATTATATAATAGATATTTTAAGACTTATAATTTCGTGGCTTTTTTCATTCTTAAAAGAACTTTTATGTAAAATATTGTATCTAATTACTATTATTATCATTTTATTATTGTATTTTATCGTATTACTTCCTCGCGGTCCAAATAAATAGTTTGAAAACGATCTTTGTATAAATTAGCTCTCGGCTTTATGAGCAAAATTTTGGTAACTAAAACCCACCAAATAGTATTAGAGCTTTCAGGTATTATGTCCAATTTATTTAGATTGATAGAGGATGGCAATAAAATAATTTTCTTGAATAGTATGAATTTTGATATATAGAGTTCATTAAAATAATATATCTTTCAATATTTACTTCCCAAAAACCTAAATCCAAATCAGTTGAATATTGGGTTTTGACGATAAGCAGGTTTGTTGGTACATTTGACAATTTATTGATGATAATATCTAGTCACATTTGTAATGAATAGCATATTAGAGCACTATAAGAAAAGCTAAAGTACTTTATGCTTTGAAAATAAGTAACAACAAGTATCACTTAATAAAGTTGATTCAAATGAAGTTTCGGAAAGGTGGTTCCACAGTTGATAATCTCAAGAACTTTCGAAGCAGCATCAACCAATTAAGTAGCATGGGCATTAAATTCAATAATGAGTCGCTAGATTTATGGATATTTTTCGCACTATCAGATTAGTGGAAGGTTAATTGGATAACCATTTCTAATATTACTCCTAATAGTGTAATGACCTTAAAGATAGTTAAGGGTACAATCCTCAATAAAGAGATGAGGAGGAGGTCACAAGACTCCATATCCTCGCATTCCAAACTCTTATCTTAGAGTCACAATGAAGAGGATAGGAGAGAGAATGCAAATCAAGTGAGAAAAGATGGAACAAACCAAGATTAAGGTACCAAAATCTCGAGTACCATAATTATAAGAAGAAACATCATATCAAAAAGTATTATTACCAGTAAAAATATAAGAATAGAGATGGCAGCAAAAGGAAGATTAAGAAATCTAGAAATAATTAGAGAGTTTCGGTTGTTACCATATCTAATCTTTTTGTTCTGGGTGAAGAATATATAATTAGCGTGGCCAATTACGAGACAAGCTAAATGATTAATAATAATGTATCACTCCATGTGAAGTCTAAAGGAAAATTCTTCACATCCTATACTTTTAGTAATTTCAAAGTATTAAAGATAGGTAATAATGGATTGTCTTGGATCGTAGGATACAGTGACGTGTGTTTGACCACCAACAATGGTACAAAGTTGGTTTTAAGGGATTTATGATATGTTCTAGATATTTGATTGAATCTTATTTTGACCGATAAGTTTAATGATGAGTGGTTCTATAACACATTCTGTGAGGACTCGTGGAAGTTTACTAAAGGCTCTTCAACGGTGACATATGGATTGAAGCTTTCTAACTTATACATGTAAGCCTCAATCTCGAATGGAGATGTGAATTTGGCCTAGAATAGCGAGCTTTCTGATCTATGGTATAAGCGTCTTAATCATATGAGCGAAATGAGGCTTAATTACTTAGCGAGAAAGAATCTTCTTTTGAATCGAAGGAAGCAAAGTTGAAGATATGTCATCATTATATGTCTGAAAAATAATCAAGAGTTTCATTTCATGAAAACTCATCTATAAATTAAGTGGATCTTCTTAAGCTTGTGTATACCAATATATGTGGTGCTTTCAAGGTAAAAAACACTTAGTGGAGTTGTAATACCCAGATCATCATTTGATTTATTTTGGATTTATTTGTTATTTGGGTTAATTAGATGTATTAAAATTGTGTTTAGTAGAATTTTAAAAGATATTTAGGGCAACAGGAAGGTGCCTAAAGCATGCCCGAGTAGTGCTTGAGCGCCTTTTGTCATGCATCAGCACCTAAGTCATGCCATAGGCCACGCTCGAGTGCCGAAAGCCGTGAGATGGCACTTGAGGCTCGCCTGACTTGGTGCTCAAGCGCTGTTGGAGTTATAAAAGGGGAACAACGGGCACTGTTTGGCATTAGCGTAGGAGGAAAGGAAGAGAGGAGAGAGAGAAGGAAGAAGAGAGAGGAAGAAGATAAAAGGTATATTAAAGTATCATTTTATCAGATCTACTTAATATAAGATTAAATTAGGTATTTATAAGTCCTATCGTTTGTCTTTTTCAATATCTGATGAGTTTTATATTTATTTTGGAGGTTTAACTTTCTAGCATGCTATTTTTATTTAGTTCAGGTGTTTTCTTTGTGTATGTATAATATTTTTATCGATCGCTTGAGAGTTTTATTCTAAATTTGTAAATATTTGAGTGTTTTAATATTTTCTAAAAATGGATAAAATATTTAAAATTGTATATTTTTATATCAGTATATTTATATAAAAAAAGTATAAAATCTATATGAACTGTGTATTAGTGCTCATGCATCGCTGCCCAGGGATTGAGGTCGTTACCTTTGTGCTACTATTCGATATGTGATTTATGGTGTCTCTCCCAACGGAAAAACATCATTTTTGACGGAAAAATTGTATGACTTCCTTTTTCACTAGCTAGAAAAGGTTTTGTTTGTAGATGACTCACCCCATTTATATTTTAATGAGAACCATTGCATGTGAATTAAATAAAAAATTTATATATTCAGAGGTCCTAATATATATACTAAATTTGAGAATTGTACCCAAAGTCACAGATGATATTATTTGGTTTAAGGTTACTGAAAATATGTATAATATTTTCTCAAATTAGTCTCTTGGTTTTGGATTTTTTAATTTCAAACATGCTTCATATTTCTGAATCAATTTATATTTGGACTCAGTTTTGAAATTTGTAGGTTTTCCTACATATATTCGGACTTGAATTAAATAAAAATTAATATATTCGAACGTTCTAATATATGTACTAAATATGAGGAGTGCACCCAACGTCGCGGGTGATAAAACATAGTAAGTTCCTTATCTATGGAGACAGAGTACGTATATGGCCTTACCCATGGGTCTAAATAGTGGCTGATATGGGTTAAGATTATTGAGAGTATGTGTAACCCTTCCTAAATTGGTCTTGTGGTATTTGGTTCTTCGATTTTATGTATACTATATATTTCTGCATAGATTTGTATTTAAATTTCAATTTGAGATTCATATGCTTGCCTCAGTTAGGATTTAGTCAGTCTCGTATATTTTGTTTTTATGATTTTGTTTCGGCCTTTGTTTATTTGTATGTGATTTGGATCCAGATTTCGATTTGTTCAATTACATTTCGTATGGATATGATTTGGATTATGTGATTTAGTTTTGGATCATGAGTTATTATCAGTATATCCCGATGGGACTATATTTTGATTCGAACTATTATTTGAGTATGACACTATCTTATGACTTTCGCTTTTGGACTTTAAAATTTGTGTCTTTTATCCGTTTTGATTGTATTTGTGGACCCTCCATCTAATTTCAAATATTATGATTTATTATATAATATTAATACTTGTTGAGTTTTAAACTTACGTTTTCTATTTTTAATCCCTTCTAAGTATAGTGTTTGGTTACTGTACAGAAGATTGAATGAAATCTAATCACCATTTGATTATTTTAGTGAGTGTAGTTCTATCTTCGAGCTGGATATATATCAAATACATTTTGGACATTTGGTATGGATAGTTGTAGTCTTGTGATTATGTATTAAGAACAATTTGGTTATGTATATTGAGTTTGATTATTATAGTTGGTTTGGCACCTCTCTTACGATATTTGTAAAATAAGTCATATATTTTATTTTGTTCAAACGGTTATCTGATAAAATCCTATGTGGATTATGGTTATCATATTGGGTCCTATTAATTATTTATTTTGTCATACCTGAGTTTGGGATTTGTTAATTCTTGTGATATTATTTTAAAATTTTATTTTTTATAAATTATAATTAATTTGACCTATTTTAATCCAAGTTCATAACATGAGTACTTTATTTCATTATGTTTATCAATAATTGCTTGATAAAATTATAAGTACATTCCTTAATGATGAATGATCAAACTCCTGATATCGTCAAGCAATTTCATGTCTTGATTGAAAGACAAATGAAGAAAAGACTATAGTACATTTGGAGTGATAATGGAGGAAAAAACAATAGGACATTTGATGGATTATGTTAGGCACATAGGATACAACATTAAAAGATTCCAATGAAGATATAACTCAAAGGTGTGGCCAAAAAGATGAATCGGACATTGATTGAAAGAGTTCATTATATACTTTTAAAAGTGAAACTCTTAGCTCATTTTAGGGGGAAGATTTAATTGCTATGGCTTATGTAATTAACTTCTCATCGAATAGTCCCCTAAATTGTGTGTGCCCAATAAGTTGTAGTTCAGAAAAGAGGTCCCTCATGATCACTTGTGCATATTTAGTGGCAAGTCGTCCATGCATGTTTCAATGGATAAAATGTCTAAGCTTGATGTAAAGATACAACAATGCATCTTCCTCTGCTACAAGAAAGACAAATTTAGCTATCAGTCCTATAATTTAGTAGATAAGCTTATAAGGTCTAGAGATATGATATTTGTTGAAAATGAGACTATTGAGGATATTGATAAAGTAGAGAATGTGACTCTTACAATAATAATGACCACCTTTGCGATACAAATCCTATGCTATTTACATCGATGCCAATTCAAATTAAAGATGATTCTTGGGGTGATCATGAAGGTGATAGAGGCCATAAGATTTTCACCTTTGATGAGATGGATGATGTTAATACTAATGACGATACTCATAATAATGTTCATCGTGGAGCTCCCCTCAATTTGTATAAAAACAAATTAGTCAAAAAATAAAAGCAACGCGAAGTACATGCTTCACATTGCAGGATCACAAAGCTCCCCTTATTTCTGGGTTGAAACTACGAGTTCAAAACTTTATTTGGCCTGTTAGGTAAATCCAGACACATCATGGAAAGAATCTAACTCGTGACCTCGAATTCAACTTTAAAACTTCATATCGTTTTTACCAATAGTGCTAATCTGTACAAACTTTTCCCAAATTAATTTACTCATGTTTTATTCCTTCCAATATAAATTTTTCTAATTCTTGACAGGTCCAGCGTGGGAACTATGCTGCTCATATTCTTCACCCTTACAATGAGCAAGCCTAACGAGAATTTTTGAAGAAACTCATAAACCACAGTCTCTCTTCATGGAACTCTTCTTCTTTTCTTCTTCTTCTTCCTCCTTTTCAAACTCAATTATTAGCTGAAGAGTAATTGGTGAAGGCGGAAAGAAGACACAGTGAGGTTGCGGAAAGAAGACCGCCGGAAAGGCTAACATGGGCTTCCATTAGCGGTGGCGCAAAGTCTTTGAAGGTAGAGAGCTGAAGACAGCTTTGAAAGCAATATGGGAACTCTCATAATTGTGTAATAAAGACGAGCTCTGAGTGCTCTTTCCTTCTTTCATGTTCTTTAAATCGTATAGCAGACGCAGTAAATGATAACCACAGTTAAAACTAGAGTTTAGAATTAGTGTCATGGGATATCTTTTGATCATCGTTAGAACATCTTTGATATGGTAGGAATTAATTAATTAATTAATATCAATAAGTACATATAGAAATACATAGACAAATTCTCAACATAAGTGAAGGTTAAATTAAAAAAAAAATTCTAAAAATTAATTGAAATTTTTTAGAAATTATTATAGATTTTTTTAAATTATTTATATTTTAGAAATATTATAAAAATTATTTCAGACCAGACAGGAAAGTAGGAAGACAATGGATATTGTACTGCCTCGAAGGGTAACTAATAGAGAAAACTTGATAAAATGAACAGTAAAATCTTAAACAACTGAAAGAAATAGATGTATATTATTTTTAAAATCATAGGCCTCTCTTAGCTTGTGGATTTTATGTGATTAGGTGGGAATTGGCAAATATTATGTCATTGGTGATAGAATTAATTACTTATTTAAACCGTGAGAAAATACAAAGTAGATGATAGCATATACACAATAAATAATCACAAAAAATAAAGGTTTGATTTTTACGTGAAAAACTTTCTATGAAATGAGGGAGAAAAACCACGGGACACGGAGTCCGAAATTTCCTCTAGCAACAGTTGATCCGTTACACAAACCCCAAATCACAATAATCAATATCAACTTGCTTTGCACAACCCGTACAAGAAATATAAAGAGCAAGAGTAGAGATAAAACCCGATAGATGTTCTTCTTAGCAATAAAAACTTCGTACGTGTAATTACCAAAGACTGGAACTTGATTGAAAACCCAACCGGAGGCTCAAATCTTCTTCTTCTCCTTCTTTTCTCTCTTTTCTCTCATTTTCTTCTCTGGAACGGTACTCAAAACTGACTGAAATTAACCTAAAACGCAAAGTGCGCGTTTTATATAATAGGTGAACGCTCGAGGGCCTGTCGAGTGCTCATCGGGCGCAGGCCTGCGCTCGAGCACCATTCGGGTGCACAACGAGCTCCATGCTACTGGAATTTGGGCTAGAGCAACATTCAGGTGAGTAGCAAGCGGGGGCTTACTGGAAACGCAGCTTGAGTGCCCAATAGGCGCAACTCGAGCCTACCTCATGCGGTGACAATATTTACCTCCATCCGCCACATCAAGTGGGTATGGGCCCACACGGGAGTAACCCATAACCCAACAAACTTTTCCCCACGACCTTGTGGGGCCATTTATCGTCATCCCGGCAATTGAACAGCAAGTTTCAAGCTTTCCCTTTTGTAATGCCTTAGTTATCATATCCAATCCATTCTCCTCGGTTCCGATCTTTTCTAGCACCAACAAACCCGTGTCAACAACATTCTGCACCCATTGATACCTCATATCGGTATGCTTTGATTTGGTGTGAAAAGATGAATTCTTGCTAAAATGAATCGCACTTTGATTATCGCAAAACAACACATATCGTTTCTGCTTGATACCAAGTTCCCGAATGAATTTCTTCATCCATAGCATCTCCTTACTTGCCTCCATAATAGTAATGAATTCCGTTTCAGTAGTGGAGAGAGTAACACACCTCTGCAATCTCGATTGCTAGGAAACGGCTCCTCCCGCAAACATGACTAAATATCCTGAAGTAGACTTCCGTGAGTTGACATCACCCACCATATTTACATCAGTATATCTAACCAAAAGGGGCATGTTGTTTCTAAAGCACAAACACAGTTTAGAAGTTTATCAGAGATATTTCAGAATCCATTTTACCGCAAACCAATACTCCTTACTAGGATTTGACAAGAATCGACTGACAACTCCAACAGCATAAGCTATATCTGGCCTCGTACACACCATTGCATACATTAGGCTACCCACGTTGAAGAATAGGGTATGCCTTTCATGTATGCCTTTTTATCTTCGGTAAAAGGACATTGATAATTGCTCAACTTGAAGTGATTGGCCAACGGTGTGCTCACTGATTTTGACTTTTCTACGTTGAAACGTTGGAGCACTTTCTCCACATAGCTCTCTTGTGAAATCCATAGCTTCTTTGATTTGCGATCGCGAAAATTTCTAATTCTTAGAATTTGCTTCGCCGGTCCCAAATCTTTCATAGCAAAGGTCTTCCCAAGCTATATCTTTAACTCCGTGATCCAAGAAGTATTACGCCCAACAATCAGTATATCATCCACATAGAGCAAAAGAACAACAAAATCATCATCTGAAAAAGTCTGAACAAAAACACAATGATCCAAGGTCGTCTTCTGATAGCCCTGATCCACCATGACAGACTCAAACTTCTTATACCATTGCCTTGGTGCTTGTTTCAATCCATACAGACTTTTCCTGAGATGACACACTAAGTTTTCCTTCCCCTTGACCAAGAATCCCTCCGGTTGCTTCATGTAGATTTTTTCTTCAATATCACCATGAAGAAATGCTGTCCCACATCCATCTGTTCTACCTCCAGGTCAAGAACAGCAGTCAACCTGAACACCACTCGAATAGAAGACATCTTTACCATTGGTGCGAAAATCTCGTCGAAATCAATACCCTTTCGTTGATTGAAACCCTTCACAACCAATCTCGCTTTGTACCTCGGTTGTGAGCTCTTTTCATCTGCCTTCCCTTTGGCAACCTCGTCAACTCAAACGTGTGATTTTCATACAGCGACACCATCTCTTCTCGCATAGCTTCCATCCACTCAGTCTTGTGTTCGTCCTCCATTGCTTACTTAAAGCATTCGGGCTCTCCTCCGTTTGTAAGTAACACATACTCCTCGGCCGACAGACGAGTAGAGGGTCTTCAATCTCTCGTGGAGCGTCGAGTGGAGTAGTCTCAGTAGGCTCGACAGTATCAGGAGGAACAGCCTCATCCTCATCTTTATCGGGCACTACAATCTTGTGATCTTCTTCATCTTCAACATTGCCTTAACTTTCACTTTGATGACGAACAGGTGCTGGCGTAAGATCTGAATCACATGCCGACTATTATCATTCTTGGAGACAGACTCTGAATTTTTGCCAATATCCTCTATAGTCTCGTTTTCAATAAACACGACATCCCTAGATCGAACCAGCTTCTTCTCAATCGGATCATACAGTTGATATCCAAACTCATCTTCTTCGTAACCAAGAAATATACACTGTCTGGTCTTTGACTCCTGCTTGGTCCTTTTTATCTTTGGAAACATGAACAAAAACCTTACATCCAAATACTCACAAGTGATCGTAGGATACATATTTTTCGGCCAATATCTTTTCAGGCACTTCTCTATTCAAGGTACCGTGCGGTGATAAATTGACGACATGAGCCACGGCTCTCAAGGCTTCCCCCAAAACTAGCTAGGGAGCTTTGCCTCTGAAAGTACACATCGGACCCTCTCTATAAAAGTCTCATTCATCCGTTCAGCTATCCCATTTAGTTGCGGTGTCTTTGGTGGAGTCTTCTGATAGCGAATTCCATGAGATCGGCAATACTCATCAAACGCTCTGATGTACTTCCCACCATAATCACTTCAAATACATTTCAATTTCTTCCCCGTTTGCCTCTCAACTAATGCGTGAAAATCTTTGAAGAACGTGAAAGCTTGATTGTTCGATTTCAGCGAATACACCAATAGTTTTCGAGAACAGTCATCAATGAATATGTTGAAGTAAAGTGCTCCTCCAAGAGTCTTCACCTTGAACGAGCCACATAAGTCGATGTGGACCAATTTAAGAAAATCAGTCTTTCTTATAGATAAATTACCATTGAATGAAATCCGTCGTTGCTTTCCTACCATACAATGAGGACAAGTCTTCAGTTGAGCTGTTTTTACACCCCGAAGGAAATTTTTTCTAGCTAAACAGTTCAGGCCCTTCTCACCCATGTGACTCAACTGACGGTGCCACGAATCTGAAAACTCCTCATCTCTAACAACATGCACATCTCATGCTGTAATCGAGACTTGCAACACATACAAGTTGAAAACTTTTCTACTTCGAGCCATAACTAGAGACCCTCTAGTCAACTTTTATACTCATACGCAGAATGTGCTACAAAAACCCTCATCGTTAAGCTTGCCAGCCGAGATCAGATCCAGTCAAATATCCTGGACATGTCTAACATCCCTCAACAGTAACTTAGTTATATTATTTATGGTGAGACTCACATCACCATAGCCAGGAATTTAGGACAAACCTTCATTGCCCATTTTTAACGCTCTAAAATCACCAGGAGTGCATGATGTAAAGAACTCTTTCCGTGTCGTGATATGAAGTGAAGCACCACTATCCACCGCCCACCTTGTCTCAAGATCAGCCAGATTTATCATCTCATCCTCCTGACACACCAACCAAAGATCACTCCCAATAACAACAGTAGTTCTTTCTTCATCTCGAGTCTTGTCAGCCTTCTTCTCATTATTCGCAGCATTCTCTCGCTTCCACTTGTAGCAATATTTTTTGATATGTCCCTTCTTTCCATAGTGATGGCATTTGAGGTTCTGATACATTGATCTAGATTTGCTTCGGCCCTTCTCTGTAGGCTTAGGACCACGCCCTTTATTTCTTCCCCGTGACTCGAAGACTAATACTTCGGAGTGCGTAGAGGAAGAACCCTATGATCGACATCTCATCTCTTCATTCAACACTGCTCCCTTTGCTATCTCAAGAGTTACCATGCCGTTTGGAGCTGAATTGACGACAGTAATCCTTACCACTTCCCAGGAGTCCGATAAAGTAGTCAGAAGCCACAAACCTAGCAGTTCATCATCAAATTTTATACCCATGCCACTCAATTAATCACCACATCCTTGAAACTCATTTAAGTGATCGGCGATAGACGAGCCCTCATTGTACCTCACTTGCATAAGTTTCATCAAGTGAAATAATTTATTGTTACCAGTCTTTGAGGCATAAAGTGTCTCAAATTTCTGCCACAAAGTCATTGCATGTATCTCATTCTAGATGTGATTATACGCATTGTCATCCACAAATTGCCTAATATAACCACGAACTTGTTCATACTCAAATGCCCAATCCTCCTCGGATTTTGATTTTGATTTTTGAGTAGCAAAAACCGGATGGTGCATCGATTTCACAAACAGCAAGTCCTTCATCTTACTGCTCCAAATATCATAGTTCGTACCAGTCAAACATATCATCTTATTTTCAGCCTCCATCGATTCAAACAAGTCACAATACCCAACACGAATCAAAATCTCTAATACCACTTGTTAGAATTAAGTACTTATTTAAACTGAGAGGAAACACGAAGTAGATGATAGTATGCACATAATAAACAGCCACAAAAAGTAAATGCACGATTTTTACGTGGAAACTCCTATGAAATGAGGGAGAAAAACCACGGGACACAGAATCTAAAATTTTTACTAGCAACAGTTTATCGGTTACACAAACTCCAAATCATAAGAATCACTATTAACTTACTTTACACAGCCCGTACAAGAAATATAAAGAGTAAGAGTAGAGATAAAACCCGACAGATGTTCTTCTCAGTAACAAGGACTTCGTGCGTGTGATTACCGAAGACTGAAACTTGATTAAAAACCTAACCGGAGGCTCAAATCTTCCTCTTCTCCTTCTTATCTCTCTTTTCTCTCTTTTTCTTCTCTAGAATGACGCTCAAAATTGATTGAAATTAATCTAAAATGCAAAGTGCGCTTTTTATATAATAGGCACGCACTCGAGTGCCCATCGAGCGCCATTCGGGTACAAAGCGAGCGCCATGCTATTGGAATTTAGGCTCGAGCGACATTCAGGCAGCAGCGAGCGGGGGCTTACTGGAAACGCAACTCGAGCGCCCAACAGGCTCAACTCGATCCTACCTCATGCGGTGAGAATATTTACCTCCATCCGTCACATCAAGTAGGCATGGACCCACACGAGAGTGACTCATAACCCAATAATTGGGTGGAATGTTAATATAGTATAGATAAATGATTCATTGATGCCTTTTAAATACCCTTAGAAAATTCTCAGTATTAATTTAAATATCTTTTTTAATGTGGACTTATTAATATTAATAAATAAAAATATGTTATGTCACTTACGGTATATTTGGTTATTGGAATGGAATAAAATAGAAATAAAATAGTTATTTCAAGAAATAGAACAAGATGAGAATAGAGTTAAAATTATTATTCTTATATTTGGTTATTAGAATAGAATAAGACAAAAATTAGTATTTTATTATTTGGTTTGTAAAATAGTATGATGAATAAGGTGAAAATAATGATGATAATAATAATAATAATAATAATAATAACATGTGAGAATAATAATTCCCAAATGAATGGTAAGAATTATTATTTTCATATATATGAGAATAACAATTCTTAGAAAATATTTATTCTCGATTAA
Source organism: Nepenthes gracilis (assembly GCA_033239525.1). Lineage (NCBI taxonomy): Eukaryota > Viridiplantae > Streptophyta > Magnoliopsida > Caryophyllales > Nepenthaceae > Nepenthes > Nepenthes gracilis. The sequence continues at coordinate 2,378,914 of BSYO01000038.1, read as the reverse complement.
ATTTATAACCAAATTGAGGAATGTCAATTCTTTGGGAATAGAAGTTCCATTTTCTCCTTATTCCTTCCAACCAAACGTGCCATTAATAAATCTCAACTCTACCAAAATGATCGCTCCTTCATTCCTCATTAATGACCGTATTATTTGCTCCTCGAACCCAAAACTCAAATTTCTCTATTTAATAATCCGTAATTAACTTAAAATTAGACTCAATTTTATTATGTCTAATCCCCAAATTGAATTTTGTTAACATCAGTTTAGACTTTAATTTCAACATGTAAATAAGCATAAAATATATAGACTTAAACCTAAATAATATGCCGGGATATGAACATGAAACAAACACCATTAAATGGTTTAAAGAGTAATATAATTATTCCAATATAGGATTCAAAAGTCACATTCGAAAGTGGCACAAAGATTGACAGTGCTCGAATGAATCTATAAGTAAGGAAAAAGTACTTTAACCAAAATCAAATTATTTGAATACAACTTAAAAAATATATTTAATCAAACTTAAATATTATTATAGGCCAATGGCTATGAATGAACACTAACCAAAGTCAAATAAACAACTATTAATCTAAGGCATTAAATTACATTATAATATCTAAACATTTTAAAAACTATTCTCCATAAAGTCTTCTCACGATTTGAAATCTTACAATTTTATCTAAACCTGCTAATCTAAAAGGTTAGCAAATAGTGATAAGAATAAATCTAACACTTAGTAAGGCATGTATAAATTTTTATCTCTGGATATAAGTCAAATGAAACATGTAGAAAATTATAATCAGGATTAAAATATGAAATGCTTATAATATCAAATTCTAGTAAAGTATACAAAAATTATAAACAAATATCAAAGCATCAAGCATGCTAATTTCATGCAATATTCATAGTTATACAATCTATGAAAATCGTGAACAAATACTAATATAAAATATGCTAAAATTTTTTATGCTTATAAAAAACCAATGATTGATAATGACATCATCAATAATGATTGAATATCAAAATTTAGATTATGATTATTTTTACATAATTAAAAGCTATATGCCACTATTTACGATTCGTAAGTAGACTGACTATATATTGTTTTATATACTTGAGGTCAAAAGTTACTTTTATAACCTATGAATATTAGGTTTAACATTTGATCTATAAATAATATATTAAAATATATCTGACCATATTTCATTAATTCTCTACAATGGTCTTTATTTTGTCAAATTAAAAACTCTACACAAAATATAACTATAAACATAATTTCTCATACTTGAGAAAACTAATTATTTTCATCATGGTCAAAGTAGAGTGCTCATTAGTATCCTTGCAAATATATGATACGCAGGAATAATAGTATAAGATTTGTCGACATGTAGAAATTTAAATGTAAAAATTTGTGACATGCAAAATCATTTATGATAGAATTGTAGGAATTTAGCATAATTTTTATAATTTCATAAATTTATTGCATCTAGAAAACGTGTAGGGATGATGATGTAGAAATTGACGGCATAGGAAATATAGGTATGAAATTTAATGACATACAAAACTATTTATATAGAAGTTTCAATACTTAAGCATAATTTGTTTAAATTTAATATATGAACTTGCTAAAATTTTAAAAAATGCCAGTAGATTAATATGCATACAAAATAAAATCACTTAGAGTAAGAAATTATCACATATATGAGCATTTTAATAAGAAATACTTAAAAATTTTAGAAAAGATCAAAATAAAGAAAAAAAAGAATTTAAATGCACTTGCCTTTACTTGGATTATTTAAAATTTGCCTGATTTCTCCTCAAATTCACTTTCTTCTTCCTTCTCTCTCTTCTTTTCTCTCCTTTTATCTTCTCTTTATCTCTCGTCTCTCAAAATCCCGTAGGAAATGAGTTAAAACCGGCCAAATGCCTATCTATAAGAAATTAGTATACATGCGTCGGTCAAGTTCTTTTAAGATGTAGAGACAATTTTCGTACTGTACATGAGTGCCTAAAAGCGATGCATCAAGCGCCAATATTCTAATTTAAAGACATACAATCACCACTCATACATACTTCAGGTATAGGCATTCTATCCAAAACACACTCATATACAAGTCATGCACATGTCAAGCGTTATTCGGGTTAAACTTAATTTTTTATCTAAATTTATGATTAATATTAAAAATTATCAATTTATTTAACATTAGCATCATTTCAATAATTTTTAGATTTCATACTTTACAGGTATATCCCCTATGAGTTTTATTCAATTTGTCATGTAATTTGAATTCAGAATTTGAAACGTTGTAAATTAATGAATCGTTTATGGTATGTTTGATTGTTAGAATAGAATAATGTGAGAACAAAATAGTTATTCCAGTGAATAGAAAAGGATGGGAATAAAGTTGGAGTTATTATTATATTTGGTTGTTAGAATAGAATAATGTAAAAATTAGTATTCTATTATTTGGTTTATAGAATAGTACGATGAATATGGTGGGAATAGTAATAATAATAATAATGATAATAGTAATAGTAATAATAATAATAATAATATGCAATAATAATAATAATAATAAAATAATAATAATAATATATAGTAATAATAATAATAATAATATGAAATAATAATAATAATATGTAGTAATAATAATACCTAATAAATAATAGTAATAATAATAATAATAAATATAATAATAATATGTAATAATAATACCTAATAATAATAATAATATGTAATAATAATAAAATAAAATAATAATAACAATACCTAATAATAATAATAATACAAAATAACAATAATAATAATAATAATAATAATAATAATAATAATAATAATAATATGTGGGAATTGTTATTCCCATCCTACTACTAACCAAATGGGAGAATTTCTATTCTTGTAAGAATAGGATCCTGCAACCAAACACGACGTTAGTGTTATATTAATGCAACCTTTGTATCATAAAAAATTATGGAATTAAATACAGTTAAATAAAAATTTTAAATTTCTTTGCCAGCTTATCCTCACTTTTCTTCCATAGTGTATCCGTTTTTTCACCACTAACTCATCAAATTTGAAAAGGATATTTTATCCCAAATTATACAATAATATTTCGACCCCATATAAGATTAGCGAAAGTAATACAAAATTAAATATTCAATATACGTAAAGAATATTTATATCTAGATGTCGAGACAAATAACATGCATAAAATGATACACGATAATAGGCAATAATAAAAAGAGACAATCTTTGGTGACGAAGAAAAAAACTCAATACCCACGGTAATCTAAAAAAATCCTCCGAATTTTAACGGCCAGAGAAGATATCCACTATGAAAATTAACTTATAAATCGGGAGGTATAAACACGTTAATCTAGTCGACTTACTCCAATCTTGTAATTCCTACCAAGAAACTCCTTGGATTTGCTCGTTACAATGGAACTGGACGCCTTCCGATTTTCACGTCGATCTTGTCTCTTGAACCGCTTGAAGGACCAAACACCACTAGAGCCCAGTGTTTACGCAACCAATGTCACCACGAAGGTTAACAGGCAGGAAGAAGTGTATGAAATAAAACACGCTGGGAGAGAAAACTTCGTTAATGAAGCACCATCGTTTGAGGAAAGTTTTCTCACAAATGGAGTACACAAAATGAGAGACTTTTCAAGTTAGATGCCGCTCTAAGGTCGTTGAACAGTCCAAGTAGGTGTTAGGGCAACTAAAGGAATGAGGAAATTTATAGAGAGCTCAAAAATCCCGTTTAAAATGTTGCCCGTTGTCGCGGCACTCGACCGCGCAGCAAGTGCACCAAGGGTTTCAGAGAAAACCCTACCGGCGCTCGAGTGAAAAGGAGGAGAGCAGCGAGCGGATAGGTTCTGAAATTTGGGCTCGAGCGGCAGGCGAGCACACGGCAGGTATGGGTCTTCGAGAATCTAGGCTCGAGTGAATGTCGGGCGAGAGGTAGGCGCAGTATAGAAGATGATCCAGGAACGAAAAGCCGAGGACATACAATAATGTAGCACTTCAATGAACATAATCTAATATCAACACATGACTAAATATGGTTATGGACTATGCCAACTCTAAAAATGACCATAACAAATTTAATTCAAGGCATATCTACACAATTAGCCCAAAACCTTAACTTCTAAAGTGCTTGTCCATTACCATCACATCAACTAAGATGATTCAAAATTTCAGAAATCAAGATTCAAGGAATAGTAGCCATAAATAATTTCTTTCAACTAGAAGTTTCTATTTTAAGAAAATATATTCCCAGTATTTTTCTATATTCCGTGTCCAAACCTATGGTGGGTTTGTTGACCGCTCTTCACAATTATTACATACAGCACCTAGCTATTGCCAGTTTCTTCACTTCTCTAAAAGATCAGCCAGAAGACTTTGAGCATTTTATGGTTCATGGCAGGCTGATTATCCAAAAGGATCGAATTTTCGTGCCAACAGACTCGGCCCTCCAAGAGATGATATTGTAAGAATTCTATAATTCTCCCTTAGGAGGCCACGCAGGATTCCAATGTATGTTAGCACGGATAGCTACAAATTTTTATTGGCCTAGGATGTGCGATGACATCCACAAATGTCTCATAGTACGCTGTCTGCCAGCAAGTGAAACCGCTAAACAAAGCCCCACAAGGACTACTGTCGCTCCCAAGTTCAGGTAAAATTTGGGAATCCATCTTTATTAATTTCTTCCCTCATCTTCCTTCTTCTGGTAGAAAAACTATCACGACCCAGGTACACGAAATACGCAGGTCAAAATAAAATCGATAATAATGCTTCCATCAACCATAAAAATTCCACCCGAGTGTGACAGTTATACACATACAAGACCCGATATAATCAAACCCGCACAAGATCTCATCAGATATAAATCTGAACAAATATAATACACAACCTGCTATCCATAATCGCAAGTGAGGTATCCAAATTTACAACAACTCATCCACATAATACTATAATTTCAATATTTTGCATATAATGATCAGGGCCATCATCCGGCCATGAATAATAACCATAATACATCCTCAAGATTAGAAATATAACCAATATGAACATCTCCACTCACCGATAGAGATTTGCCGCATCAGACAACGTCTAAGCTCTACAAGCGTATCCAAGCCACTGGTCTGAAGGGATAAAACATAAAAACATGAGCTTAGAACTCAACAAGTATCAACAATCGTATAAAATGGTGCACATAAATCAGAAGTAAGGATACCGCATAGCAATTACATAAAACAAAATACAATGTCAGTGAAATCCCTGAAAATTGAGGAGATGTCTTGTACTAAATCGTCGTCCATATTAACTCATCCCTCCGGGATAAAATCATATAAATCACGATCCGATAAAATCTCGTAGATGATATCATATCATATGATCCGAGGTCATATTACGTAATCACAACCGTCAACACATCCGTGTGAGACACATACCATCGTCCGGATCTAAAACTCATAATGCAGAAATTAAGAGAAGACCGCTGGAATAAAAAACATAAATAAAAACACATTCTAGGTGTATCACATATTTATACGTACGAGACATTCCTATCGCCCATCCATGGGCCAAACCACGTGTCTCAAATCACAGTCCACCCAAATACATGTAGAAATACAAAGTATGCACGAAATCGAAGAAATAAAGATCAATGATACCAACTTGAGGAAGGGTTACCCTCGTCCGATAACCACGGTTATATCGGCTACGATTTAGGCCAGTAGCTCAAGGCCATCCATGTACTCTGTCTCCCATAGATTAGGAACTTGCTCACTATCTTTTATCATCCGCGGCTTTGGGTGCAACCTCAAGTTTTAGTTATATATTAGTACGTCTGAATATATTAGTTCCGTCAATTTCTTACGATGGTTCTCAATTAAATACACAGTGGGGCAGGTCAGCTACTAAATAACTCAACCTTTCTTCCGGCGAAAGTAGCCTATCATATACGTCCCCGTCGGGACTAAGCCTCCCTGTCAGGAGTGGTACCAAATATCTTGTGCCTCATATCACATAAACAACCCCTCGAGTCTCAGACCGCCATGGTCCCATAGTGATCCCGCCCCCGGCAGCATGCATGATTAGTGCAAGGCCTGGTTCATGGTTCCACAATGTACGGATACATAAATGTACATATATATACTGTCTGAGTGTCAAAAACCCTCCAAATTATAAACACCAGTGTAAAATCACCGCACAACCAGTAAAACATACATGCATGTACATAATTTATAAATTTAGGGTATACAAAAATACATGCATGTTAGTAAAATCTCTCACGGTGGCCAAAATACATCAGAAATTAAATCAAACCAAGAATAGGACTAGAGAATACTTGCCTCGACTTTATATTCTACAGATTTGAAAAAAGGATGTCCCGAAGCACCCGAATCTGGCATTTCTCTCTCCTGCCGGTGCAAAACCCGCACGCCCTTCCTCTGTCCTCCACGCGCGGCTTCTCCCCGCGCTGCTGCGCCGTGCCACTACCGCCGCTCCATCACTGCGCCGCTTGCCTGGCCATCATCGGCCTCCTCGGCACCACCTAGTCGGCGTCGACGCCGTTACGTGGCCGCCTCTCTCCTCGTGCAATGTCTAGCCGTCAATCGCCTCCGCGCACCCACACCGGTGCCACCGTCACGCCGCCTCAGCCAGCTACCACCGCGACCACCGCTGGCCACCGTCGCCGCTAATCTCCTCCGTTGCCGCCACCGCTTCCTCTCTTCTTCTCCTCCTTCCTCTTCCCCGCCTGCGAACCCTAATCGCCTCTCTCTCCTCTTCTCCCTCTCTCCCCGACTCACATTCTCATCTTTTTTTTTTTACTTATTATTATTATTATTATTATTATTATATATTATTTTCTTTTATTTTTAAATCTAACTCACCATTCGAACATCACTAGTGCACTCCGGGCACCACTCCGAAATTATGATCGTCTCCAAAAATTTTATAATATTTTAATTTATTTTCACCACGTCCAAAATACCCAAAATCATAATAAATATTAAAATAATCCAAATTGGGATCTCGATATTATAAAAACAGTGATCATTGTGGTCGTTGACCACTTGTCAAAATATGCACATTTTTCCCTCTGGGCAACCATTTCACGGCTAAAGACTTGGTAGAGGTCTTTGTTAAAGACATCTGGCATCTCTGTGGTTTCCCGATTAACATGGTCTCGGATCGGGACCCCATATTCATCAGAACCTTTTGGAAGGAATTAGTTTGGTCTCAGGGGACTACCCTGTCCACCAGTAGTATATACCACCCTCAATCAGATGGGCAAATTGAGGTGAAAAACCGCTGTCTCGAAGATTATTTATGATGTTTTGCTGTTGATCATCCTTCTACTTGGGGAAAGTTCCTGCCGTGGATTGAATGGAACTATAATACCGCTTGGAATTCTACCATCAAGATGAGCTCCTTTGAAGCTATCTATGGGCGGCTGCCCCCTTCCTTAATGGACTATGTCTAGTGCAGCTCAATAGTGGCAGCTGTCGATGACCTGCCGATGGACCGGTCGACCACCATTGGTACTCTCAAAACCAATCTATAGTGTGCTGAATTGCGTATGAAGAACCAGGCCGATGCTCATCGCACTAATAAGGAGTTCCAAATAGATGATTGGTCTTCGTCAAATTACAACCATAAAGACAAGTTACAGCAGCCAATCGACAATCCCATAAGCTGGCTAAATGATATTATGGACCCTTTTGTATAATAGAACGGATTAGTCTAGTGGCCTAGTGACTACAACTGCCAGACTATACCAAAATTCATGATGTCTTCCACATTTCCCTGCTCAAGAAATGCCACAACAATCTTACTGTCCAACAAATTGAATTACCTACCGAGACATTGGGTTCACAACCCTTAGTATATCCTGTGAGGCTTTTGGGATTCTGAAAGGTGTTATAGTAGGGAAAATTTGTCCCCCAACTCCTTGTGCAATGGCAGTCACAATCTCTCATGGAAGTTACAGGGGAGTCAGCTGCTGATTTCAATAGGAAATTTTCGGCTTTCAACATTGAGGATGAAGTTCTTTTTGATGGGAACGGTAATGTTGGGGGTCTTATTGACCCAAGCCCACCAACGCCATCAGCTACAGCAGATCTAGGCCCATCCACAGCAGCTTCAACGTGAAGTGCCATTAGGGTCAACTGATCAGCTGTCGTCGCGACAGAGTGGTCGACTAACCCGACCCCCTCTAAAATTTCAAGATTATATTTAATACACTACACTTTAGTTTTCTGTTATACACTCTAGTTTTCTATTATACTGTCACTTATGGTTATTGTTAGATCCTACATATATATTTAGCATTTATCATTTTTTATTATTTTTATTTTTTTTATAACCACTTTATTCCTGCTGCTACAGGAATGAGAAGAATATATTCGATTTTCTCACTGCTCACGTCTGACTCTCTCTCTCTCTTCCGCTTGCTTCTTGATTCTTCAGCCTTCTGTCACGTTGCTCCCCTCTCCTGTCGACTGCAGATTTCTCTACACCAAACCCATTTTTGCGCTCCAGAACGGTGAAACTCACATACAGCTAACACTGCATGCAACATATTTCGTTAGAGTAAAACTCTTCTCTCTCTCTCTCTCTCTCTCTCTTCTAATTTCAATGAGTCTTGTATATAAAAATTGAGTCATAAATAAGTTGTAAATAATTAAAAATTTCAGCAATGATCCTTTCCATTTATTATCATTTCATGAGTAGAAGTTTCAACGGCCGCCCCATTACACAAGCTTTCCTGCTGTCAAAAGGTAGAGTTAGAGATTTATCTAGCATTATAAATGAGGGTGGAGGAACAACGAAAGTCAAATTTAGAATTTCAATTTTGGCTTTGAATTTTAGCGGAATTTCGAAATCCATTCAAATTTCTCTTCCATATGTAAATAAATTCTGCTTATAGGGAATTTAGAAGACAGAATTCTGATTTTAAATAATACAAATTAACTCATTTAAATAACATTACTGCTATAATTTGTGCGCCTTATCAAATTCTAATATAGTATATCAACTTAAATTTTGTTACTGAATGATATATTCAGCAAGTTCATTTCATCCACATGATCGAATTTACATGATTAAATTCTTTATTCCCTAAAATCTATTATTCAATTTATAATATCATATACGAATATAAGACTGATCATTAATTAATAATAATGATGATGATAATGAGTTTTTATTCTAAAAAGTATATATAAAATGTAAATTAGGTGATAAAAATTCAGAATTCGAAAACCCTGTCAACATGAGGCCTAAGTTCTAGAATTCAAAAACCCTGTCAACAGATTGCAGGAGGTGTTGAAGGCTCAATTACTTATCCCAAAAATGTGGAACAGTGAAGGTATTAGATCTCAATTGTGTGCTGGTTGTGGTTGTAAGGAAGTGCTGGGGTTCAACCCGAATACACAACTCGGTGCAGTGGAACAAAACTCGAATCCCCTATCAATCTTCAATTATCAAACTCGTGAATATAAGAAATACAATAATACGCAACGATTTTTAAACATGAAAAATTTGGTTAGTAATAAAAGGAAAAAATTATGGGACAATACGTTCAAGCAAATCTACTATAACAGTGTGGTTATAGAAACTTTATAAATATAAGAATTAGATATCTTATGATAAATAGATCCATAACCCACCAAAAAGAGTGGTGCAAAATGAAGATAGGAAAGGAGGGATGTCAAAGGCTTTACATGTTGATGGCCGAAGTAGAGAGGTGAGTAGGGACAATTGAAAAATGAAATAATAAAATAAAGAAAGAACGGTGGCGATTTAGTTTTCAGATATAGACTTTAGACTGAGAGATGCTTATCACTTTAGATTTCATGTGTATTTGCAGTTTTTTTCCTATCTGAAATATGAAAAAATCAAGAGATGGGAAATTCTGTTGAATTTTAATAGAATTTCTTCTTTTGTTTTTGTTATTTTATAAAAAAAATGTTTATACTTTCATATTTGTATATAAGTTAGGTGGTAATGGATTTAGTAAACTTCGAGGTGGCATGAGGAATTGCAGCCAAAGGAGGAGAAGCATCTTATCCCTAATCATAAATGATACATTATAGAAGTTGTCCTTTGATATTTATTAGAAAATATTAGGTTGTCATTTAATATTTATTAGATCTTCCATAAATAAATAGGAAATTTATCTCAATCAAATATCTCATGTATGTACTGTTGGCACACAACGGATGGCCAGACAAGAGTGGACGGTAGGACAATGAAGGCACCATACACACACACAATGAAGTGCAATGGAAGAAAGAAAAATGAATATCAAATATTTTATATGAAAAATTCTTTTAAATTAAAGGAAAAATCACGGAACACTTGATCCTCAAATAAATCACTATATGAGATTTTGTTTTATAAATCACCAGAGGAGAAAATGAAAAACAGAGCACAAACAACACTTGTGTTTTTCTCTCACAGCTCTTGTTTCTTCCACTTTTCCTCTCATATATCTTATATAAAGCTCTACACATAGCAGCCTCTTACCCCGGAATATAGCCATTGTCTGTGTATACATATATATAGAGAAAGAAAGAGAGGTGCTGGGAGACCACCAACCACCTTGGTTGCATGGGGGTTGGTGCTCCGCTTCCAAGGTCTGCAACACAGGCGCACACCCTATCTTGCAGCAGGCAACACATGCATGCTTTGTAGACAGTCCTACCAACTCTTCAGAAATAATGTCTTCTTAACTATCCAATAAGGTAGGTCAACTGCATGCTCATTATAGCAAACTATCATGTAGCATGTTTATTTTTAGCCAATCAACGCCCGTTGATCATCTTCTACTCTTGTTTGATCAGCGCCCTTGTTGACCGAAATTTATGGCGTTAGAGGCACTTTCATATAGTCTGCAGACCTCAGCCTCAGAGGTTTGACAGCTCAGAAGATCTTCTGAGCTGACCTCCACGTGTGCTTTGCATCTTCAAGTCCTCAAGCCTCCAAAAATGCCTCCAGGCATTATCGATGGATCTCAGATTCTAACAGTACAGGTTCTCGGATATTTCATTGTAGTCACGTTCATTTTTAAAATCCATGGATGATTGCACAAGTCCACGGTCCATATCCACGCATGAGTTCGCGGAACATTTTTTCACAAAGGGAGTGACACCAATATGCACCTTACTTAATCTACACATTCATAGGGTTTTAATGTAATAAAATCTATGCAATTATGAACATATTGTCAAATGAGATAACTCATAAAAAACCTCTTATGATAATAAAAATCTCAACTATCGAAAATATAGAGTTTTAATTATCTATTCATAAATTATTCACTTGAAAATAAATTATTATTGTAGAATTAATTTTAAAATCCCCACCTAATTAAACCTAAAAAATGCTTTCATCTTAAATCGATGGACCAATTTTTTTAATTAATAGGGAATAGGATCGAAGCATGCCATCAAAATACTCTAATGAGACAAATAGGTTCTTTCTGCTTTAAAGAAAAGGTCAATATTTAAGCATTAAAAGATATATATCGACATGCCCTCGGCCCTGATATTACAATTTAATTTTTAATAATTCAACTTTAACTTATGATAAAGGTTTGATTAATACGCTAATTTAACCATACCCAAAATTAGAATACAATCTTATAATAAATACTATTAAACAGTTTGATATTAAATATATATAACAAATCTAGAATCTTAAAGTTCTATCTAAAAGTTGTTCTGATAAATCCTACTTGAATAACTAATATTTGAAAGTAATAAAAAGTATCATCAAACTCTATAACAAAATATTCAATATCACACCCAAATGTAAATTTAAAGGCCCACGGTTATATACAGATGATTAAAAATCTAAAATAATAAACTCTAGATCTAAATAATCAAAATACAAATAAACATCAAAAAAACTAGTCTTCCGAGAAAGCTCCTCACATCATTCAAAATCTTTGTAAATTATGTACAAATCTGTTAATTTAAAAGGTTAGTAAAAAAAAAAAAAGATGGAGATTGGCATGCATCAAAGTATATGTAATTATATATATATATGTATGTATGTATGTATAATAAACAAATATGTAAAGGACAATAATAATGATCAAATCAAAATTTTAAAAATGTGATGAAATATCAAAAAATCGTGTAAAAATATAAGAATTAAAAATTAGTAATATTATATCCAATAAATGTCAATCATCAAATTTTGAGTTATAATTGCTTTCATATAACTAAAAATCATATATCATTATTTATGATTCAAGAATGGGCCAACTATATATTATTTTTTATAGTTTAGCCAAATATCATTTTCTAACTTGTGGATGTTAAATTTGACTTTCGATTTGTAAGTAATACATTATAATAACTTTAAATATATTTTGTCAATTTTTATAATAATTCTTGCTTAAGCAAAACTAAAAACTTTGCACTAAACTATAAATATATAATTTTTTCTTTAAAAATAAGAAAATAAATTATCTTTATCAAAATTAAAATAGAGTTTTTGCCAAACTAGTATAAAATAATCATGCAAGAATAAATTATCAAAAATTTCATGACTTTAAAACAATATGCTTAAATTTAAGACATAAGCATTGGAAATCTTTAAAGAATGGTACTAAAACTAACATTTATGCAATATATAAGTAAGTAAACATTATACGTATCAGTATTTAGACAAAAAATACTTAAAAATTTTATAAAAAAATTAAAAATAATGATAGAATATATTGAGATATACTTGTCTTCATTTGAAATTATTAAAGATTAGTTTAGATTTATCAAAAATTAACTTAGATTCATTTTCTTATTCTTCCTCTCTTCTTCTCTTTCTTTACCTCTTCTTCATTTGTCTTTTCCATCAAAAATCTATGTGAAATAAGTAGAATCAGTCAAAAATATTCTCATATAACTGATTGACACATGAGTACCAATCAATATGAGTCAAGTATAGAGACGTAATTAAGCCTCTGCATGAGCATCTATTAGATGTATATATGGCGCCATTATTTTTAAACAAATATGCACGAGTGTATCTTATACATATCCCAGGCTTGACGATTATGTTTAAAATATGCTCATATATGACTCCAGCGCACATCAAACGCAGCCTATGCCTATACTACTACAAATTAATAATTAATTTCTGATTCAAACTCCTATTTAATATTAATAATTCATCAATGTACTAAAATTCAATGTCATTATATAAATTTAGAATTTCAACCTCACATATATATAAATTAACAATTCCAGTCATAATAATAAAACACCATCAAAATTCCTCGTCAAACCTTAAAATTGATTTCATCTTGAGCTCACCTTTTCTTATATAAAAGGAATGATGATCGAAATATGCCGCTCAAATATTAAATTAAGAGTAAGATATCCCTCATTATTTAGAAGAAAAGGCAATGCGTGAAGTGTTACATGAGATTTATATATATAGATCAATAACGTTACGTGTAAGAATCAAAAGCTACCAGAATTTTCTAGTTAAACCTAAAAGAGTGATTTTTTTCTGGAATTTATTGCTCATTTTTTTAATGGAAAGATGGTTGAAACAAGCCAGGGAAAGATTCTACTGAAATACAAAAATGATTATTTTCTTATAAATAAAGGCAATGTATATTGGCCCAGCCGCTATGTATTTCCTTTACATAGGGAAAAACTAGCTTCTGCATTCTTTCTTTGCCTTCCCATTTCTTTAATTTCCACTGTGAATGACTGAAAAACCCTAATTGGTGTTTTTGTTTACCAAACCTTAAAGCCTATCAATTTAAAATTTATTGTGATTTGTTTTTAATAATTTGAGCTTTTTGGCTATCCCAACCGCTGAAATTAAGCAATAAAAAATGAATTACAGATATTAAAACACTCCATTAAAACAGAAATAGAATAAAAAATTTTCACTATATATAATATAATCTTAATTGTTGGGACAATAATAGAGCCTAAAATTAGAACAACCATGACAAGCCTATCAACTACGTATAAGAAATCGTGGAAGCCCTATCTTATGACCAAAATCTTTGACATCATCTTGGACTTGCTGTCTGTACTCTCTAAAGCTAAACTTTCTATAAAGTGGACGCTCCTTGTAGCTCTGGATTACAGCGTCGTATGATGGACATAGAAAATATGCAGTTGAAAACCTCTCCATTTTTTGATTTGTCACCACCCGATGCTCAACACTCTTATACATACCGTTGCTCCAAGCCTATCACAAATCTTAAAAGAATGTCATAAAATTATGGTTGAATTATCACAATGTCAAGACTAAAGAAAGTTTTTTCAAAATTATAAAACTATGTTATCTAACTTGTCAATATAGTCGGTTATTAGTGTACTATGGAGGAAGATGGTAACTAGATGGTAGTTACCCTTTTTTGGCAGGGATCACAGCCACCCTTGTGGTTGGGAACAAAAGCAACAGCCTATAGATTCCATTTTTTCTAGTTGGGTCAATTGTAACTGAAAAAGATTCATTCTCCCTTTAATATGACCTCTCAAAAATAAAGACATGCATGATAAGATTAGCGATTAAATATATCATACAATTTCATCTAAAGTGAATAATATTTCAAACAAAATAAGCTCAACCTCAGAACTCGCTTGTCATTATCACAATCTCAGCATGGGTATTTAGATATTTAAAATATTATGTAATTTAATTATAATTATTATGTAACCATGAGATCATAGTATAGTTAATTTACTCTCTCTCCATTGTTTGCTTCTCTATAACATATGAATGGGTAAATTTAAAAGAGTTCTATAATTTGAAGAATGAATATGAATTTCTCAACTCTAACAATTAATGGAGAAAAGCAATTTAAAATAGATCAGATGGTGTAACAAGAGTACCCATCCACACGGCTTGCCACCCCAAAATGTAGGCAACCTCAAGGAGCACACTTCTTTGAGCCCAAATTTTATTATGGGGTTAGGAAATAAATATTAAAATAAAGCACTATAAGTTAAAATAAAAAGGTCATAAAAAAATATATTATCAAATTTACAAAAAAAATTTTTACTATTATTGTTAAATCATTTGATTCTTTCATAAAAAAATAAATCTTTAATTCAAGATGTGACTACAAATAAAAAAATATTTACTTTTCAAAACTCATATTACAAAGCTTAAATAAGGTGCTCTCAAAATGGTCAAGATTGCATGTAAATATAGGGGAGGAAGGGTGGTCACAACCACTTGTGGTGGCCCTCTAACACCTATTATCTTCATATTAGCTCTACTTATCATAAATTCTCGCCTAAATTCATATTTCAATTAACAGGAAAGACGATTTGAATTATACTAGATATCTGTCTTGGTTGGTAGGCAAACTTGTTTGACCTAATAAGGTATCAAAAGATGAATTTGAGACTTTGTAAATAAGCTAACTAAGTCTTGTATCAAACTAATAGGCTCAATGAGTCGATAACCCACCACTGGGCTACCTTTTACTCCTCTTCCTGTTTTATCTTTTCTTTTAATAATGAATAATATCACCCAAAGTACTTTCTGTGTAATCTCACTTGAAAAGACTTGTTGCATAATTTACATGAGTGTTGTTATGTCCGCCTAGTGAACTAATTTTTTTCTCTATCCAATGATCAAAATTAAAATTTAAAAAATAAATAAATTAATTAAATATCATTTAAATTATCTGATACAATCTATATCATTTATTTTTAAACTTCTAATTTTACCTAAATGAGTGCTATTATGATCATCCTAAAACTGTTATAACATTTTACATATGTATCAAATAACTAGAATTAAGGTGTTATAAATGGTGGATATTAGTAGTCATTTAAATCACTACATACAATATCCACAATCATTTTCTAACCTCTGGCATTGACAGCTTGGTAGTTATAAGAACCAAAGTACTAAAAAAAACACGGAAGCTCTCAATCTACATGTGTAAAAGTCAAGAAATTACCTGGAACAAGTCACCAATATTGACGATGAGAGCCTCAGGGTTAGGCTTGACAGAGATCCATTTGCCATCCTTGACAAGTTGTAAGCCACCGACTTGATCTTGAAACAAAATCGTGAGGAAATCGCTGTCAGTGTGCGGCATCAAGCCGAAGACGTGCGAGTATTTCGGGCACGGAGGGTATCTGTTCATGCGCAGATAGCAAGTGCTCGGCAAACAGTTTTGTTCTAAGAAGGTTGATTCATCGCCCATTCTTTCTACTAATATATTGGCCAATCTTTCAGCTAACTCTGATACTTCCTCTGCAAATCTCTTCGTTACTGAGCTGAAGACAAATATATAATGATAAAATGAGAAGTTAGAAGAAAGGTATGATGCATATGTATATGCGGGGTTGCAGGAGGTTGGCCGCTGCAAACAAGGTCACCGGAGGTGGACCGGTGCCTGAGGGCGGCTGAGGGAATTTCGGCTTAGAAGGGGCAGGCAAGACTGGTAGATAATTTTCACACTAGTTTGACGATGAATATATAGACCTATCCTTATATGGTGTTATACATAGGGGGTTGCCGGAGGTGGGCCGGTGCAGAGTTCGCCGGTGGTAGACCTATGCTTGTAGGTGGCTGGGGCACAGCACCACGGTAAGGGCTGGGGTGGGGTTTTCTTGAAACGGTAAATGAAATTTCGTAAATTATGTTCGACTTTGTTAAAATCGCTACCGTCTGCCTTAGATACAAAAATGGTGTGAACAAAATTTTGTGAAATGCCGGAGGTAAAATTCTGTAATGATTTTCGGCATTTCATTTGAATTAAGAATGTATTAGTATTTTATATTTTTATTAAGGTAAATCTACGTAAACTTCTAATTCACATATTCTCATTTACTCATCTGTTATTTCTCCTGATTCTTGTGTAGATTTCATCATTCTTCGGATAAATATTGCCTTTACAATATATATTAGAAGTTCTATACATTCCATTGAAATATGTATTTGTTAATATACTTTAAATTTGTAATATAATTTAATAAAATTTTATAATGTTTTGTTTTACACTTTGAAAGTAGAATGCCACCTCACTTCCATCAATTCAGATTTCACCATAGATGAAAGTTGCCTATATGCAAAAGAAAAACTCCAATCGATTTTAGGGTTATGTCAAAAGTTGAAAGCGAAATCGAAATTTAAGATTTCACTACTGATTCTTTCACTACCCACCCCTAATTGGTCAGGTGGAACCAAATATGAATAAATATATAAATTTGGCTA
The DNA here is from genome assembly GCA_033239525.1 of Nepenthes gracilis. Lineage (NCBI taxonomy): Eukaryota > Viridiplantae > Streptophyta > Magnoliopsida > Caryophyllales > Nepenthaceae > Nepenthes > Nepenthes gracilis. The sequence goes on along the minus strand of BSYO01000038.1, from coordinate 2,361,690 downwards.
TATATATATACTTAGTTAATCTCACTTTTTATAATAAATATTTTCAGGTAATATTTATTTATAACCATTATTTTACAGCTACATAAAAATATAGAAATAAAATAAAAATTGATATTATCGATAATATTTATTTTCACCAAATTTTTTCAACCAGATATCCCTTGTAGTGAGTGATGAACATCCTTCTATGGTTCGGTACATGCTATAATAATGGCAGAAGCATGGCTAAGCATGAAGGGCACAGGCCATAATGCAGATAAGTCAAGAATGGGATAGAAGGAAAACAATTAAATAAATAGCACAAAGCATAAGGGCATATTTAGTATTATTTTTAAATTATTTTTTAAAACATTATAATGAAATATTTTCTAAAATAACTTCTTTACAAAATACCCTATAGACACTATACGATCGCGTGAAATCCAAACTATATACATCAGTAGACATAAATAATGATAGATGAATGATATATTATATTAATAGTATCATTGATGAGTCCCAGTACCCAGGGCCCACAAAGAACGGCTCAAAAGTCCAGCATACAGTCCAAGAGGCCCACCAGGTTAATCTGGCCAAGATTTTAAATTGGCCCGAGAGGCCCAAGGATAGCCATCCATGTCTGAATGTTCCCAAGAGCCTAACTTAGCCCGAGAGGTTAAGCTAGCCCTAGGAGCTTGAGGACCTCGAGGAGCCCAAATGACCAAGATAGCACCTGAGACAAACTCAACCTAGAAAGCTCAAAGGCACATTGAGAGGCCAACGTCTCCAATAAGACCCCCGAAAGGCGTGAAGCTACGGACATGGTTCTAGGAGCCCAAAGACCCTTCGCTGGTCAGGCTCCCATTTAGAGTCTGAGAACATCTAACTTCATGAGTCCGCAGACTTGACAAAGGCTAGGAAGACTTTTCAACGACGAGGACTATTTCGACATTCTTGAAACGCCAGAATGGAGGAAAGGAGCCCAAAATGACTGAGGACACCAGCTCAGACGTCTCATTGTTACCAAGAAGCATGCGTTTCCTACAACACGCAACCACCACAGGAAATGATGACCTGCAGAACACGCTCGATCACATCAAGAATGACGTTACACGCAACGTGTTTGACGCAGCACACCGAATTGACAGAGTTGGTGGCTAGCTTCTCTGCACACGCCAGCGTCATGTGGGCCCATTTCAAGAGTAGATCCTCTACTATAAATACCTCATTTAAGCACATAAAAAGGGGGAGAGCACTGAAGAAACAAAACTGCCAGCATCTATACAAGTAGTGCCCAGGAGAGAGAACAAGAACAGGGAAAAAGGGAACAAGATTTCCCGCTTTACAATTCTGTGTAGCTTCCTTCTACTTTACAAAATTGAGCACTTGTAATCTGTTCAATGATAGTGGAACCATTTCAGACCTACCATCCTATGGTTTTTTCCTCTGGTTAAAGGGGTTTTCCACGTAAATTCTCATGCATTATTCTCTCCCTTTTCCTGTCCTATCACGCTCACTAAATCAAACACAAAATCATCAAATCCCTTGTGTGTTGCACGGCCTCCACCCGAGCGATCCCAGAGGATCCGCGCGGTCAAATTGGATCTTCGTTGGAATCCAAGGATGCAATATTGGCGCCGTCTATGGGAAGCAACTGAAAGTTTTCTTTTCACATCTTCACAGAATGTCCAGAAACACTCTGACAACCTGCCTCCAAAGTCCGGTATGGTAAACACCAGGGCACAAGCTAGTGCGTCGGTAAGAGGGGTAGCCTCATGTAACAATGGCCTCGACCCCTCCGTCGGGATAGAGAACCACCCTTACCCGATTGTTTGGGCTTTAGCTGCCAGAATGGATGACATGTCCAAGGCCTTCCTAACACTCTACTCCAAAATGGATGAGCAGGCAAGAGAAGCCCCTTTCAAGGCCTCCCAAGCGGGGACATCCCGAAATGGGGTCAGGGGGAGAGAGTTGTAACGTCCCCGGCGCATCCGCATGTAGATATTGTCCGCTTTGGGTTGGAAAAATTTCACGGCGTCCCAGGCCATCACACGGCCCGCATCGTTTTATTCCTGGCAGACGGAGTCCACCGCCCCCTAAACGCGTCTACAAGAGAGAGGTATCCACGCCCTTATACAGGCACGCTTCGTTCCCTCTTCATCCGATGTGGGACTCTATAAGAGCGCCTAGACCGGCAGCCGGCCAACATGAAATTCTTGAGAACCCAAGTCACCTCGAGCAGCAAGGCCCCTCATAGACTTGAGGGATGCTTGGGTCTTCGGATCCAGAGGCGCAACCCTAGATCCATCCAAAGTAACCAAGAGTGCGCTTCTCGGGAGGTGGTTCCACAGGATGATACCCCTCCAACGGTCAGGGCAACCTCCGAGCAGCATGCGGGCCAAGAACCTTACGAGTTGAGGCACTATCTCAATGAAAAGAAGATAACAGCCCCACCCCATGTGGAGAAAAAATGTGAAAAAGTTTGGAACCGTGTCTTCGGCGAGAGCAGCAGGGGAGGGGCCAATGTGCCCCAATCCTCATTCATAATAGAAATTAGGGCAAGGACACTCCCGCTAAAGTTCAAAATGCCAAATCTTGATACTTACGATGGAAGTGCTGACCCGATGGACCACCTGAACCACTTCCGCGAACACTTGAGTTTCCAAGGATTGGACAAAACGACCATGTGTCAGTGCTTCCCCCTGACGCTGAAGAGGGACGCAAGAGTGTGGTTCTACGGGATGCCAGCAGACTCTATTCACACATTTAGCGAGTTGGCAGCGACTTTTCTCTCATAATTCGCCTCCAGCCGGAGTGTGAAAAAATATCCATGGCACCTCACACGGGTAAAGCAGGGTGCCAGGGAGAGTTTAAGGGATTCCTGGCCCGATTCATAGCCGAGGCCAGACAAATCCCCAAATTGACCGATGGGGTAAGGCTAAACGCTTTCCTGTCTGCCATTGAGGGAGGCACTTTTTTCAAGCACCTCATCCATAAGGGTCCCCAGACGTTTGCAGAGGCCGAGACCGTGGCCAGAGCATATATCGAGGCCGAAGAGGCCAACGACGTCAAGCATCCAGAGAAGGATGAGAACCCCCACCCAAGGGCGGTGGAGGGAAAAAGGAAGGGTGGGGACTATCAGAGTCCCCAGATGATAAAAAAAGTAGCACAAGTCCGAGCAGACCACCTAAAGAGAGCCAAGGCCTGTGCACCTCACACCATTAAACGACACCCACACGAACATGCTAATTCAGATCCAGGAGGAAGAATTCCTGAAGTGGCCCAAGTCGCTGAAGAACCTGGAAGGTGGCGATCAGACAAAGTACTGTGACTATCACTACTACGGGGGCCATAGTACTGAGGACTACAGAATACTACAGAGAGAAATTGAGGAGCTGATCAAGGGGGTCACCTCAACCGCTTCTTACAAAGACCCGGACGAGTTTTTGAAATATCATGCGATATTGGGGCTGACCACCCCAAAAACCGAGTAGCAATGGGGGTCATGAACATGATATCAACCCAACCGGCCAGAGAAGACGGACAGGAGCTCGTTGTTGCAAAGAAACCAAGGATGGGAACCAGGGACAAAGTTATTTGTTTTAGCAACGAGGACATGGCCCATGTAACTTCCCCCCACTCCGATCCCTTGGTTGTAACCGTACTCGTTTCGGACGGAGCAAATAACTACCAAATGAAATGAGTTTTCATTGATAATGAAAGTTCCAGGAAGTTACTCTATCTCGATGCCTATCTTAAATTGGGACTCAAGAAAAGTCAAATGAGAGCACCAGAGGGAACACTTTACGGGCTGGACAATGAGCCAGTACCCGTTCAGGGTATCGTTTGGTTGGAGGCAATGTTGGGGACATATTCGAGGATGGCATCCAAGGTCCTCACCTTTTTGGTCATGGACCTTCCGTCAGTTTACAATGCAATATTCGGGCGTCCCTACTTGGCCACCTTTGGTGCAGTAACTTCCATTTCACACCTAAAAATAAAGTTTCCAACCCCATTTGGCATTGGGGAGGTCCTCGGAGACCAGCCCACAGGACGGGTGTGCTATTTGTCACAGGCCATGCAGACGGCCCTTCCACAGCCAATGGAAGATATTGACCTGAGGGATGAGGCCACGTTGCAACAAGCACAGCCTGGGGAGCCAACCATTCGAGTCTTGCTCGATCTCGAGGACCCAAAGGAATATGTTCACATTGGAAGCTCGATGCCAGAGTCCATTCGAGATGAACTAACCAGCTTCCTGCACGAGAACTCGGACGTATTTGCCTAGTCCTCAAGCGATATGCTAGGAATCTCTACTCGGACCATGGTCTACAAATTTGGTATAGATCCTCGTCATAAACCCGTCAGGCAGAAACGCAGGAATTACTCCACAGAATAGTTAGTGGCCATATGTGAAGAGGTGAAGAAGCTCCTAGATGCTAGGTTCATCTGAGAAGTGTAGTACTCGGACTGGCTGGCCAACTTAGTCATGGTAAAAAAGAAAAACGGAAAGTAAAGAATATGCGTAGACTTCACAGACCTCAATAAAGCATACCCCAAGGACAGCTTCCCTCTGCCCAGAATTGGCCAGCTCACAGACTCAACGATCGGCCACGAATTCTTAAGTTTCATGGATGCGTACTCAGGCTACAATCAGATAAAGATGAGTCTCGAGGATAAGGAGCACACGTCGTTCATGACAGACTAAGGGACGTATTGTTACAAAGTAATGCCCTTCGGTCTCAAAAATAATGGCAGGACTTACCAGTGACTCGTGAACAAAATATTCCAGGACCAGATAGGCAGGAACGTGGAGGTCTACGTTGATGATGTGCTTGTCAAAAGCAGAGTGAGTGGCCACCACGTCCAGGACTTGGCCAAAGCCTTACACGTGCTCAGAACCCACCAGATGAAGCACAATCCGAGCAAGTGTACATTCGGAGTGGCGTCGGAAATGTTCCTGGGTTACATCGTGTTGCATCAGGGGATCGAGGCTAACCCAGAAAAGATAAAGGCCATTCTCGACATGTGATCTCCCCAAACAATAAAAGGAGGTACAGAAGCTCACTGAGCGGGTGGCAGCCCTCTCTTGCTTCCTGGCCAAATCAGCCGAGAAGCACTTGCCATTCTTCAAAGCCCTAAGGGGAACGAAGACCCAAGGCTTTCGGTGGAATGACGACTACGAGGAGGCATTCTAAAGGCTTAAAAACTACCTGTCAAGCCCGCCTCTTTTAGCTTTTCCCCAACCAGGTGAGGAACTGTATCTATACCTCTTTGTATTCGACACGGCCTTGAGCTCGATTCTAGTACGGTTGCAACATGGTAGTCAACAGCCCATATACTGTGTAAGTAAGACTCTGGCGGACACAGAGACCAGATACCCGCACATGGAAAAGATCACCCTGGCATTAGTATATTCTGCACAAAAGCATAGACCCTATTTCCAAGTGCATAGGGTGGTGGTCCTAACTGACCAATAGTTTAGGGCCATCTTGCAGAAGTCTGAGGTATTCGGACTGCTGGTCAAATGGGCCATTGAATTGGGTGAGTTTGATATCGAGTTTCGCCCGAGACCGGCCTTGAAAGGTCAGGCCCTCGCAGATTTTGTTGCGGAGACGACGCTAGCCCACGTGACCTGAGCCGGCCCGAGGTGGGCAAATTGAGTAGCGCACCAACGTGGACGCTACACGTGGACGACTCCTCAATGAAGGACAGTTGTAGAGCTGGCGTTGTGCTACAGATCCCCGAAGGGTCGAAGATAAAATATTCAATGACCTTAGGGTTCTCGGCCTCCATTAACGTCGTGGAATACGAAGCCTTACTGGTGGGACTTCGATTAGCCAAGGAATGCTCCACCAAAAACCTAATCGTTTACAACGATCTCGAGTTGATCGTCAACCAAGTCCATGGGCACTTTGAAGTTAACAACCCACAATTCTCCAAGTATCTCTCAAAAGTCAAGAGTACGACCTCAAACTTCAAGGAAGTCAAATTCGTCCACATTCTAAGGGAAGAAAATGGGAAAGCTAACACGTTGGCAAGAGCAGCGGCTTTAGGAGACCCAGAATAGTATAACCGAGGAATGTGAGAAATCCTAAACACATCCAACATCGAAGACCCAGAGCCAGAAGTGATGCAAGTGTCAGACGGCAGCACCTAGATGACTCCTAACTTGAGGTATATGTCTGACGGCACGTTACCTGAAGACCCGAATGAAGCCAAAAGAATAAAAAAGACAGCGGGATGGTATATGGCTATGGATGGCCAATTGTACCGGTAGGGGTTCTTGACCCCTTACTTAAGGTGCCTCACCCCCGAGGAAGCCGAGTACGCCCTCCAAGTGGTGCACCTCCGAATCTACGAGGCCCACATTGAGGAAAAGAACCTAACCTTTAAGCCCATGAGGCAAGGGTACTATTGGCCAAAAATAAAATATGATGCCATAGACTTTGTACGCAAGTGTGAAAACTGCCAAATCCACGGCAACATGAGCCACCCCCCACACAGAGCTTCGACTGCTACAATCACCATGGCCTTTCGCCCAATGGGGGATTGACATTCCCGGACCGCTCCCATTAGTGGCCGAACAGAGGAAGTTCCCAATTGTCGAAATAGATTATTTCATTAAGTGGGTGGAGGCGATGCCGCTCGCTAGGATAACAGAACAAAATGCCACTGAATTTGTCTGGCAGAATATCGTGTGCAGATTTGGAATCCCCGAGTGCATTGTGATCGACAACGGGACACAGTTCACTGGGACATGGTTTACTAAGTATTGTGCCAGCCTAAGCATCAACTTGGTCTATACGTCCGTCGCATACCCCCTGACCAACGGACAGGTAGAGGTCACGAACCGCACTATCTTGCATGGACTCAAGATGAAACTGCAACATTTCGGGGGCTCATGGGTGCACGAGTTGCTGTCTGTTCTCTTGTCATACAGGACAACCCCGAGGAAACCCACGAGGAAGACCCCCTTTAGCCTCTACTATGGGGTTGAAGCGATCATTCCGATAGAGGTTGGCCTCCCAAGTCTCCGGGTAGAATGCTTCAGTTCGGACCACAACGGCCAGAGGCTTCGGGAAAAACCTTGACATGCTCGAAGAAATCCGTGACCAAACAAGGTTGAGGATAGCGGTATACCAGCAACGGGTTGCCCACAATTACGATAAGAAAGTGAAGGCATCTCAATTTGAGGTAGGGGACCTAGTGCTAAGGAGCATAGAGGCCACGGGTAAAAATACCGACAGAAATAAACTCTCCCCAAATTGGAAAGGGCCGTTCTTGGTCTCTGCTATCCTTTGAAGCAGGGCCTATTAGTTACGCACCTAAGAAGGCAGGCTGGTCCCCCAAACATGGAACGCCGCGTACCTCAAGAAGTATTACCAATGAGCGCACAGGCGATCGAGTAAGGAAAAATGTGTCGTTTGATATACTCAAAACACGTTTTACCAATCTAATTGTCTGCCTTTCATTCCCTATCTTGAATATCATTGAATATTGCATGCCATCCTGATAACTTACTAGACCTAGGCTGCCCCTAAGTCAAGTGAAAGCGACCCTCTCACTTGCATTAAAAAACTCGGCTATGACCGACCGACCTGAGAGGTCGGACTAAAACTCGGCTATGACCAAGTGACCTGAGAGGTTGGACTAAAACTCGACTATGATCGAGCGACCCAAGAGGTCAGAATAAACTTGGACGTATTCGAGATACCCAAAAGGTCAAATTTAAAACTTGGCACAATGCCAAGCAACCATGAAGGTTGGGCTAAAAACTTATGGAGCTTAAAGACAGCAAGCATGTCACGACCCTAGATGTAGCATCTTTAGCCTAAGATGGTCAAAGGTTTAGGCATTAAACTGGCATAAGACTAACTTATTTAGCAGCATGTTGCAAAAGAACAGAACACTTGTGCAATTCGAGTAGGGGAATCAAGTTCTCTAACTTAAGCAACATAAATTTTACTCATATACAAAACATGTGTATAGCGCTATGCATGTTAAAAAAAAAAAAAACTCTCTACAAAGTTAGCAGCTAGCTCTTGGAGGATCCTAGCTGAGGAGGGGTCCCTTGCTGCTGACCTTCCCGTGATTCGGAAGGCCCCATTTGGCCTGACGATCCCAGTCGCTCAGAAGATTGGGGATTGCCTGGTGGCCTAGACCGTGAGGGGCTAGGAAACGCCCTTCCTGGGAGGCCATACAAGTCCTCTAAACATGTAGCACTGGCATTCTAAGGATCGAGCATGGCCGTGGGAAACCGCGGATGTAACAATCGTATCACTAGGTGACACAAATTGATGTCATCCCAGTACTTGCCCTCCAGCCCCGGCGCTATATCCACGGCCCTCACCAAAGCCCTCAGCACTTCCTCTAGCTGGAGGTTCTTGTCTTGGAGAAGCCCATACTGAATCTGCTGAAACCTCAAAGTGTCCTTAAGAGAGGCAATTTTTCCCTTTGCTTCGGCAAGCTCAACTTCCAAGCGTTGGCTGGCTTCTCCGGCAACTCTCAGTGACTCCAGCACCAATAAGCCGGTCAAGGTTCCCAACAAGATCCTAAAACTGTGAGAAAAGACAAAACCATTGAGGCATGAACGGCGGGAAGCAAGAGGCTAAAAGGCTTAGGAAAGATGATAAAATACCCGAGAGACGAGAGAGCCGTGGCCTAAACCACCCTCTCTTATGGCCTTGGCCCCCAATGGCTCCACAGTAGGTGCCGCAGAGACCTCGACCATGGTCTCGGGCGGACGTGCATCTCCATCAAAATCGAAGACTGGGGCTCAACAGGTTCCAGAAGGCTCTGCAATCAAAATCCTAGCTTCACCAGCACTTAGGACATTAACAATGTCCTTGTCCAGGGTTTCCTCCCGGACCTCAACAAGATGCACTGTTTGACTATGAACTTGGACTGCAACATGAGGGAGCTCAGTTGGCACGTCAGTAGTTGGCTCAACACCGCAGAACTCCTCAGCCTCGACAGCCTCTGAAACAGGTGTCGTCACCGTCATGACCGTCCCCTCAACCTCAGTCCCCTCAACCTCCCTCACAGTATGTCCAACGCTGATGTCCTCGGATGGATCACCAATCCAATCTGAGACCTTGCTAGTGAACTCGAAGGGAACGTCAGGGATTGGCTCTTCAATGGGAGACTGGGTAGCGGAGAGATCCGCGAACTGGCTGACAGATTCAAAAGGCTGACCAGAAGACTCAATAAGAGATAAAGGTCTAGGACCTTCAGTTTCTCAGACCAACTATGCAACCAAAGTCCTCAACCCCCTAATAAGAGGCGCAATCACGGAGTCATTGTCATCGGATGAGTAGTATTCAACAATAGTCACCGGGAGTTTTGAAGTCTTAATCCGGTGACTCTTCCGTAGCCGCTCGGACGGCTCCTCAATTCTCAGAGATCTCTCTCTTTTCCTCAGTTTCCTCCTCTTCTTCTCCGGAGGAACAATAGCGCCAGGGCCCTCGGCCAAAGTCACCCACTTGGCTTTCGCCAGGTTCTCAGGCCTCAACCAAATATTCTGTTTATTCTCGTTAAAGCTATCAAGATTGGCTATCAACAAGTCCGTGACCTCCTTGGCAGCGTTCCTCTCATTCCTAGAAGCGTTCAAGCAGTGCTTGCTCACCACAATTTCCCAGACATGGGAAAGAGCCCAGTTTTCCCGGACGCCTAAAAAGAAAAACTTATCCTTCCACCTCTTAGTGGAGTTGGGGTTTCCTCCACCCATGACAACAAACTCGGGGCAAGGAGTCATGGTGATCCAGTCCAAGTTATGGGTGAAGCGGAACATGACCTTCACCATTGACACCTCAAGTACTTTATTATGACAGCGTGCGAAAACATAGAGAGAAACAAGGTACCTAATGGCGTTGGGCTGCAACCTCGCAAGCGGGACGCCCAGCTCGTTCATGATGTGGTATAACTCCGAGAACAGGGAAGCAAAGCCCACCATTGAGGTGGAATTCGTACACGGTGATAAAATCGTCATGTGGGCTAAAAGCCCTACCGGTGGGTTCAGGAACCACCATCGCCATTGTATCCGGAATGTTGCACCTCGTGTGGATGGCCTCAAGATTCCCTAGGGTTAGGGAAGAAGCAATTTCCTTAACCCCAGGCACCATGGAAACCAAAGAAGGATAGTAACAGAAATAAGAAGGGCAAGCGTCTGAGAGGAGTTGCAACGGAGAAGTTGGAGAGAAAATACTAAGGGATGCGCAATGAAAAGTGGAGGCAGAAATTGTCTTTTGAAATGACTAAAAATGGTTTTCGAAATCAAAGAGGCATGCCCATCATTACCCTTGCCACACATCAATCGCCCGTACGCTGTGAAAAGTCATGGCCCTTCGCTTCCCAAGGCAATGTCAGCTCAATTTATTGCGCATTTAATGCCCTGCAAGAGCCTAAACAGCAGCGCCAGCCAACTCTCAGACCCAAAGGAAGGCCTCGAACGTTCCAACGGCAGGCTTTAGCCCCCAATATATCCAAGGATATTCATCGGTCTCGGACTAATATGAGAAGACACCTGTCATCCAGAGATGACCAACAAGGTTCAGAATCTCAAGATGAAAATCCCTCGAATGTCTTGGGCCAGGTCAAGTACCCAGCATACTCTTGGATATTCTGGTCGGCACCACCAGACTACCACAAAAAAGGGGGCCTTCCCGAGAGGTGCGATTACATCGAATAGACATACCGAACGGTTGAGGTTCTCAAACCCTTTGGTATGGGGGTTACCCGGGGCCCACAAAGAACGGCCCAAAAGCCGAGCGTACGGTCCAAGAAGCCCACTGAGTTAATTTGGCCAAGATTTTAAATTGGCTCGAGAGGCTCGAGGGCAGCCGTCCACGTCTCAATGTTCCCGAGAGCCTAGTTTGGCCCGAGAGGTTAAGCTAGCCCTAGGAGCCCGAGGACCTCCCAAGGAGCCCAAACAACCAATATAGCACCAAAGACTAACTCAACCCAGAAAGCTCAAAGGAACCTTGAGAGGCTAACGTTTGCAACAAGACCCCAAAAGGCATGAAGCTAAGGACACAGCTCTAGGAGCCTAAAGACCTTTCACGGGTCAGGCTCCCATTTAGAGTCTGAGAACATCTAACTCCGCGAGTCCGCGGACTTGACAAAAGCCAGGAAGACTTTTCAAGGACGAGGACTATTTCGATAATCCTAAAACGCTAGAATGAAGGAAAGGAGCCCAGAACGACCGAGGGCGCCAGCTTAGACATCTCACTGTTACCAAGAAGCACTCGTTCTCTGTAACACGCAACCACCACAGAAAATGATGACCTACAGAGCACACTCGATCACGTCAAGAATGACATTACACGCAACGTGTCTACCGCACCACACCAAATTGATAGAGTTGGTGGTTGGCTTCTCTGCATACGCCATTGTCACGTGGGCCTATTTCAAGAGTAGATCCTCCACTATAAATATCTTATCTAAGCACCTAAAAAGGGGGAGAGCACTGAAGAAACAAAACTGTCGGCATCTACGCAAGGAGTGCCCAGGAGAGAGAACAAGAGCAAGAAAAAAGGGGACAAGATTCCCCTGCTTTACAATTTTATATAGCTTCCTTCTATTTTACAAAATTGAGCACTTGTAACCATTCAACGATAGTGGAACCATTTCGGACCTAGCGCCCAGTGGTTTTTTCTCCTCGTTAAAGGGAGGGTTTCTACGTAAATTCTCGTGCATTATTTCTCTCTCTTACTGCCCTATCACGCCCACTGAATCTAACACAAAATCATCAGATCCCTTGTGTGTTGCACGGATTCCGCCCGAGGGAGCCTAGAGGATCCGTGCGGTCAAATCGGATCTTCATTAGAATCCGAGGACGCAACAATCATAAAATTTTATAATTCATAAATTATATTTATTTTAAAAATAAAAATAAAAAGCAATCACTTCATAAGGCATCGAAGGAGAAAACAATAAGGTTGAATACTCATTGTCATTAATGATAATTAACAATAACATCTACATTATTAATCATTTTAGTTTTAATTAGTTTAAAAGTAGAAACTGCTCAAAATGGCCATTAATACATCCCAAGATAACAACTAAGGAATTTTTAGTCAAATTTAGAGGGACTCATTTTTTCAAAAAGACAAATTGATTGTTTTCTCTTAATTTAATTATTTTCAAAAAATAATTTTAAATTTTTAAAATTTATTAAATAATAATTATTTATTTAAAAATAAATAAATAAAATATAGAATATAAGCCTTCTAAAAACTTTTTTTAACCGTCATAAATTCTTTGGACCCTAATAAAATCTTCAATCAAATGACCAAGTAATTAATAATAATAAAATATTTTAAAATATTTAATATATATTTACATAATATTTTTAAATTATTTTATTTTTTATTTATTATGAGTCTAACAATATAAATAAATATGCTAGAGTTATATGACTAGACATTCAAAAAATATCTCTTAACATCACCAAATAAGAACATATATGACTTTATAAACTTAAAAATACCATTATTAAATTTAATTTTGAAGATAAGAATAAAAAATATATGAAATATATATTTTTATTGAAAGACGTGTAGCCCTTCAAATTAGGGGTTGGTGGCTCATGCGTCGGCCCTTAAGCCACGCTTGCAGTTCTAGAAGATTGACAATGACGTGGCCTACGAGAGACTTAGTCTAACCTACCAGGGCCACTTGGCAAGGGCACCTGCCCCATGAAGCGGTGATTAACCCTTGAAATGGGACCCCTCCAACGACACAATATTCGAAACTGGCGAACCGTACCATCTATTTAATATTTTAATTAATTGTTTATAAATAAATAATTTTAATTAAATTTTTTTAAAAATAATTCTTTTATAATCGGTTATTAAAAAATAAACGACTTAAACTATAAAAAAAATAAATTTTATTATTGTTAAGATAGAGCCGCTTAATACCACACAATCCACCCCACCCTCCTACGTCATATGCCGATTAGGCTGTCCCTTCACAACGTGACGATGTAATGTACGACACAAAATAATAATAAAGTATTAAAATTTATCATATATGAATTCTCATTATTAATGGATCACAATATTGATAATACCAATTGATCTATTGATTTAAAATAATATGATAGAACACCTTTACTTGTAAACTTATTTGTTTATCATGTTTTGTATAACATCCCGGATACATGTATTATGTATTTCGAGTATGTATTATCATATCATATATTATACGAGCACGATCTTTTTTGTTCGACAAGTATTTGTTTATTTAATTCATTCATATGATTATTAAGTAATTGTGTTATATTTTATTGATATTTATTCTATTAAGTCTATATAAATGTGACTCAAATATGATAAGTCAAAATTGATGAAAGTTAAGCCTTAATGCAAACACGCTAGGCCCGACTTAATGGCAGCATTTAGAGGGTCTATTCCTTTAAAATAAAAATTTATTTATTTATTTTTAATTATATTCTTTGTATATTAATTAAATGATTATATTATTTTAAAAAATACTAAATTTAAAAAAATTATTATTAATTAGACTATTATAAATAAGAGAGGTTAAATAACCCCTAAAAACTTTAAGCGATAAATCTTAAATGATAAAGCGGTGCTGGTGGCGAGGCAGTGAGAGGTGGCCTCTTTTCATTTTAGAGAATGAATGATGCATGTAATAAGAAGCCAAGTTGGCCTGTGTAGCACTATCTGTCTGCTATTGTAATATAAGAAATAATAAATATCTCACTAATTTATAGTTATTTTTAATTAATTTTCAATGCATAAATAAAAGGGTAGGTCTTTTTTAATTTTAAAAAATTTCTCCCTATTATAACTATATATTAGTAAAATATTTAACAGCTCTCATGAAAAATCTTTTAAATATATTATTAAATCTATTAAATTGTTGGGTTTTTCAATCGTCAAATCTCCCGTGTCACTCCATATCCACTACCCACTTGATGAGGCAGGTGGAGGTCTATATCCTCACCGTATGGAGAAAGAATGTCGGCAGCTCGCCACGTGCTCGAGAGGAGCTCGAGCGGATATTCCAGAATGAGGGCCGCTTGATAGATGCTCGCTAGGCGCTCGAGCGGATAGTCCAGAATGAGGGCCGCTCGATAGATGCTCGCCAGCCGCTCGAGCGGCCGCCGGTGATATAAAACGCGGGACTTTCGTTTTTAGGGTTATGCAAACACTTTGAGCGCCGTTCCAGAGAAGAGAAAAGAGAGAGAAGAAGAAGAAGAGGAAGATTTGAGCCTCCGTTTGGGTTTTCAATTAATTTTCAGTCTTCGGTGATCCCACGTACGCGACTCTTGCTACCGTGAAGATTGTCTACCGGGTTCCATCTCTTCTCTTATTCTTTATACTTCTTGTACGGGCTGTCCACATTAGTTGATATTATTTTTGGGTGATTTGGGGTTTGTGTAACCGGATTTGTGTAACCGATCAACTACTGATAGTGGAAACTTTGGACTCCGTGTCCCGTGGTTTTTCTCCCTCGTTTCTTAGGGAGTTTTCCACGTAAAAATCTTGTCTTTCTTGTTTGTGTGTGCTATTCGTGTGCTTGACTTCGCCTATTACGTATTTTATCGCTGTTCAAACAAGCTTTTAAATCTAACAAGTGGTATCAGAGATTTTGGTTCGTGTTGGGTATTGTGAGTTGTTTGAATCAATGGCATGTTCTTCGTTAAAAAATCTACCGTTTGGCATTGAACAGTTGAACGGGCAGGGGAACTTCATTCTCTGGCAAGAGAGGGTGAAGAATATTTTGACGAGAGAAGGGACAGTGAAGGCGTTGAAGAAGAAAGATGAAAAGCCGGAAAAAGATGACCGATGATGAATGGCAAGACAATAGAGATCTTGCAAATTGCACTATTAAGTTGTGCCTGGCGGACAACACTCTTCAAGAAGTTATTGGCCTAACTGATCCGGCGGAGATTTGGGAGAAATTGGAGAGCCGTTACAAGTCAAAATCTTTGACAACCAGATTACATGTAAAGAAGCAGTTTTATGGCTTGCGGTTATCAGAAGGAGGGAGCTTTGAGAAGCACTTGGATGAATTCAACCGGATATTAACGCAGATGTCTGCTCTTGATGAGAAAATCAAGGAGGAGGACAAGGCACTGGTTCTATTGGCTTCTCTACCGGCCACCTATGATCACATCGTCACGACCTTACTGTTCGGCAAGGATACCTTAAAGTTAGATGAAGTTATTGCCTCTTTGCTTAGGAATGAGTCCAGACGGTCACAAGGGATATCATCGTCTTCTCATTATGAGGTGCTAGTGACTGAATCCAGTGGAAGAAGTAAAAGTCGCCATCAGAAATCAGGAGAAAAAGGACGCAGCAAGTCACGGTCCAGATATCAAAATTTGGAGTGCCATCACTGTGGCAAAAAGGGCCACATCAAGAAGCACTGCTACAAATGGAAGCGTGAGAATGCTGAAGGTAGTGAGAAAAAGACTGACAAGACTCGGAAGGAAGAAAGAGCTACTATTGCTACCGGGGCCGATCTTTGGCTAGTGTGCCAAGAGGATGAGGTGGTGAATCTAGCAGATCTTGAGACTAGCTGGGTGGTGGACAGTGGTGCTTCACTTCACGTCACGTCACGGAAGGAGTATTTCACATCATACACTCCTGGCGATTTTGGAGTGTTGAAAATGGACAATGAAGCTATGTCCCGTATTGCTGGCTATGGTGATGTGTGTCTCACCACAAGTAATGGAACCAAGTTGCTGTTGAGGGACATTAGACATGTTCCGGATGTTAGACTGAATCTAATCTCGGCTGGTAAGCTTGATGATGAGGGTTTTTGTAGCACCTTCTGCGCGGGAGCATGGAAGTTGACTAGAGGGCCTCTAGTTGTGGCTCGGGGCAGAAAAGTTTCTAATTTGTATATGTTGTAAGCCTCGATTACAGCGGGAGATGTGCATGTTGCTAGAGATGATGAGCTTTCAGATTTGTGGCACCGTTGGTTAAGTCACATGGGTGAGAAGGGCCTGAATCTGTTTATAAGAAAACTGTCTTCGGGGTGTGAAGACAGCTCAGTTGAAGACTTGTTCTCATTGCATGGCTGGAAAGCAACGACGGATTTCATTCAACGGCAACTCATCTACAAGGAAGACGGATCTTCTTGAATTGGTCCACTCCGACATATGTGGTCCATTCAAAGTGAAGACTCTTGGAGGTGCACTCTACTTCATCACATTTATTGATGACTGCTCTCGAAAATTATGGGTGTATCCGCTGAAATCGAAGGATCAAGCTCTTATGTTCTTCAAACACTTTCATGCTTTGGTTGAGAGGCAAACGGGGAAGAAACTAAAATGCATCCGAAGCGATAATGGTGGGGAGTACATCGGAGCTTTTGATGAGTACTGTCGATCTCATGAAATTCGTCATCAAAAGACTCCACCGAAGACACCGCAACTGAATGGGGTAGCCGAAAGGATGAATGGGACTTTGATGGAGAGGGTCCGATGTGTGCTTTCGAGGCGAAGCTCCTGGATCGTTTTGAAACCCTTGAGGGCCGTGGCTCATGTCGTCAACTTGTCACCACACGGTACCTTGAATGGTGAAGTTCCTGAAAAGATATGGACCGGAAAAGATGTATCCTACGATCACTTGCGCGTATTCGGATGCAAGGCTTTTGTTCACGTTCCCAAAGATGAAAGAACCAAGCTGGAGTCAAAGACCAGACAGTGCATATTTCTCAGTTATGGGGAAGATGAATTTGGGTATCGTTTGTATGATCCAATTGAGAAGAAGCTGGTTCGATCTAGGGATGTTGTGTTTGTTGAGAACAAGACTATAGAGGATATCGGCAAAGGTTCAGAGTTTGTCTCCAAGGATGATGACAGCCGGGCACGTGAATCAGATCTTCTACCGACACCTGTTAGTCAGCAGAATGAAAGCCAAGGCAATGCTGAAAATGAAGAAGATCACGAGACTGCAGTGCCCGAGAGTGATGAGGATGAGGCTATTCCTCCTGACACTGCAGAGCCTATTGAGCTTGTTCCACTCCGACGATCCACGAGAGATCGAAGACCCCCTACTCATCTGTCAGCCGAGGAGTATGTGTTACTCACAGACGGAGGAGAGCCCGAATGCTTCGAGGAAGCTATGGAGGATGAACACAAGGCGGAGTGGATGGAAGCAATGCAAGAAGAAATGGCATCACTGCATGAGAATCACACTTTTGAGTTGACAAGGCTGCCAAAGGGAAGAAGAGCATTGAAGAACAAGTGGGTCTTCAGATTGAAGATAGATGAAAACAGCTCACAACCGAGGTACAAAGAAAGATTGGTTGTGAAGGGCTTCAATCAACGGAAGGGTATTGACTTCGATGAGATCTTTGCACCCGTGGTAAAGATGTCTTCCATTTGAGTGGTGCTCGGGTTGGCTGCTGTTCTTGACTTGGAGGTAGAACAGATGGATGTGCGGACAGCGTTTCTTCATGGTGACCTTGAAGAAGAAATCTACATGGAGCAACCGGAGGGATTCCTTGTCAAGGGGAAGGAGAATTTGATGTGTCATCTCAAGAAGAGTCTGTATGGCTTGAAACAAGCACCAAGGTAATGGTACAGGAAGTTTGAGTCTGTCATGGTCAGTCAGGGTTATCAGAAAACGACCTCGGATCATTGTGTTTTTGTTCAGACTTTCTCAGAGGATGATTTTGTTGTTCTTTTGCTCTATGTGGATGATATGTTGATTGTTGGATGTAATATCTCTCGGATTACAGAGTTGAAGCGACAACTTGGGAAATCCTTTGCTATGAAGGATTTGGGACCGGCGAAGTAAATTCTGGGAATTAGAATTTTTCGCGACCGCAAATCAAGAATGCTATGGATGTCACAAGCGAGCTATGTGGAGAAAGTGCTTCAACGCTTCAACATGGAAAAGGCAAAATCAGTAAGCACACCGCTGGCCAATCACTTCAAGCTTAGTACTCGTCAATGTCCCTCTACTGAAGATGAAAAGGCACGCATGAAAGGTATACCTTATTCTTCAGCTGTAGGTAGCCTAATGTATGCCATGGTATGTACGAGACCGGATATAGCCTATGCTGTGGGAGTTGTTAGTCGTTTTTTATCAAATCCCGGTAAGGAGCATTGGTCCGCTGTAAAATGGATTCTATAGTATCTTCGAGGAACTTCGAAGCAGTGTTTGTGCTTTGGAAGCAATGAGCCTCTGCTGGTTGGATATACTGATGCAGATATGGTGGGTGATGTCGACTCACGGAAGTCTACTTCGGGATACTTAGTTATGTTTGCAGGAGGAGCTGTTTCCTAGCAATCGAGATTGCAGAAATGTGTTGCTTTCTCTACTACTGAAGCGGAATTCATTGCTATTACGGAGGCAAGTAAGGAGATGCTATGGATGAAGAAGTTCATTCGGGAACTTGGTCTCAAGCAGAACCGGTATGTGTTGTTTTGTGACAGTCAAAGTGCAATCCATCTTAGCAAGAACTCATCTTTTCACGCCAAATCAAAGCACATTGATGTGAGGTATCAATGGGTGCGGAATGTTATTGACACGGGTTCGTTGGTGTTGGAAAAGATCGGGACCGAGGAGAATGGATCAGATATGATGACCAAGACATTACAAAATGGGAAGCTTGCAACTTGCTATGCTATCGCCGGGATGACAGTGTATGGGCCCACACAGTCGTGAGGGGAAGTTTGTTGGGTTATGCGTCACTCCCGTGTGGTCCATACCCACTTGATGAGGCGGGTGGAGGTCCATATCCTCACCGCATGGAGAAAGAATGTCGGCAGCTCGCCACGTGCTCGAGAGGAGCTCGAGTGGATATTCCAGAATGAGGGCCGCTCGATAGATGCTTGCTAGGCGCTTGAGCGGATAGTCCAGAATGAGGGCCGCTCGATAGATGCTCGCCAGCCGCTCGAGCGGCCGCCGGTAATATAAAACGCGGGACTTTCATTTTTAGGGTTATGCAAACACTTTGAGCGCCGTTCCAGAGAAGAGAAAAGAGAGAGAAGAAGAAGAAGAAGAGGAAGATTTGAGCCTCCGTTCGGGTTTTCAATCAATTTCCAGTCTTCGGTGATCCCACGTACGCGACTCTTGCTACCGTGAAGATTGTCTACCGGGTTCCATCTCTTCTCTTATTCTTTATACTTCTTGTACGGGCTGTCCACATTAGTTGATATTGCTTTTGGGTGATTTGGGGTTTGTATAACCGGGTTTGTGTAACCGATCAACTACTAATAGTGGAAACTTTGGACTCCGTGTTCCGTGATTTTTCTCCCTCGTTTCTTAGGGAGTTTTCCACGTAAAAATCTTGTCTTTCTTGTTTGTGTGTGCTGTTCGTGTGCTTGACTTCGCCTATTACGTATTTTATCGCGGTTCAAACAAGCTTTTAAATCTAACATAAATATCCAACAAAATACATCACAAGATTGCTAGATAGCCATCCTTCAACTCCTGCATCATGTATGGCTATCTAAACTCATCGATTTCTATAAACTATTATTTATTAATTTAATTCTTGAATAATGATTATTTTATGTTAATATCACTAGTATGTATGTTTGTTGGATGGATCAAGCAATGTATTTTTATTCCCTCTTACTTTATTGTGATCAATGGGGAGAGCACGGGTTTCATTGGAGGGTGTGTAGGGCTTCAATAAGATGACCTCCTTTCTTCTTATTTGTTTGTCATTTGCATAGAGATCTTGCATAGTATTATCTCTCACAATGTTTCTCGAGTGACTATTATGTTTTCTTTTTCTGACAATCTTTTTCTTTTTAATGTGGCATTAACTCATCGATAAGTACATTTATTCAAGACTTTGACACTTTTATAACTTTTTCTGATTTATGGACTAATGAGGCTAAAAGTGAAATTTTTCCTCTCTCTTGCCTGCTCGATTACGGTGAAAGTGATTAAATTAGCCGCAAAGTTCAGTCATGGCAACTACTCGATGAAGTACGTAGGAATCCTCTCTATCCTTTAAGCTCTTACTCAGAGATTGTCAAATTCTCATTAATCGAATAACAATTCATCTCCAAGCTTGGAAAAACAAATGACTATCCTTTGTGGGTCAAATCCAACTTATCACATCCATATGATCTAATAGTTATGTGATCTAGGTCTTTGTCTTTATTATTCCAAAATTATTTTTTGAAAGTAACCATAGGCTTATTAGGAATTTTTTTGTGGCATGACTTTTGTTCTCACAACTCTTTGGAAAAAGTTGCATGGATTAGGTATTAATGGTATGTTGACATGAAACAAAACTCTTCTAACAAAATAGTTTTGGCATCTTGTTTTAGAATTTTGAAAGTTGATTTGGACTAATTGGATACATTATAACCGCATAAAAGATGGATATGTTTAAACTATTAAAGTTTTTTAATTGGCTCCTTAAAATTTTTATAAAATTTTTCAGTTTAGAGAGAAAAAAAATTTATTCAAGTATATCATTAGTAATTGAACTTATTGGACGAATAATTGGCACTTGGTTCGATCTTTGTCGTTGGTCTACACTAACAGAGTTACTATAGGCTTGAATATATCGTAGGAGATGAAGGTTGCTGATCTGATTGTTGATGGTTATTAGAAATGACCACATGTTATATAAGTGGCCATTGGTCATAATATTCGTGTTTGGCCAAACTATATATCCTAATAGATCTTTCTTGGACCGGCATTAGTGGTCTCTCAAGAATGATAGCCAATTCTTTATCAAATCTAACTGGTACATTTTTAATCCTTCCCAAGTGGTTCCTTGGGTAGACCTTGTATGGAATCCAGGCAGCATGCCTTCTCACGCATTCATCATTTAGCTTACAATCCATGAATGGTTAAAAACCATGAACTTCCTCCCTTTAATGGCTCCCACCATGACTTGAATATTCCATAGACCTTGCCTGTGTATGATAACCTCCTTTTCTATGAATATGATGTTACTACTGTGGTTTGGTTTGCTATTTGTAACAAATGACATTTTATGTGGCCTCTCTCCTTTAGTCTGTAACTATTCTTGGGGTATCTAATGATCGGAAGGGCAAGCATTTTTGTAGCAACATATACAAAGTAGCCCTCGCAAAAATGGTCCACTATAGTTAAAAATGTAGGAACATACTCGCCTTCGACAACTAGAGTGCATGGAAAGTGGAAGAGCTATGTGAGATCACTTGGGACCTAATACGTGGGATATTGGCCATTAAGATGAAAGTGCAATAGAATATTAACCCTACCCTCTTGAGATAACGGGGCTTAAAGTAAGTAGCCCTTGATTTAGTTCATTTGTTTGGCCATGGCCTAGTTTTTATTGTTTGTATTTTGAGAGCCGATTTTATTTTATTGATTATTTTGGTTAATTTTTGACTTTTATTTGTTAGTATTTTTGAGAGCCTAATAAGTTTTATGAATTGTTGTAAGGTACCGATTCTCAGGATACGGTTAAATTGAATGGTGAGATTCTGAACTCTAAAATATGGTAATTGGAAGTTAACTAAGTTAAAATAACTTAATCGAGGTCAAAGGACATGGGAGAAATCGAATTGAAAAGCCCAAAGATCCAGAATTGGCATAATCGGAAATCAAAATTGTAAACCGTGAAATGTTAATCCGTGAATAAGATTTCAAATTTTAAATTATAATAATGTTGACTTATTAAGCTAATATAATTAAAATTAAAGTCCAAGAATGTGAAATATTGGGTTAGAAGGGTCGAAACAGGTCCCAGACAGCGAAAATGAGGAGTGGGCTTAATGTAGGCTTGACGCGGTCCTGACCCATGCCCTCCATGCGCTCGAGCCCACCTAGCGAGCGCCAATTTCTAGCTTGACAGCGCTCGAAGCGCGCTTGCTGCGCGCTTGAGTTCCAATACGCATAAAAGCCGTGTTTGGTTCTTTTTATATCCATTCGAGGCGCGTTTTGGCAGGGGAGGCAACAACGTTCTGGTAGAGAGAGAGAGGTGGGAGAAGAGAGAGAAATGGCCAAACGAAGGCCCTCGAGACGAATTCCGGCTTCGAGTTGGTTGGAGAAATCGTAGAGCACGTCGAGGCAAGTAAATCCATACCCTTCTCTTCCATTTTTGTTGATTTTCATTCAATCTTCTTCAGATATTTTTATTCTGATACCCGACCCCATGCATATAATTATGATGCCTATAGTCTAATTATGCATATATGTGAAATCCGTAGTCCAATTCATTATTTTCGCACCGTTTTGTACGTCCGAAACCCTCACCCACACACGTGTACTTTACATGCGCAATCGGGTGGATTCCGGCCCTCAATTTTTGGGGTTTTTGCATAAATTGAGACTGGAATACAATTACCCACACCCTAGGCAAGTTAATTTGTCAATTGGGTACCCGATTTGGTGGAATTATGCGAATTTCTGTTTGCGAAACCATAACCCCACATCCGGGTGGTTTTGGGCTTCAATTTTTGGGGCTTTTGAGTTATTTGAGACTAGAATATGATTATACATGACTCTAATAAGTTAATTTATTTGTTAGGTATCCGAAATTGTGGTTATGTAAGGAAATTCGTTCGCGAAGCCCTTAACCCACACCCGGACACCGTTTGAGATTCAATTCGAGGTTTAACGTATAAATTAACTTGGGATTATAATTACCCATGCCTTAGGTTAGATAAATTACCCGTTGGATATCCAAAATTTTGAGAATTAATCGATTTGTACATATGTGCACTGTTCACGCGCACTATTACCCGAGTCAAATGATGAGTTTTGCATAATTTCTACATATTTTTTGTTAATTAAGTTACATATATGATTTGATGCATTTAACTGCTTATCTCGAGAAACGTATTCAATAACTAATGGGAAAGATAATCGTTAATCAGAAGCTCCAAAAGTTGAAGTGGACTCTCCATAATAAGAATCTCCTATGTTATAATAATCGTATATGTAAATTGAACCATGAAAGGATTTCGATCCGAATGAAATATTAAGATTGAACAAAGTATGCGGAGGGGAGAACCCTCAATTGAATATGGGAATGAATCGATTTTCCGGTTAGAGCTATTGGGAATGAATTATCTAAATGGAAGAAAATAATCGTATGCGTGATCGGCGGGAAGCTCACGTTGTGATATGTGGAATGTGATATGAAAACGTGACTCTCCTAAGTGGAGAAAATGTAAATCGAAATGGACATGGTAGACTTTTCCTCAAAAAAAAAGATTAATAATAAAATTAGGACCATAGACTATGCTATGATGGGTAATATTCTTGGGCATGACATGAGTATCATAGTGGAGACTCAAGGATTACTTTGACCAAATATTCTGGCTGTTTATTGAAGCAGGTGATACTCTTGTCAAATCTTAGGATGTTACTGTGAAAGGACAAGAACTACCTTTGAACTGTAAGAGGAAAGGATAGTGGGGGACACCGCTACGCCACGTGGTGATGGGCCTAGATTGGCCAAATGATGCCTATGTTGGTAGAACATTGATGGATATTGAATATGTCATATGAACTTAGATCATGGGGGTTGTTATAATCCATTTCTCATCCTCTCACACCTTTTATTAGTAATGTCTACTGTCCCTGATCCACAAAGATAATTAATTATGTGTAAATTATAATATAAAAGGGAAAAGTAAACTATATACCAAAGTATACCCAATCATATCCCTGTGAAATGTATCTCCTCCATGCTTACGTATTTTTTATTTATCCTGGTCTATATTGATAATCGTTTAGTTATGATGTACTTGTTGGACTTTTTAACTCATTATTGCCTCTCCTTATCTCCAATTTAGCACAGGTTCGATATACCCGACGGGTTAGAGTAGAGGCAAGAAGTGGAACAAGCATTGGATTCAGAAAATCATACTAAACACTTAGAACTTGTAGTTTAATCTACGTTTGGATAAAAATGTATATGTATATTTATATTTTTCTTTTGAAAAGATTGATATGTACTGTAAAAAATGACTGATAGTTGGACAACTTAGTTTCCGCTGTGATTTGGTTTATTTATACTTCCGCAAATAATATATGATTTTGTAATAGGTATTTAGTGGCATCTCTTAGATCTAACATGACATTTTAGATGTGTTGTATTGGAGCCATGGATGTTATGGCAATTGTGGTCCTGTGTATTATATTTTATGACAAAATGTTAAATTTAAATAGCTGTATACTTGTACAGGTTTATTCTAAACAGGTTATATTTTGATTTTTGTCTATTTACAGAGGAAATAGTGCCAAAATTTCTGAAGGAAATTTATAATATTAATAATGAGCATTAGTTTATATTATAATTGACAATGGTTATTTTAAAAAAATGACCTGATCCGTCACAATTAGTATTAGAGAAAAAGAGATGCCTTAGGATTGATCTGAATCGTATGCAGAAGCTTAAGTTGAATAAAATAGTCGAAGGTGTAGGGTGACTAAGATATGTCGAATAGTTCTAATTGCCCTGATTTATACAATTTAGGCTAAGATTTAGTCGAAATTAGTAAATAGGTGTGGTTTTTAAATTACAGTACCCTAAGTTAGTACTTTAGTTGAGATAAATTAATTAACTTAGGTTAGAACTAAGTTAAAAGTTACTGGATAAGTGAGGGTGTATAGTTTTCAATGTCTTAGTTTGTGTCTAAGTGGTGAGCTAATCTGTGTTGTCTTGTCCCGAAAAGGATATCTGTGGTCGATTATGCCGCTTGGACTAGGGTTAAGGCGTGGAAGTGGTCAACCACGTGATGGTGGGGGTTGGGAATCTAAATTTATTGAATGATTTAGCGGGACTCAAAGATTTTAGAAGTCTCGTTCAAACGAGAACCGAAAAATGGAATATTAAAGAAGAATACCTTAAGGTTTGATTTTGATTAAATTTGGTCTAAGGCTTAGGATTAGGAGTGCTTAAATAGTATGGTAAGTGAATGGATAAGGCAAAATTGTGTGCTCGAGGTCCGAATTAAAACTGTGTGCTCGAGGTCCAAATTACTCGGATTCGATTCGGGTGATCGTAAATTCGAGAAGGGTGAATTGTGACCGGTATTATAGCAATTAAGTGTTTAAATTCTAAGTGACTCGAATTCTGTGAAAGTTATGGTGTGAATCATAAGTATTGAAATAGTATTTGTGGTAGCCTAATGCTTGGAAAGATAAGAAGCATTGTAGGACAGCTGCATAGGTGTTCTTTAATCAATGGGTATTCTTCCTGACAAGTTAAAAAGTATGATTCTGATTGTAGTCAGTTTGGTCACAAGATTGAGAATTGTTCTTATCCATGATCGAACGGTGAAAAGGTCTAGTGTTTTGAATAGGGATTCTAAGTTATTAATACAAGATGTTAAGCGTCACCTGTCGTGATAAAAGGCAAGGCTCTTGGGTTTGATATTGTAATCTGGTATCTTTTTGGGGATTCCAAGCTTATATTTTCATTGTGTTTCTAAGTTATGTGTAATTGGAGGATCTAAGTTTTACAATAGCGGCATAGGGATCTACAACACTTTGAGTTCATAGATACGATTGGTTGGACTAAATTAATTTGCTTTGATGTATCAAGTTTTAATCTGATTTTTAGTGGTAGTTTAGTGGGTGAACCGCTGTACTAGCGTGGATTGGACTGGTAAAGAGATAACATCCTACAATTAGATTGTAAAATTTGAAGCATAAGTCTGAATTGATCGAGGTATTAGGAGATTCGTGTTGTCTTTCCTGCAAATCATTTAATGAGGATCTACGCTAAATCCAATTCGTATATGCGACCACATCTAGAGGTCATTTTGTGGTCATTAAGGGGCTTCGTTCATGTGAATATTTGGGGATGCTATCAGAGGGATGATTAGGCTGATTTATCTCTTGATCAGTAATTCGAGGTTGTATTAAAATTGACACCAATCAATGAGGATTCCATACAGAGCCGAGTAAGTATTGATTGTGTACCGTTGTGGAATACTTTGGAACCTCTGAGGTGAATAAGACGGACCAATAAGGTTGTTCATAGATTTTGAAAAATGAGGTTACCTATGAGATTAATGATTTGATAAATGGACATTGTAAATAAATAGGTGAATTACTTGGTTTGTTGTAAAGGTTTGATGATTTCTAAGATCAATTTATATCCATAACGTTGTTGATTGTGAACAATTGAGAATTGTGTCCGTGACAGCATTTGTGATAAGGTTTCGGTGGTCAAAAATGTTAGTAACACCATTTGGGTCTGAAGATTTGTCGGTATTTCAATGGGTAATCGAATGGATCTTTTGGCCACATTTGGGTTAATTTTATGAAGGCCTTATCGAGAAATTTGTATGATTATAGGGATGTGTAAACTTGGTTTGAGGATGGTATTCTAGATGAGGAAGCCTCTAGCCATGTGCTCAATTGAGAAAGAAGGTGAGTGGATTAAGGAAAATATATGACGGACCTATGAATTTTTTTGATAGTATGGATGTGGTCTAGTAGGTATTTGAGCAATGGCTTGGTTGGGAAAGATTGATTGAGGTTGCGAAAGCGTTCGTTTCTTTTGGGACTAGGTTAATTTAGAATAATATTCGTTAAGGTGTTCCTCGAGACCTTGCAAAGTTCGTGGGGCATTTGGCTTGGAGGCGTTCAAAACCTATTGGGATGAGATGTATGAACATTGCTTCTGAGGAATGAAGGATGAAGTGTCGATTAAATCGTTTGGATTAATCCCTAATGGATCTAATGAATTATAAAGAAGATCTAGGATTATGATTTTTCTGCGACGTGTATGAGTGGATACTTTGGACTAAGTGGGGGAGAAATCTATGATTGGAGTTAGTAATTGAGATCTCCGTTTGGGGATTTATGGGTAGTGCTTTTGGAATTGATTAGAGTCTAAAAATTTTTAAGGATCCAAATATTGATGTCATAAGGAGCCAATAATCATGCGGCAGTATGAACGATTAAATTTGTTTAAGGATTTAAAAGATGAATCTCGGTACCTTTGAAGGAAAACAAATATTAGTGTCACTAACTTACTATCGATTTGGAGCATTTTTTATATTTCGTAGGAAATATATCTAGAGTGCTGAGACTTCAAATTTTATTAGATAAGAAGTCCTTATGGTTTTGCTTCAGGAATTGTTAAGGTGGTAAGAACTTTGAGTTTTTAATGATTGTGGATTAGTTTTCAAGGATGATCCGTTTATCACAAATTGGATAATGTATATGGATCAATTAAAGGGCTCAGTGGTATGCCAACGAGATAATGAAACTGTTGAGCATTTAAGTTCTAAGACCTAAGTTGTGGTTCAGAGGCCATGCCAAATTTTGAGGTTAATTATGTTTTCTAGGTTAGTCGTAGTTTGAGGATTAAAGACCTTACCCTAATTGTGTTAATATGTTTGGGACTTTTTAGGTTATAGCCGAGGTAACCTAGGTGTTTGCTTTGAATCCAGAAATGTGAGAATTGCATGAGGGTTTTGAAGCTGTAATAAAATGTTAATCAGAACAGCGTAGTAGAAGTAACTCTTGATCTAAGAGATTTTGAAATAAGGTTGAAATTTCAAATGAATAACCGTTTCGGGGCTTAGGATATGTCGAAGTAAGAGGTTGAATACTTGTCTAAAATATTATATTTAGTCGGGAAGTTAAGCAATCAATGGACTTTGTTTTAAAGTTAGAAGGATCATCATGATGTTCCTATGTATCTAAGATTGAGAAAGTAAATTTGTGATTGGGTTCAGTCATTATGGAGGATCAGGAATTTACCTTATGACTAGAACTCAACCTCAATTCAAGTAAGAACATTAAATATAAAGAAACAAAATAATTCAATCGGTTAAAATTCTTTGGGACGGATTTTGTGTCTTGGAAAAGTAAGAAGAAATTTGGAGAGAAAACCCTTTTGTTTATTAAAACTTTGAAATTCGTTAAATTTTAAGGGCGAAATTTCTATAAGTGGAGGAGAGTTGTAAGGTACCGATTCCCAAGATACGGTTAAAATGAATGGTGAGGTTTTGAACTTCAAAATATGGTTATTGGGAGGTAATTAAGTTAAAATAAGTAAATCGATATCAAAGGACATTGGAGAAATCGAATTGAAAAGTCAAAAGATCCGGAATTGGCATAATCAGGCACCAAAGTTGTAAACCGTAAAATGTTAATTCGTGAATAAGATTTCAAATTTTAAATTATGATAATCTTGATTTATTAAGTTAATATAATCAAAATTAGAGTTCAAGGATGTAAAATATTGAGTTAAAGGGGTTGAAACGGGTCTCGAATAACAAAAACGGGAAGTGGGCTTGCTGCAGGCTTGACGCGGGCCTGACCCATGCCATCCGTGCACTCGAGCCCACCTAGCGAGCGCCAATTTCCAGCTTGATGGCACTCGAGCGCTCGAAGCGCGGTCGCTGTGTGCTCGAGCACCAATACGCGTAAAAGCCGCGTCTGGCTCTTTTTATATTCATTTGAGGCGCGTTCTAGTGGGGGAGGTAGCAACGTTCAGGTAGAGAGAGAGAGGAGAGAGAAGAGAGAGAAATGGCCAAACAAAGGCCCTCGGGATGGATTCCGGCTTTGAGTTAGTTGGAGAAATCATAGAGCACATCGAGGCAAGTGTATACATACCATTCTCTTCCTTTTTTGTTGATTTTCGTTCGATCTTCTTCAGATTTTTTTGTCCCGATACCCCACCCATGCAAATAATTGTGATGCCCATAATCTAATTATGCATATATGTGAAATTCGTCGTCCGATTCATTATTTTTGTACCGTTTTGCACGTCCAAAACCCTCACCCACGCACATGTACTGTTCATGCGCGATCGAGTGGATTTCAGCCCTCGATTTTTGGGGATTTTGCATAAATTGAGAGTAGAATATCATTACCCACACCCTAGGTAGTTAATTTATCGAATGGGTACCCGATTTGGTGGAATTATGCAAATTTTCGTTTGCAAAACCCTAACCCCACTTCCAGGTGGGTTCGGGCTTCGATTTTTTAGGCTTTTGAGTTATTTGGGATTAGAATATGATTATACATGATTTGGGTATGTTAATTTATTTGTTGGGTATCCAAATTTGTGGTTATGTAAGAAAAGTCGTTCGTGAAGCCCCTAACCAGCGCCCGGACACCGTTTGAGCTTCGATTTGAGGTTTAATATATAATTTGACTTGTGATTATAGTTACCCATACCTTGGGTTCGATAAATTACCTATTGGATATCCGAAAGTTCGAGAATTAATTGATTTATGTGTATGTGTAATGTTCACGTGCACTGTTCACCCGAGTTAAATGATGAGTTTTGCATAATTTCTACATATTTTATTGTTAATTAAGTTGCATATATAATTGCATGTGTTTAACATCTTATCTTGAGAAACGTATTCAATAACTAATGGGAAGATAATCGTTAATTAGAAGCTCCAAAAGTTGAATTAGACTCTCTATAATAAGAATCTCCTACGTTACAATAATCATATCTGCAAATTGAACCGTGAATGGATTTCGATCCAAATGAAATATTAAGATGGACCAAAGTATGCGGAGGGGAGAACCCTTAATTGAATATGTGAATGAATCGATTTCCCAGTTAGAGCTATTGGGAATGAACTATCCAAATGGAAGAAAATAATCATATCCGTGATCGACGGGAAGCCCATATTGTGATATGTGGAATGTGATATGAAAACGTGACTCTCCTGAGTGGAGAAAATATAAATTAAAATGGACATGGTGGACTTTCCCTCAAAAGAAAGATTAATAATGAAATTAGGACCATGGACTATGCTATGATGGGTAATATTCTTGGGCATGACATGAGTATCATAGTGGAGACTCAATGATTACTTTGGCCAAATATTTTGGCCCTTACTGAAACGATGATACTCTTGTCAAATCTTAGAATATTATTATGGAAGGACAAGGACTACCTTTGAACCGTGAGAGGAAAGGCTAGTAGGTGACACTGCTACGCCACATGGTGACGGGCCTAGATTGGCCAAATGATGTCTATGTTGGTAGAACGTTGATGGATATTGAATATGTCATATGACCTTAGATCATGGGGGTTGTCGTAATCCATTTTTCGTCCTCCCGCACCTTTTGTTAGTAATGCCTACTGCCCTTGATCCGTAACGATAATTAATTATGTGTAAATTATAATCTAAAAAAGAAAAATAAACTATATACCAAAGCATACCCAATCATATCCCTGTGAAATGTATCTTCTTCATGTTTACGCCTTTCTTATTTATTCTGGTCTATATTGTTAATCATTTAGTTATGATGTACTTGTTTGGCTTTTTAGCTCACCATTGCCTCTCCTTGTCTCCAATTTAGTATAGGTTTGATATACCCGATGGGTTGGAGTAGAGGCTAAAAGTGGAACAAGTATTGGATTCAGAAGACCATACTAAATACTTAGAACTTGTAGTTTAATCTACGTTTGGATAAAAAAATATATATCTATATTTATATTCTTCTTTTGGAAAGATTAATATATACTGTAAAAAATGACTAATGGTTGGACAGCTTAGTCTCCGCTGTGATTTGGTTAATTTATACTTCCACAAATTATATATAATTTTATAACAGATATTTAGTGGCATCTCTTAAATCCAACATGGTATTTTAAATGTGCTGTGTTGGAACCATGGATGTTATGGCAATTGTGGTCATGTGTATTGTGTTGTAGGATAAAATGTTAAATTTGAATAATTATGTGCCTGTACAGGTTTATTCTAAATAGGTTATATTTTAATTTTTATCTATTTATAGAAAAAGTTCTGCCAATATTTCTATAAAAAAATTATAATATTAATAATTAAAATTAGTTTATATTCTAAATATTTAAGTCGTATCTTCTTGGGGCTTCCTACGAGAAGATGAGTAGAAAGTAATTAAATCATAAAGTAGAAAATTTACCTAAATGAGGTGACGTCACCGAAATAAGGAATCTCAATCAAAGGAATATGAAAAGCCTCAGACCAAGATAACTGCCGTACACAGGTGGCTGTCGGCGTTCCCCACCGATAAGTTCCGGGAGACATCACATCCAC
This sequence comes from Nepenthes gracilis, assembly GCA_033239525.1. Lineage (NCBI taxonomy): Eukaryota > Viridiplantae > Streptophyta > Magnoliopsida > Caryophyllales > Nepenthaceae > Nepenthes > Nepenthes gracilis. The sequence goes on along the minus strand of BSYO01000038.1, from coordinate 2,330,741 downwards.
CCCTGTCGCCGCCACCGCCTTCTCCTCCTTCCTATAAAACGGCTCCCTGAAAACCCTCACTTGTTCCCTCCTCATTCCTTCCAATATCTCGCCGGATATCCCATGGTTAACCACCTGGAAAAATCCCCACTCCTTCGACGCTGCCTCCATCTCTCCCTTGCACTCTTCTCTATCCGCCCCATCTCCCTCCCTTAGCCGCCGGAGATCGATCAAAGGCAGTTCCGCTTCCTCAACGGCCATAAAATCCAGATCGTGTTGCTTTGATATTTCTTTCATGGAGTCGTAGTTTTCGAAGAGTTCATTGTATGTCTCTTCGAATGGTGGCTCGGACTCCATCATCGCAAGCTGACCAGACAAGATCGATCTATATTAGAGACAAAAAATATGGAGAGAAGAGCGAAACACAAAGGCTTAGATCGCCATGATATATATATTTTTTTTCATTTGCAAATAATACGGAGATGAGAGGTTCTAAAATACCTGCCCACCATATCAACTTTTTATCATAGGATATTAGAGAATTAGGTGTGCACATATTTAATTTTATATTGAATAAATATTATTTTAATATATCTTATTATGTTGGAAAAACTCTCTATGTTGGGAAAGGGCAAGCATCAAAACTTGAGAATTGAACAGAGATATTATTGGTACTCATTTCATATACTGTTTTGAGATGTATAATTCCTAATATTATATATATTAGTCTTGACTTTTGCTTCAAGTCATAGTTCTTTTTTATCAAAATAATTAAAAAAAAAAAAGGAAACCTCACATAATTCATAGGTAGAATTTGTATGAGATTCAAAAAGTCTTATATACAGTAGATAAGGTTAAAATATCATTTAATATAATATTATAAAATTATAACATGTCATTAGGTGGATTTATATATCTATTATTTATAGATATTTTACTAATATTTTTCTAACAAATTATATTTTACAAAATAGATTTTATAACTTATATATCTAATAATATATATATATATGACTTTGATTTATATTAGGTTTTTTAATATTTTATGTAGTCGGCAGTGAAAATGTTAGGCGGCTGTTCGCATCGTACGCTTATGGTTTTCTGGGGAAAGGGCAGGCTAGGAAAAGGCCACTTCATTTGTGGCTTGACTGCCAAGAAACGGCGAATCGGCTCTGGCTAGCTTGAGCCGAGCTCAAGACAATTGCAAAAGCCAATTAATTAATTAATTAATTATTTATTTATTTATTTTATATGGGTAAAGGGGGATCAAGGGGACTCTATCTTTTACAAAGATTGAGATTTTTTTTATTTGGATTATTTATTTTTTAAATAAATAGTTATAATTTATTTTTTAAAAAAAATTAAAATTAATTAAAATTAATTATTAAATTAAAATTACTTATTTAAAAATAAACAGTTCATATTTTTTTAAAAAATCTATATCTTTAAAAGATAAAGTCTCCTAGATCTTAGTAAAGGGGCCATCCACAAATTTATAAAATAATCATGTCCAAGATCCACAGGGCCGGTGGTATCCGAGGAATTAATATCGTTATTTTAATTTAAAAAATTAAATGTTAAAATTTAAATATTAAATAATATTATTTAAATAATAATTATTATTTTAAAAAAATATTTAATTTAATATTTAAATTTTAATATTATAAAAAATTTAAAAATATAATTGACTTTGATATTGTTTTTTAATTTTTAAATCATGATTATTCCAAAGTGGTGGCTCTACAAGATTGAAATATTCCAAAGCATTCGCTTTGGATAGAATTTGAACTAATTGTGCCTCAGTTGAGCGTTTCTGTCCAATCGTTACATAAATACAATACAATGTTTCACTCTTAGAGGTGACCCTTGAGTTCATTTGCTTTTGGTTTAATATGATATCGATAGCTATAGCTATTTTTTCAATTTGTCGATTCCCAACTAGAATTTAATTGTCACATTTAAGAAGGAGGATTCTACTTATCTTTAAGAGAAGTAGGATTCCCATTTGATATCTTTCTATGCTAATTGTTATAGAAGTGAGGCAACTTCTCTTTTAATATGAGATTATTTAGTTATTAAATATAGTCTTATTAATATTGTGATTTATAATTATTTTTAGTGGTCGACAGCAATTCTGGTTGGTTTTGATGCTTTTTGGAGTGAATCGTTAACTTGATTTTATTTTATTTTCGTGATCTTTTCTTTGTGTTTTTTGAATATGTGGGATAATTAATTTATTTAGATATACATCTTTTTTTTATGTTAAAATTTAGTATACATATGAATGCTAATCATATATTAAAAAATGCATACTTATGAAAAAAAAAAAAAACCAACAACCAAGAAAATTAACATATTAGTTTACTTGATGGTTTGAGAAGGATTTTATACTGTATAATTAGTTAAAATAATTATCTTGGGATTAACCTCTCCTAATCTCTGTCGACCTATCATCTCTTCAAATTTTAATAAATAAACAAATAATAAATAAATAAATAAAGCTTCTTGCTCATGTTTATGATCCATTTCTGGGTCTAAGAAAAATCTACGACTCTTTTTCTCGTGGATCTGATGGTCATTATATTAATACTTTGATGGGATATGAGGAAATTTCAAAGAGATAAAAATAATTAGAAAAATAGTTTCTAGGGGGACGAAATCCTGCATAAATAAATAATTTTACTAGAAATATATATACATATATATTATAGTTTTCAAACATCTAAATATATAAAAAAACTTTTCTTTTAATTATTTTATTTTCAGACTTTTTTTTAGCACTAAACCAACCATAAAAGAAAAAATTACATGTATAGTACTGTTTACTATATGAGTATTATTTACTTACCCAAACAGTTCTATATGAATATTATTAATGGAGCATCCCCTTAATAATCTCAAAGATGTAACATTGAGGATAATCTCAATGATATAGTATGAATATTATCCATTTAGATAAATTTTTAGAATCATATAAAAATAAATAAATAAATATTATATTATTTAAAAATATCCTTAAAATTTTTTAAAACATTTATCTTACTATATATATATATATATATTGAAAGTCTTCAAATAAGTATGTAAAGGGTTATTGAGCACCTAAGACTTACAAGAATTGACTAGTCTTACACATCGTGACAAAGTTATGATAGGTCTCCCATCACATATAGGACAATAAAAATTCTCAGCTTGTGACTTCCTTCTGAAAGACTTGTGGAGAAACGTACATTTGGAAGGAAGAGTGAAGGTTTGGCTTTTGAGGATATGGAAAAGCCCATTTTGGGGCAGCATTGTTTGCTTGATTTCCACATATATTTAGAATTTTTTTTTTCTAAGGCAATAGTTCAAATCTCGTCGGTATTCTGGAGTTGACGATGACTTGAATATTCAACATATTATAGTAAAATATTTTTTAAATTGTTTAAATTATAAGAGAATTAATATTACAGTCATCTATCATATCAACACGATAAATCTATCATCTCAAAAAGAAATTTAATATTTCAATATTTATTATTTTGTTACTATTGTTTTTCACAACATCCCTAAGGGAGTTGAAATGATTGACTATTAAACTACCGTTTATGAAGCATTAAACTTGTTCTGAAAAAATTATATAATATTAATCCTATTTTAATATTTTGGTTCTAATTTATCTAATTTTAAGTTATCTGAGTGAACACTTGATAATAAATTTATACTCATTGATAGTATAAAAATGAAAAATATAAAATCAAATTGGTAATTACTTAATCGAAAGTCATATTATAATATCATATCAAGTGACCAGCAGACTTAATCTCTTGAATGTTGGTTTAATAATAAATTTACATTCTAACTCCTTTAATTATAATAATTTTAACTTTTAAAGTGATATATTCACCTGTCTAAGAAGTACTACAAATGTAAATATCTACCTAATTTGGTGTAATTAAAAATGCTATTTGGCTATGTAATGTGTGAAATCTTAAATTTGCATAACATTTAACTTTTAAATCTTGCTAGAAATTGAAAACTTGGGTGAATGGCAAACTCTAAAATGTTGGAAATAAAATCACATAATCTAGTTGGTGAACAAAATTATTAAGAAAATATATAAGCCAGTGAAATAAGCTTTTAGGCAGTGAAAAAATCATAGAATAATTTTGTTATCATAATAATAATAAATTACAAATGATGCGAACAGCGTTGGCTTTCAAACCTGGTCCAAAGCCTCCATGGAGTGATCCAATTCCTCCATAGCTATCTTTAAAGCAGACGTGCAGTTAATCAATTTCAATAACTACATAATACGATAACTGAATAAATATACAATTATTTCTTTGAAACTCATGCAATTATCATAGAAACTGTATTTCTTCTTACAAATTTAGGGTCTAAATCTGAAGAAACCCTATTTAATTTACACCAAAAAAGACTTAAAATGACTTTTAAACAAACAACATAGTTATAGAGAAGATAAACCAAAGATCAAAATAATGAACTTTTTAAAAAGAAATTCACATTAACTTACATGATAGACGTATAGAGAGCGGAGAGAGAGAGAGAGAGAGGTGACCTGTGACATCGGAAGAATGAATGAGGGTGGATAGTTTTATAGAGGATTGGTGGCATCTGCCTTCTTTATAAATGATCATACGTGATTGCAAGTTTATGATTAAAAGAAAGAACACGCGTACATATATTCTATCGATCACTGGCTGCTTATTTCAATAGACTAATATTATTTATCTCACTTACTTATAATTCAACTGTAACTTACTCTCTATATATAGTGCTTATCTTATTTTTTTAAAAAAAAAAATTAAATGACCCCACATATAAAAAAAAAAGTCATAGTTGAATTATAGATGAATGAAATAAGTAATGTTGATATTTTTCCATTGTTTTTGGACATTTTTTAGTACAGTAGATAAGTTGATATTGCATCCATATACATTCCCCCCTTTTTGGTAATGTATAGTCACCTCTAGTATAATAGTACAATTATTTTGTTGTGACACAAAAGTTATCAATTTATATTATTGAAATAACTTTTTAAAAAATATAGATAAAACTGTAAATATTTAATATCTTTTGATCGGATTTTATTTTAAATTATCAGTCATTTTTTTAGAGAAAAGAGATAAAAGGAGAAAGAAAAAGCGGCCTTTTCAAATGGTGTGAAGTGATCCAAGTCCTCCAATTCCAGCCAATTGCAATGAATGCCCTCTCATTTGGTTCTCATTCGTCCAAGTCCTCCATTAATTATAAGATTTCAGTTGGGCACTTCTCAAATGGATGTGACAATTATCTGTATGACTTAACTCTTAAAGCATTCTAGAACAAAAGATACCCCCCAAAAATCAAAAAAAGAAACAAAACTCTTCTCTCTTTAACGGCAAAAATATCTCTAAATCAATTTAGTTGTTTTAAATATTCTTAGTAAATCATAATAAAATTGAATTGAGGTTAACCACTGATTGAGTTTAGATAAAAAATTTATAATAGTAAGGTAAATTGGGATAGACAAAATTAGATCCTATGGGCCAGAAATCTTAAATGTACTCAATCATAAGTCAAATTAAGCAATTACAGACTGATGCATGAATATTATTTTATTCTTAATATGTTTATTTAAAAATTTATATTTGTATATAAAATAATTAGGAATATATAATATTTTTAAAATTATAATATTCAGGATAAAATATTACGTTTGTGTATATTATCATGAAGTTTTTTTAAATAAAAAGTAATTAATTATAAAATAACATAGTCTATTAAATTTTTTTAAAAACTTGATATTTATCTAAAATTATAATTCCTAATTTTTTATTTATAAATTATAATGTTATTAAAATAATTTCCAATCGATTTAAAATTAATTATATAATAAAAATCTAAAGGAAGATTGAATTTTAGAATCAAGCCTGGAGTTTAATTTGCGCCTGAGACACACTTATATGTATTCCGAGTAGAAGCGGTATGCTTGATGTGCATCTCTGCGATGTTGAAGCGTATTTTAGGTAAATTGTGTAACACATGATGTACATTTTTATAGCGCTCGTACGTAATTTAAATAAAATGTTGGTGCTTGAGGGTTGTGAGCGACACCTAAACCATGCCTATCGGGTACTCGTGTATCAGTTTGGTTATATAAACTATGTACATATTCTTTTGGATCATTTTTACATGAAACAAAGTGAAAAGAGATAGAGAAAGAAAGAAAAGAAGAGAGGAGAAAAGAATGAATAAGATTTTAAAATTTTATCTCGGCATATTTATTAAATCAGAAGGTTAAGGCAAATACTATAAACACATTTTTTAGTCTATTTGCAAATCTTTTAACTTTATCTATATTTTCTGTTTTGATATATATATATATATGCAACTTTTTTAGTTTCTTCATTTTGACTATCATTGCATACATATAGTTTTTACAGAAAGTTTTCAGATTTTGCTTAGACTTTACTAAGTATTTGAGGATTTTGTCCATTTCATGCAAAATAAATGAATATTTGAAGGATTATATCTATATATATAAATATTTATAAAATAAAAATTATAAAATTGTGTATTTAGGACTTGTATGTGATAGTTTATACTTATATTTAGGATTAGACTCTTTTTTTGTTATTTAATTTAATATTTATACTTTTTCGTAAGATGAAAAATATTATACTTCTTTTATAGAGATGAAAAGCTTTAAATCCTTTGTTATAGTATCTCTCAATTTGGTATATTTTTAAGAATAATTATAAAAAAAATAAATAGAATAATATATTCAAATATTCTAACATATACCAGATAAAGTTAAAAAATATACCAATCTCACGAGTGGCAAAAGAATGTAGCGTTTAACCCCATTTATAAGGAGTGATATATAAATGGTTTACATATAAGTCTAAAAAGTATTATTTTAGCCTAAAATTACTGACAATACATTAAGTCCTTCATCAAAGTTAGTTTTTTATTTAATAATTATTGATTCTCTATTTTAGCTCTTTTTCAATTTTTGGGATTTCTTATAGATGATTTGATTTTGGATTTTAGACTTTAGACATTTAAGTTTTTGGATAATTTTATACTTTAGATTATTTAGTATTTGTACATGAATTATAAATTTTAAGTACAAAATCAAGTTTTAATCATAAGCATTTAGACATTCGATTTTCGGACGTTTGACATATTTAGATTATTTAATATACTAAACTTTATACGTATTTTATAACATTTGTTCCTTCATCCAATTTTGTCGACATGTATTTTGTTATTATGTGCACATAATTGCAAAATTTTAGGTTCTTGATTTTATATTGTTTCTAACCCTTCCAAATTAAATGACTTAAAGACTTGTAGAATTTCGGACAAACGATATGTAAAAATTTAGTTATTTTATATTTTGTATTTGAGTTTCTTTTTTTTTTTCCAGGGACTGATGTATATATTATTATCTATAGTTTGTATTATTTGGGATTATTACCTAGTTTGTTATATTTGGTCTATATAGTTTTAAAATATTTTAGTAGTATAAATGTTCATATTAGTTTTTTCTTGTTATTTTTGGATGTTTGAAAGCTGCCATTCCTTACAAATAGGTTTGGATGAGTTGGTCATTAAATTATTATTTTGGACAAGGTAGTTTAATTTGAATCACCATCTACTATCAAGTGTTACAGATATTATATTGTTTTAGTTTTAATGATACTCAAGTCCAACTCGATTAATTAGTTCATTAGGCTTGTATCCATGTAAAATGATGAAAAAAATCATATTCAAATTTATTTAATAATGTATTTACCTGCTCATAATAAAAAATGTCTTCTTTGATTTTGTTGAACTAAATATTTAAAAATTTAGGTGTGATAGGTGCCAAAATGTTAGGAAGCAAAGGATCAGGTTCTATTTGTGAAAATGGCTACTTGGTGATGATGGGTCAGATGAGTAATATTATAGATTGGATGATCTAATGGCAAGATGTGGATCTAACTGAAATAAGAAGGGCTATTAATCAAGGGCATAGCATGACACCCTTTATCCGCTTTATAAATAAGTGCGTTCTAGAGTTTTTGAGAGAGGATTATAGAAATTAGATCTATAGAATTGATAAGGTGTGTAAAGTCATTAATTATTTGAAAAAGGAAAAGTTAAACTGCAGCTTACAACCTCGACAGGGGAGCAAATAGATGGTGAGCAACTCAAAGGAGAATTCTAAGTGAGGAGAATGAAGAAATTTCATAGAATGTCTTTTGTGAGACATTACGGAAAAATTATTTCCCATAAGTATCCAGGAGATTAATAAAGATGTATTTAATCGATTAAAGTAAGGCAATCAAATGGTGGCCAAGTACGGTATGAAATTCATAGAATTATCTCGATTTGCGCTACATATTATGATAGATGAGGCTAAGAGGACTCAGAAGTTTTTGCAAAGGCTCTAAGATTCAATTAGGAAGCAATTGGTACCACTCCGACTAAGGATTTGCATTGAAGTGCTTGATTGAGCTACACTCATTAAGTAGAAGCAAGAAAAAGAACGGTTATTTTAGAAGATGTCATCAAGTAAATTCTAAATTTCAAAGCCGAGAATCCCAATTTAAATTCGAGGCATAGGAGAAGGTCATGGTGATTGGAGTCAAATCTTTGCCAACGAAGCCTTAATGCCCTAAGTCGGTATATGAGCATTGCAACAAGCACCACACAGGGATACAATACTATTAGCAAGTGGAGCTTGTTTAATTGTGGTAAAATTAGCTATATGATTAAAGATTTCCCATTTCCTCCAAAGCATACAAAGAAAAAACATACTATTTCGGGAAACCTTTTGTAGCAATGACAAAAGGCGCAAGAGTGATTCAATCAATGATTGAAGGTATCATGACCTATGTATTAAATGATACCGTGTCTATACATTTATTTGTGGCCCTTAGATTTATTTGTAATTTACATGTAACCCCTCAAATTTTAGATTTTACCTTAGTGGTATTAACTTCGATAAGTCCTTATTGGCAATATCATGGATCCCGAGTACTCGATTTGCGTCAATGAGTTTAAACTGTTGGTAAACCTAGTTTTACTTAATATGCCAAAATTTGATATTATTTTAGAGATAGGGTGGTTGTTATATTACCACACCAGTATGGATTATTTTAACATGGTAGTATTGTTTGGTATTATGGGATTTGAATCTTTTGAATTCCAATGGAACATTGGAAAGGAATTGCCTAAATTAATATTGGCCCTACATGTAATCCATTTGATTAGAGATGGGTGCCAATTTTATTTGGTTTGTGTCACCACAATCGGAATTCATGGTGTGTATCTATTAAAGAAATTCTAATAGTGTGTGAGTTTGATAATGTATTTTCGAATGAGTTACTTGATTTGCTTTCAAAATGAGAAATTGAGTTTTTCATTAATGTAATGTTAGGACCTGTATCGATCTTAAGGACCCCTTATAAGATGGCCCCATCTAAATTGGAGTTAAAGTAGCAATTGTAGGAGTAGTTAGGGAAGAAATTTATTCTACCAACTACATCACCATGGGGAGTACCAGTATTCTTTATAAAGAAGAATGATAAATCGATGAGGTTATATATTGATTATAGAGTGTTGAATAAGATTATAATCAAGAATAAACATCATCTACCGAGGATTGACATTCTATTCAATCAATTGTAATGAGCATAAGTTTTTTCAAGATAGATCAAACATTCGAGGTATCACTAATTAATGATCAAGTGTAAAGATGTACTTAAGATGGGGTTTAAAATGAGGTATAGTTATTATGAGTTCTTAATAATATCGCTTGGGTTAATGAATGCGCATGCAGTATTGATGGACCTTATAAACTGGGTTTTGTAGTTTTACATGGATCAATTCATGGTAGTCTTTATTAATAATATTTTGATTTATTTGAGAAATTTTGAGGAGTGTGACTTTCATCTGAGGACCACTTTGTAGACTTTAAAAGAAAGATGATTATTTATCAAATTAAAAAAATATGAATTTCGGTTAGAAAAGCCTTCATTTTTGGGGCACGTAATTTCTAAGGGAGGAGTGTTACTGGATTCGAAGAAAATCGAAATAATAGCTAATTAGCAACGACTAACAAATATTGCAAAAATTTAAAATTTTCTTGGTTTGATTGGATATTATAGACACTTTATTGATAATATTTCAAAGATTATAGTACTATTCATACATCTAATTTAGAAGCAAATAATTACCAATGGAACAAGAACTGGAGGAGAAATTTTCAAGAATTGAAGGATAAACAAACTTCTGTACTAATTTTATCAATTTTGGATAATTCGGGAGGTTTTATGGTCTATTATGATACTTCAAAAAAATATTTGGGTTACATTTTAATGTATTGTGGTTGAGTTACTACTCATGGATCAAGACATCTCAAAACCTACGAATAGAATTATCCCACATATGATTTAGAACTAGCAATGGTGATTTTTTACTTTGACAATTTAGATTCTTTATTTATATGGAAAGAAATTTATTACTTATTCTCATCATAAACATATGAAATACTTGTTCTCGCAAAAAGAATTAAACATTAGGCAACGTTGTTGGGTGAATTCATTAAAAAAATTACGATTGTGAGATCTAATACATTAAGTTGAAAATCTTTAGGTTTGTGGCTTATTTGATGATTAGGAAGTGGGAAATACAAAATGGGATTAAAAGTGCAACAAATTATGCTTTCAAGGTTTGATGATGATTTTATCGTATTTTTAAATTCATCTAGTGATTATGAAAAAGATTAAAAAGTCTCAAATAAATAACCCATATTTGATATAAATTGGCAAGGATTTGAACAACGAATTAAGTGTAAATTTTAATATCCGAGTAAATAGAGCTCTGCTATTTTGAGATCGATTTTATAAACTCAAAATCAAAGATTTGAAGGAAGAGATATTGAATGAGGCCCATAGTGCTAAATAGATTATTCATCTAGGAGTAACTAAAATGTATCAATGTGAAGAAACTTTATTGGTAGAGAAATATGAAATGAAAAATTACAGCTAATATGACAAGATATTTATTATGCCAATACATCAAGATTGAATATAGAAGGCTTCTAAGATTTTAGCACCGTTTGCCAATTCTTTTTAAAAGTAGGAGTAAATTATAATAGATTTTATTTCAAGCCTACCTAGAATGGTAAGAAATTATAACGCAGTTTGTGTGATTATAAATAGATTGATCAAATTAGCCCATTTGATGCGACTATACATTAATGAAATTGTAAGATCATATGGTATTTGAACTTTAATTGTTTCTTATCATAACCCAACATTTATTTACAAAATTTTTAAAAAGCTTACCAAAGGAGTTAGGTACAAATTTAAAATTTTGTAAGGTATTTTACCCCTAAACAAATGGATGATTAGAGAGGTCAATTCAAATTTTGGAGGTTAAGGTTGAAGTATATATTTTGAAAATGAAAGAAAATTGTGATAACTATTTCCCATTAGCAGAATTTACTTAACAATAACTATCAGTTTAGTATCACAATAACCCTGTTTGAGGCATTATACGGATGAAAATATAAGTCTTCTATCAATTGGAAAAAAGTCAGTGATTAAAAACTTTTGGACCTCAATATTATTCAAAAGATGTCTAATAAAATTAAAATAATCTAGAATTGTCTGATAGTTGTTCAAAGTCGTTAAAAAAGTTATTCTTATTATTGGAGAACTGATTTGAGCTTTGATATGGGAGATCATAAGGTTTTAAAGTATTTTTGAGAAAAGAAATTTTAATATTTAGGATTAAAGAAAAATTAAAACCAAAGTTTATTGGACTGTTTAAAATTTTATAATGAGTTGGGATATGGTCTACAAATTAGCTTTAACTCATAATTTGACCAATTACTGTGTTGTTTTTCATCTTTCGATATTGAGAAAATTATGTTTTTGATTTTTTTCATATTATAAAGTATAAGCCGTTATAAATCGATGAGAATTTTGCATATATTGATATCCTAATTCAAACTTTAGAAAGTAGAGATTAAGTGTTGCGTACCAAGGTAAATCCTTTTGTTAAGGTTCTATGGAGAAACCATTTATTTGATGAGGAAATTTTGGAGCATAAAGATAAAGTTCAAGAGAATACCCCTACCTGTTCGACTATTAAAATACGTAAATTTTGGGAACAAAATTTTATAAGGAGGGGAGAGTATAGTGCCCGATTTTTCCTTATAAATTATAATGTTATCAAAATAATTTTGGATCAATTTAAAAATAATTGTATTATAAAAAATAAAAGAAAGATAAGATTTTGGGATTAGACTTGGCACTCATGAAACACCTAAACCATGCTTATGCATATTTTGGATAAAAGGAGCATGTCTAATGTGCACCACTGATTCTCATGCATGTTTTGGACTAATTGGGTAGTATCTGATATGTATTTGTATAATGCTGACGCGTGGTTGGAAGAGAATGTTGACATCTAAGTCACGTCTAATGTATTACTTGTGCATCCCTAAAGGTTATGAGTGGCACCTGATACATGCCTGTTGGGCACTCGTACGTTAGTTTGACTATATAAGTTGCGTATACACCATTTTGGGCCATTTTCACGATAAGAAAAGGTTGGAGAGAGAGAAAAGAATAAGAAAAGAGAGAAAGATGATTTGAAATTTTATCTCATCAGATTTGCCAGATCGAAAAGTTAAGGAAAGTATTCTAAACCCATTCATTGGTATATTTACAAATTTTTAAACTATGTTTCTTGTTTTGTTATAAATGTGCGTAGCATTTAATTTTTTCACTTTGAATATTATCACATTTATATAATTTTCACCAAAAGTTTTGAGATTTTGCTTGGATTCTCCAAGTATATAACGTTTTTGTCTACTTCATGCAAAATAAATGAATATTTGAAATATTATATTTATATATATAAATATTTATAAAATAAAAGTAATAAAATCAAACATTTAGACCTTATAAGTAATAGGTTATACATGTATTTTGAATCAAACTCTATTTTATTATTTGATTTAATATTTATAATGTTTTACATTATGAAAAGTGTTATTCTTTTTATACGAAGAGAAAAAATTTAAGCATTTTAGGTTAGAGTATCTCAAATATAATTTGTCAAAAATTTTTGTTTATTTGCTTGTTTCTCAAATATAAATATTATGAAAAATTTCTCTCCATATTTAGAGGTCTAAAAATAATTTTTACATTTTTGTACTTCAAGTTTATTAATTTTAAATTATTTCCTGTTACTTATGTATACTCAAAATATACTATATATTTAATTTTATATAACATGTTTCTCACTGTATTAAATTTTTTTGATATTCTGTCTTATCTGTATTATTAATAAATTTTTATGACTAAAAACTTTGCCATGGTAAAATATGTAAGTATTATGAAAAAAATTCTGTAATTATGTCAAGAAAATTATGATCTGCTTTCCAAAAGGGTGAGAACCAATAATGTTTGAAGTCAAGTATAAAATTTTCTAAGAAGTTAAGAAATTAGACTAAGGAATGTTTGACAAATAGTATATTTTGGTATGTCTTAATATATTATAATGAAAGATCGTTATCTGTTAATGATCGTTTGCGGTTTATCGCCCGATCTATAGGGTTATACGTAAATGTCTTACCGCTAAATCTTGAATAGAAGGATAAGGCTTTAAATTGTATAGAAGTATATACAATTCAGATTTCGATCGACCGCTCCTTTAACTAGTAAGGCTTACTGGCCCTGATCCCCAAAGAAAAGTAAATTTCAGTATGATTTGAAGAGTAAGATAATGAAAGAATAAGACACAGAATTTAAAATGTATTATGAAAGTATTTTCTGATCACGTTTTATGACTATCTATTTATCTTTATTCCTTCTAATATGTACCACTATATTTTAAGTATAAAATGTGCATGTTTTTTGATATGTACATGTATGTTATTAAGTATTTGGCTAACTTTCTTACTATTTTTGCTAACCCTTCAAATATTCCACACGAGTTTATACCCAACGAGTAGGAATGAAGAATCAGTGCTTAGTTTTATATCTAGTGGATGTCCTAGGATGTATTTAGACATCATCTTTTGTATTTTTTTTTTTTTGATAAATTAGTTGTTCCTGGATAAGTTAAAGGGTTGGATATATGTATTATTATGTAATTAGGATGACTGATGCATGTTTTGGTTGAAAACTAGCATATCTGGATTAGCATAATGCTTCCGCAATTTTGAATGTATTTGCAAACATCTTCCCAATTTAGGTATGGCAAAGTAATATATTTTTGTTCGTTGTCGAAGCAACAATGTTGTGGCATTGTGTGGTGGATCTTGTGTATGTTGGCATGTATTTGGAAACTGTTCCATTGTAATTATCGTGTTCGTCATTTGTATTTTTGTTGAGAACCATTGTAAAAAATTAAAAATATATATATATTTATACGTTCTACCATTCTCCAACAATTCTTACAATTATTATTTTAATTCTTTAAGTTCCGATGATGTCGTTTTATAATGAGTCTTTGATATAGGTGCTATTCCTAATATAGTCTCAATTTTGAACTTGATTTCTCCCGGTTAACTTTTGACCTAAATTTCTTTCTACTTTGGCCTCAACTTTAATTTTTTTAAGTCAATTAATTATAATTAAAAGAAAAATTAAACTCAAACCTTACATTAATTCTGAAAATGGTAAGTATATTTTTTCAGTTAGACAATTGACACCTAATATAATTTGTATGTATTTAAATATATATGTTATAAAAAGCTCATCTAATGGGAGTAAAATTACATTCATATAGAATATAATCACTTTAAAGATAACAATAATATATACATAAATATTTAGAATAAGAAATATATAAAGAGATCAGAAATAAATAGTATCAAATAAAAAATAGATTTAGATACAATTGTTTTCATTTAATTTTACCAAGAGATTTCTTAATTATATATTAATTTTTCTTTTTTATATATTTTTATTTTTTCTCTCTTTATTCAATTAAAAATCTAATAAAAATATGCTAAAATTAGTTAAAGTGCCAATTTATAAAAAAAAAATTGGCGCACAAGCACTGTTCAACACAAATCGGATATTGAGGCATAATCACACTGTGCACAAGCGTCATATCAAGCATAGCTCAACCGTTTATATTTTATTATAAATATATACATGTACTTCTAGAATATACATCAGATGTAACTATTCTATCTAGAACACACTCATAAGGAAATCAGGTCAAGATCAGTGCCACTCATCTTAATTTATCTCAATCAAAAATTTAATTTTTATGTCCTAAAATATTAATTAATATTTAAAATTTATTAATTAAATTAAATTAATTATTATTAAAATAATATTTAAAAAACTATATCTTATAATAGATGCTTCAATATCTTTGATGAGAGCATGCCTATAAAGAAATCTCTCTAGGTTTTGGGTTCCTAAGGCTTAATGTTCTCACTACTAAGATATTACATGATGACAAAGTTTAATTAAGGAATTAGAAAAGCCAAAACAATGACTAATACCAAAAAATTACAGTAATTAACACTGTTATTAATAATAACAGGTCAGCATTTTGAGCTCTATTTTCTTTTTGTATTTGGTCTAAATATGATATTGTTTATACAATGATAGATTGTTCTAAGTTTGATATCCAAGGCCCCCCACAAATCAATTTAAAATTTATACCACAAAATTCTTCTTAATTGTGGGAAAGAGAATTTCTTCTCCAAAAAATATAGGATTAAAAACTCATATGATTAACATAGTCAGAAATATTGACTCATTGTATGTTTAAACTTTTTTAATATATAATATTTATAAATTAAATCTAATGTTTTGAATTTATTTAATCCTATAAAATGATAACGAATATTCTTTATTATATATATATATATATAAGTAAACTTGGCACAACGTAGTATTATATGCATGTGGCCTAAAAGAATAGCCTAATCACCAATTACTTTATTAAATAATAAAAATTAAATAGTTATCAAAATTAATTAATATAATTTTAATTATTTATTAATTTCAATTCTAATTTTAATAATTAAATAAGTATGAAAGTCTTTACACAATAAATATTATAAAAGCAATAAAGGGAAAGGGCAAATCACCCACCACTTTTCCCTTTGTAGGTATTTTCAAAGTGAGCACAAAATTGGGGATATTATTTTCTGAAATTAAATCAAATTCACTTTTAAAAGTTTTTTAATTTAATTTTTAAAATAACAATAACACATTTTAAATCCTAAGTTTGATATTTTTTTATTTTTACTAAGGCTAATTTGTCAGATTAACAATAGTTGTTATTAATTTTGACAAAATTAATATTGCATAATATCTTATTTGATAACAAAAATTACTAAATGGTTCAGCAAATAAATAAATAAATAAATAAATAAATGGAATTAACTAAGTTAAAGAAATAAAATTAAATCAATTATTCAATGAAATATTTTTTAAAATAATTAATTTTAATTGCTATAACCCGGTCAACTAGTTTTCAATCATTATCAGAGCCAAAGATTCGGACTTCAGATTTCAATGATACCATCAACGCAATAATATCGGAAAAATAAAAAATAAATTATATATTTACATATTTATTTATTTATATATCAAAATAATTTTAGATGACATAATATTATTTATATGTTATATATTTATTTGTATCAAAATTATTAAAATAAATATAAATTTTACTTTATTCTAATTTTTTTTTATCTTCTTTCCCTTTTTTATATTAATTTTGATAAAAATAAATATATAAATATTATTTTTTTAAATATAATAAAAAAAGAGGTATCAGACATCCACTTACTTTATAGGATGCGACTACTAATTAAACATGCCCCTACGTTACCTACCCTTTGTAGCTTAATAAATATCAACTATTGCGACATAAAAATATGGCCTGTGTTATAAAATTTTCTTTTAATTAATTGCCAATTACTTAAATGTTAAGTGACCTTCCATCAACTCATTGAATAGTGTGAACATAAAAAATATAGATAAATAAATAAAATTTATTTTAAAAAGTTTTAAATAAATCTAATTACTATTTCTAAAATATTTTTTATAGGACCCGTAATTTATTTTATATAACGTTTTATTTATCTATCTATATTATATTAAATATCTTAAAAATAAAGGAAGAAACTTTAGTACAAGTGTGAAATTTTTAAACAAATATGATTATTCGAATAGAAAATAATTTAAATTAATGTGTTTTTTAGAAGTGTCATGAATAGTGTGTCTATTTAAATCTGAAGTAAAAAAAATATAATATGAGTAGATAAGAATGCCATTTCATCTTACAAAATATAAAAACTATATTGATGATTAGTTTATACAAACTCTCAAATATCAAATTATTTAAGAAAATTACTTATTATAAAAATAATTATTAATAGATGAATAATCTTATTTTTATTGAAGGTTTTGATTTTAATTTTGATAGTACAAAATAAAGTTGAACAATATTATATTATGTTTTTTACACGATTAACATGAAATTATTTATATTTATACGATGTAAGTAATAATCTAAAAAAATAACGGTGTAACACATATTATAGTCCCTTCATAGAATATTTTTTTTATCTGATGAGTTTATCAAAAATTTAATTTTTTTAATATATTAATATATTTATATCAAAATAAATAGATTGACTGATACCATTTCATCCATATGTATCCCAATTGTATCAAAATAGAGTTCTAACATATTTTTCAATAAATAATATATTGGGACCCGATTCAATAAGAGATGGGCCCACAAGATAGGAACCCGTTTGTCTCATAAACCGTGTTGGCATACTTTTCTCGTTAATTTAAAGAATCCATACTTCATATGTTTATTATCAACTCCACGTCTACATGTGAGTTGTGTATGAGAATGAATGTACGTTGCTTACTTACCTCGTGAAGGATGGACATGGCCTTGGTCGTTGGAGATGTACGGCACCCCACCCCTGGTCCCACACCATTTGAAGGTGCATGCTGCCCTATTACACTCAATATATGTCCCGTGACTTGTCCTCTCCAATAAGGGCACGACATTTGTGATCAAATAAAGGTGGTAGTTTGGTCTAGGCGTGACCTAAATTAGGATATTTATTGATTTAATTTGATTATTTTAAAATTTTATAAAATATTATAAAATATATGAATATTATAGTTAAAATGATTAAAATATTAGTCGCTATTAATTTCTAGGCTGAATATGATTATGGATAAAAATTATAGGTTCGAGTTGGCTAGCCGAAGTTATATTTGTTTAAATAAATATAATTTTTATCCGAATTAATACCAATTTAAAATACATCCCAACATATGATGTTTCTTTGTAGTTAATAATTTTTCATACTGGTACTTATCAATAAAATATTTAGATAATATTTTAATCTATATATTATTTTTAAAAAAAAGTATTTTATATTTTTAGATATTTTTATATAAATATAATTTTTAAATAAAAATACTTAAAAGTAAAATTATTTACTGAATAATTCAAACTAGCTCAATTTTAATTATATGCAAGCATAATTATGCATTTTAGCGTAGATAATCAAACATCACCCTGACTTAGTAGTCGAAATTTTTTATCCAAATTTTAACTCATATATGATCTGAACACGATTTTAATTAGGTCTGATTTGATCTAATCAATAAAAATGATAATCTCTTGACTAAATTATTTTTTAGTATTTGATGTGGTGTCGTTTTCCCTTTTTAATAATTTTAAATGTAAACTACAAAATCGTAAAACTATAAAATATTAAAATTTTATATTAAGTTTTACACTGTCACTTCTGTACTGATCACATTAGGACTATATATATACGTGAAAATATTCTTGCTCATGTCATATTAAATAGTTATATATTGTCAGAATTTAGCTAAAATATTATTTTCAACCAAAAAGCATAATTGTAGGTATTTGAAAAAAAATTATTTTTTAAATAAATAATTATAATTTAATTGTTTAAATATTTTAAAATATTTAATTTATAATTTTTTATTTAAAAATAAATAAAAAATATATATTTTTTATTTTTTTAAGAGATAGAGCACTCTTAGTCTATAACGGCGACGTAAAAGAAATAAGTGTTCACATTTTGATGTGTTGAAATTTGAGGAAGAAATAGAAAATTGTGGGGTTGTGATTATGAGCATTAACAATTTGAAGTGGTTCACATTAAAAATTAGTTGGATAGAAATGAACAGAGTGAGAATAAAATAAATAACACGTTGAAATAAAATTAGGAAAAGAAAAATAATATTGGGAATATATAACCTCATTTGTTTAATAGAAATGCATAAATACTCCCACTAATTTATTTTTTATTTGGTGTGGATAAAATAAAAATAAAAATATGTAATGAAAAGATATAAATAATATACTGCCATTAAATTTTAATCAAATATTTATATATTTTTAAAAAATAATATTTATCACATCCACTAATAATTCATACGTAAATATTATATATAATCCTTTAGAATTAAAAAAATAAAAGAATAAAATATGCTCGGAAATTGGGTTTCATTCGATTAATAATTTTGCAATAATCTTATTTTTGAAAGAATTACTGCCGACAATCAGCATCCGATATTAACGACCACAACTTCAACGACCGAAGACTAATGCAAACATATAATTTTATTCCAATAATAATAATTATTCTTATTATTATAAAATATAAAATTAGATTAAATAAATATTATATTATTAAATTTAAAATACAATAATTTTATTCTACATGAAAATAACAATTATTATTGTCAACCTTAGTTACTAAAGCTATAGTTATAATGCAATTGCCGCACCCGATCATTTCGGTCCGAGACAACCATCGAACCATGAAAAGGTTCAAATCAAACTTATCAAATCTGTTTGGTGATATTTTAAACCATAATAAAATCGATATGATAAATTAATAGGATAGACTAGTTTGATTTTTAACATTCGTTTTAAATTTCTCTTAATGTTATCAAATTTATACGTGTCGACATAATTTATACGTATTTGTAAACATAATAAGGCAAAAACTCAATGTTGAACCAATAGGATATAGCTGCAGCGATCTAATTTGTCAATGTGGTAGATATTAGCTTTGGTGACTATTGCTTATCTTAAAGGTGATAATGGTGGCTTAAGGTCAACTCGTAGGGTCATAAGAAAGGATAGTGATGTGGATGGTTGTAGCGGCCCAACCTAATAGGATAAGTGGCCGAGAAGGTATAGTGGGCCACTTGCCCATGGGACAATCGATACTCCAATTGACCAGAGAAGCGTTCAAAGCAGATCGGATACGGCCCAAACCAAAATCGGCCCACACGCCCTTTTCCTTACTCAACAGTTGTCTGCCTTAATTCTCCACAATTCCAAGGATGACAATCCTTTCTATAACGAAAATTCACAGAATCAGAGTACATCTCGGAAGAAAAGCTCTCAAATCAGTGTGCTACTCACAACAGCAACTCTAATATTCACTGCGCGCAACATCTCCGCGGAAGTAAGAAAATCCTCCTTCTTGAATGTTGCAACACAGAATGGCGCCCGTATCTACCCGATGAAAGAAAATGATCCCTGCAAAAGGGAGGTATCCCGTCTTTCTATCTAATGAAGGCAGCAAATACTCACGGCTATAAAAGGTCATAAAAACTCACTTCATAGGCACGCTCTCTAATATACTAAAATCTGCATAAAGCTTTCTAACTCTCAAGCGTCTAATCACTTTGCCCTCTCTTTTCTACTAGTTCCCAATGAACTCAGTACTCAGAGAGGCTGCTCTCAACGAGCACTCTACGATCAAAGCCACTCTCCACGAGTGCACCTTCGATCCTCACTCTCTAATTTCTCACCTCGCATTCATTTCTACGTACTCTGTTTTTACCTTCATTTTTTTGGAATGTCGATTACTGACTTTAGTATCAGAGGATAAATTGGGGAGCGAGTCTCGCTGATTTCCTTTGATTTCTCATTGTCTGTCGTGGCCTGTAGGATCTCAGGCGTACCGGAGGTGAAAGGACCCGAAAAGCAATTGAGCCCGAAACTGTCTAGAATTCGGATCCAGGACACATCATTGGCGCCGTCTGTGGAAACGTTAACGAAAGGCCAATCCACTACCTCACCAGAATTAGTATCATCAACCAGTATAGTGAACACAAGAGCACAAACTAGCGTTCCCGTAAAAAAAAAGTCACCTCCCTCGACAATGATCACTCTGGTGGTAGTCAGGCCGGAGAACAACCTGCTTCGATCTTCCTAGCAATGGTGGAGCAGATGAATAAAGTGTCGCAAATGTTCCAAATGCTCTACACGTGCCAATGCAAGTAGAAGTAGGGGGCTCACTCCTCCACGGCTCACACACCGGCCTCTAGATGAGGAGGTCAGAGAAAGATGAGGCCCACCAAGAAGGCCCCCAAACTGGGCAACTCTAGCATCCCGACGACCTTCAACACCCGAAGCCATTAAAGACTCGAGGGGCGGTTGAATCGTGGGACTCCAGAGGAGAGCCCAAAAAGAAGAAATTCCAAATACTCTAGGGATAAGTAGAGGCCTCCAATGCAAGAGGAAGCCTCTCACATCACCTCGACTAATAAGCAGTAGCAGCAGCTGGCCGACGCTGCACCGCACAGCCAGACACACAAGAGTTGAGGACATACCTCAATTCCAAAAGGTCCGTAGCCTCCTCACGGGTGGAGGACAAAGTTTAGAAAATATGGAACTGTGTGTTCAAAGGAGTAGCCAGTGAACACACAATTGATTTAAAGAGATCTCTATTCACCATGGAGATCCAGACCCAACCGCTACCGCATGAGTTCAAGATGCTAGTCCTGAAACCTTACGGCGGGAGCACCGATCCTATGGATCACCTTACGCACCCTACTAAGCTTCCAGGGCGTGGACGAAGCTTTCATGTGCTAATGCTTTCCCCTTTATCTGAAGAGAGATGCTAGGATCTGATTCTACCGGCTCTAGGTAAATTCGATTCGGAGCTTTTGGGATCTCACGGACAGCTTCCTAGCCCAGTACACCTCCTGTCGTCGCGAGGAGAAGTAGCCGTGACACCTCGCGCACGTCAAGCAGAAGTTGGGCAAGAACTTGAGAAAGTTCTTAGAGCAGTTCATCGTGGAAGCCCAAAGAATACCAAGACTGATCGAAGAGGTGAAGCTCAGTAGTTTCATTTTTGCACTGGGTCTAGGCCACTTCTTCAAACACTTGGCCCATAAGGACCCACAAACATTTAAAGACACAGAATCCATTACCTGGGCTTGCATAGTAGCTGAGGAAGCCAATGAGGTGAAGCGTCCGAAGTGGCCCAATCAACCTCACTCTTTTTCGAAAAAGGAAAAGAGGAAGAATTGGGACAACGACAATACTTGGAGGAAGCTACCCAAAGCCGAGTCGCCCGCTCGCAAGCCCGCTCGCAAGGAGTTCAAGCTCATAAACCTGATTTCACTAAATGACACCCGGATGAATGTCCTAATACAGATCCAGGAGGAAAAATTTGTCAAATGGCCAAAACTAATGAATAACCCGGATGGAGGGGATCCGTTGAAATATTGTGACTTCCATCGATCTCTGGGTCACAACATAGAAGACTGTCAGATACTACAAAGAGAGATCAAAGAGCTGATTCGTCGGGGCCACCTCACTAGGTTCCTAAGGAACCTGGAGTAGAGTTCCAATGCCTCAAGTAGAGATAGGCCCGATTAGTATCAACTGCGAAATCGGGTCATAGTCGGGGTGGTCAACATATTAACCACCCAACCTCCCAAGGCCAACCACATGGATCATCAGGAGAAGCAAACTGGGCATAAGAAGCAGAGGGTAAGGGAAGATGTCATTAGTTTTAGCAACGACGGCATGGCACATGTAATCTCCCCCCCGTATTGATCCTCTAGTTGTATCCACATTCATTTCAGATGGTACTCTAAACTACCAGTTGAAAAAAGTCTCTATTGATAATGGAAATTCTATAGATTTGCTTTACCTCGATACCTATTTTAAATTGGAACTCAAAAAGAGTCAATTGAAACCGGTTGAAGAGCTGCTATATGGACTAGATAATGAGTTGGTGACTATCTAATGGCCGGCAAGTGTATTTCGGATGTTATTTAATATTTTTACAGTGTTTTAACATCTCAAATATGATATTTATACTTTAAATTCATGGTTCTGTATGTTTATTGTAAATAATGCCTGTTTCTCCAGATTAATCAGACAGATTTTATGTTTACTAGTATATACTGATATACATGCCTCTGATTTCGTATAAATACATGTGTTTGGCGTTTGTAGTTGTTCGGAAGATTTTGTGAAATGCTAAGTGCGAAAATAAGAAAATTTAATTATTTTAATCCAATATTTCTATTATATAAAAGTTAATTTATCACGTGATAATGTCCAGTATGTGATTTCTCTTTGAAAACTTTGCACACATTTATACTGCTAAATTTTTGAAGGATATAAACTGTTACTGCCTGTTCTAAAAATAAATCTGAAGAGTGACTGTGAAATTTCTGACTGACTCTGAAACTGAAATAAGTTTTCAGTTAAGAAATAATAAGGAAATATATTACTGATACTGTTATTTAGGACTCGGGACTAATGTGCAGTTAGGTTAGGTTCTCCGGCATGCCTTAGAACGTTATGATGGTAATTGAGGATAACTCCATCAATGGAATTATACGTGGTCCGCCCTTCCATATGGCGTTAACCTAGATGGTAGTTACTGTTACTAGCCAGTATTTCTGTACTGATCCCACAAGATGGGATTCTTCTATTTCTATTTTTGGCATTTGATTATATAGAGTGAACACAATCTATCCTCGATTATTCGCTCCATTCGCTAGTAAGGTCTACTGGTAGGGTCCTTTACTGATAAAAAGAAAATTTTTTATAAATTATGAAGTTGAGACTGATACTGCTTTCTGAAGCATAACTGCATCAATTTCTGATTTTAGAAGTTTAATTATTGTCAAATTATACTTTCTCTGTTTTTCATATCCTGTTTTGCATCTAAATATTTTCATATCTGCATAATTGTTTTGCATAACAGGATTTACTACATGTGTGCATATACCTTGTTGAATTTTGGGTCATTATTTAATATTTTTTTCTCCAAATGAGATGGTAGAATTGGTACCAGACGAGAAGGAGTAGCTAAAGATTAGCCTACTGATTTTGGAGACCTGAAATCTTTTTAGAGATCTTAGAAGATTATAGTTGAATGTAATTACTGGGTTTTATGTATGGATTTTTGTATATAGTATGTATGTGATGAAACAGCAATTTATACTTTTGCAGGTACATAGTTGCTTCCGCTATATTTTTTTAAATTCTGTACAGGTCCTAGATGACATCTCTTTTATGTTTTCGACCTAATGGATAATACTAGATTTGTGCCATGGATGAGATAACAGACTGAGATCTTGTATATGCGTGTTGTAGGATGAGATGATGATATCTACATAGTTGTGTGCTTGATTTAAATTATTTGATACAGGTTATACTTTTGGTTTCCATCCAATTATAGAGGAAACTCTGCTGAAAATTCTGCAGTAATTATATATTTTGAATTTATGCTTTTAATTTCTATTTTTATCTTAACGGAAGTTTCTGAGGAAAAAAAATCGTTCCTTCAAAATTGGTATCAGAGAAATGAGATGCCTTATAGTTAATTGATCGAAAAGCGGAAGTATAGGTTTCAGTTTCTATAGGGATAGGTCAGGGTAGTTAAGTTAAATTTGAATGTTTAGGAAGCTGATCCCTAAGTTGGATTTGAGTTTTATTAGACTGTTGATGACCCTTTTTCATAAATTAATTTCTTGAGAAATATAATACTGTATTTGTTTTTGGTTATAGGATATAAGATGGCTAGTAGGAGAGGTAGAAGAGGCAATCGTGACAATGCCAGGACTCCCCATGGTTGAGAGGCAGTATATGTGGACTTATTAGAGAGGATGACTAATGTGATTAAGCCGGTGGAGCATCGATTTATGGCCCCAGTTCCTGCACTCGAGTTAGCTCCGGCAATTCTAGCTCCAACCACGTATGATCGATTTACAGCAGAGTGAGCGCTAGGCTTTTTGGGAAAGCCGAATCTAGCAGAGGCAGACGTTTGGTTTAAAAGGATGAAGAAGATTTTTACTGTGATTCGGTGCACTGACCCAGATAAGGTCACTTTTACAGTATATATGTTGGAAGGCGAAGCTAATAGTCGATGAAATATGAAGAAGAGGGCATTAGGAGTGCCTGATGATGAGATTACATAGGAGATGTTCCAGGATGCATTTATGGAGAAGCATTTTCCATCCAATCTTTAAGATCAGAAAGAGTAAGAGTTTATGAGGTTGAGATAGGAAAATATGACGGTGATGGAGTATGATGTAAAATTTACTGAGTTGTCTCGTTTTGCGCCATGTTGTCTAGAGGATGAGTTCAGAAAAGCAAAGAAGTCTCAGCAAGGGTTGCGAGATGATATTAGAGAGTCACTGTCTATCTTGAAGCTCCAGACCTACATGATATTTTGGACAGAGCAGTGATTTATGAAAAGGAAGCGAAGACGGAGAGATTTTATGCAAAGAGGATGGCTAGTCGGATGGGTTTTAGTGTGGGATCTTCTAACAGTCCAAAAAGACAACAACAGTCGATAAGGGGAAGAATATTATTCCAACTTAGTCAAAGACTGGCTCTAGATTATCAACTGCTGATTGTGCTTTTTGTGGAAGGAAGCATCCGGAGTAAGCGTGTCGCAAGACTTTAGGAGCATGCTTTAGATGTGCGCAGTAAGGCTACATGGTGAAAAACTATCCATTTCCTCTGAGGCTAGAAGGAAAGATGCCTACTGTCGCAGCTAAGGCTTTTACAATGACTATTCAGGATCCGGAGGTATCCCCGAACATTGTGGAAGGTACACTTTCTATTTGTGGAGTTCCTGCATCTATATTATTTGATTCGGAGGCTACTCACTCCTTTATTTCTCCCCAATTTGCATGTTGTATTGTGTCTGCCCCATGTGTTTTGGGTTATATATTAGCGGTATCAACTCCCACTGGATCTCCTGTAATTACTGATGTTGTGTATCTTAGATGTGTGGTTTAGTTGGTTGAGGAATGTTTGATTGTGGATTTGATATTGTTAAACATAGGTGATTTTAATGTCATTTTGGGGATGGACCGGCTAGCTAAATATCATGCTAGTATTGATTATTTTCTAAAAGGGGTTTGTTTTGATCTCCTTGGGAGGAAACCCTTTTTCTTTCAAGGTATTAGAAGTAAGGAAGTGCCTGTATTAATTTCTGCTTTGCACGCCAAACACTTGATGGAAAGTGAGTGCAAAGCTTATCTGGTATATGCTTGCACCACTGGGAGACATAGTGTGCCGGCTAAGGATATTCTAATTGTTAGTAATGTTGAAGATGTCTTTCTGGAGGAGTTCTCTGGACTACCTTTGCACCGAAAAATTGAGTTTGAGATTGTCATTATTCTTAGTGTGAGTCCGATTCTAAAACCCCTTATCGTATGGCCCCCGCTGAATTTAAAGAATTAAAATTACAGTTATAAAAATTATTAAATAAGAGTTTTATCAGACCGAGTGTATCTTCTTGGGGTGCATAGGTATTATTTGTGAGGAAAAAAGATGGGTCTTTGCGGTTATGTATTGATTATCGTGAGTTAAACAAAATCACAATTAAGAATAAGTATCTGTTATCGCGTATCGATGACTTGTTTGATCAATTGCAAGGATCTCAGGTATTCTCAAAGATTGATTTGAGGTTCGTTTATCACCAGTTGAGGATCAAGCCAGAAGATATGGCCAAAACTACTTTTCGGATGAGATATGGCCACTATGAGTTCCTCGTTATGCCGTTTGGCCTTACAAATGCACCTGCTGCATTTATGGATTTGATAAACAGGGTGTTCAGGCTGTATTTGGATAAATTCATGGTGATATTTATTGATGATATCCTAATATACTCCAAGGATTACAAGGAGCATGAAACTCACTTGGGGCTAGTACTTCAAGTACTCCGCGAGGAAAGGTTGTATGCTAAGTTGAGTAAGTGTGAATTCTGATTAGAAGAGGTGATATTTTTGGGGCATGTGATTTCTGGTGGTGGTATTTCTGTGAATCCACAGAAGGAAGAGGTTGTTATAAATTAGAGTAGGTTGACGTCTGTGACTTAGATTAGAAGTTTTCTAGGCATGGCAGGCTATTACAAACGATTCGTAGAGAACTTTGGACGGATTGCTATGCCTCTGACTCGACTGATGAGAAAGGAGTTTTTAGGAATGTGATCAGAGTTTTTAGGAGTTAAAGGACCGTTTAACTACAGCCTCAGTACTAATTATTTCGGAAGGTTCAGGTGGTTTTGAAGTATACCGTGATGCCTCTATGACGGGCTTGGGTTGTGTATTGATACAGCAAGGTAAGATTGTAGCTTATGGATCCAGACAACTGAAGGTACATGAAAAGAATTACCTGACTCATGATCTGGAGTTAGCTGCTGTGGTGTTTGCTTTGAAATTTGGAGACGTTACTTATATGGTGAAAAGTTTCTTATTTATTCTGATCACAAGAGACTAAAGTATTTGTTCTCACAGAAAGAACTTAATATGAGGCAAAGGAGATTGCTTGATTTCTTGAAAAACTATGACTGTGAGATACAGTATAAGCCATGGAAGGCTAATGTAGTTGCGGATGCTTTGAGCCATCGATCTGGTTATGTGGCTAAATTGCAAATCAAGCAGATGGAGATGTTGGATTATTTAAAGCAGCATGATTTCCAACAGTATGCTCGGATTGATAGAACGCTTTTGTGTTATCTTCAGGTTCAGCCAGAGGTGATTAATAAAATTAAGGAGAAACAAGTGAGTGATTAATAAAATGATCTGAATAGAGACTCTCGAGCTGAATTTAATGTCCCGACAGATGGAGTATTGAGATTCAGAGATCAATTATGTGTACCGGATGATAAGGAGTTGAAAGAGAGGATCTTGAAGGAAGCTCATAGGTCTTGGTATACCATCCACCTCGGGACAAATAAAATGTATCAGAATCTGAAGAAAACCTTTTGATGGAAGAACATGCGGAGAGATATTATGGCTTATATGGGGAAATACTTGGTATGCCAACAATTGAGAGCTGAAAGGAAGAAGCCTTCTGGGTTATTACAACTAATGCCGATCCCGAGTTAGAAATTGGAGGATATTTCTATGGATTTTGTATCGGGTTTGCCGAGGACTCCCAGGAATCATGACGCTATTTGGGTTATAGTTGACCGACTGACAAAATTAGCCCATTTCTTTGCGATTAGGACGACATATTCTCGTGACAAAATGACCTAGTTGCATGTAAATGAGATTATGAGGCTTCATGAAGTACCAACCTCGATTGTGTCTGATAGAGATCCACGTTTTGTATTGAGATTTTGGGAGAGCTTACATAAGGAGTTGGGGACAGAGTTGAAATTCAGTAATGCACATCATCCCCAAACTGATGGCCAGTCAGAGCGTGCTATTTAGATTCTTTAGGATATGTTGAGGGCCTCAATATTAGAGATAAAAGGGACTTGAGACAGTTATCTAGCTTTTGTAAAATTTGTTTACAACAATAGCTACCAAGCAAGTATTGGCATGGCGCCTTTTGAGGCATTGTATGGTAGGAAGTGCAGATCATTAATTCATCGGGAGGAGATTGGAGACTGGAGGATTTTCGGTTCTGAAAATTGTAAAGGAGACGGTGGAAAAAATTAAGCTGATTCACGAGAACCTAAAAGTTGCACAAAGTAGGCAAAAGAGTCATGCAGACCGGAGGAGGTCAGAGCTGAAATTTGAAGTAGAAGATTTTGTATTTCTGAAAGCTTCACCGTCCAAGGGAATATTTAGGTTCGGAGTGAAAGGAAAGCTTAAACCGCATTTCATTGGGCCTTTTGAGATTCTAGAGAGGATCGGGGAGGTGGCTTACCAATTGGCACTACCGCCCAGTTTAGCGGATGTACACGATATATTTCATGTATCGATGCTATAGAAGTATATGCATGATCCTACGCATGTGATTGAGTACGAGCCCTTGACTGTTGACAAGGACTTATCTTATGTTGAAGAGCCGATACAAATATTAGATCAAAAGGAGCAAATGTTATGCACGAAAATTATTTCCCTGGTGAAAGTACTTTGGAGGAATCATTCACCGGAGGAGGCCACTTGGGAGCCCAAAGAAGAGATCCAAAACAAGTATCTCCATTTGTTTTCTTAAGGTATGAAACTCCGTTTAATTTTGAGGATGAAATTCCTATAGGTGGGGGAGAGTGTGAGGTCTCGGACCCAAAACATGATAATTTGGGATTGATAAAAATGATTATAATCCAGATGAGGTTAAATATGAATGAAAAAAAAGTGGATTGGAAGTAAAAAGTGGGAAAGTTACTAAAGTTCTGCAAACAGTAGGGTTGGCACTGCCGTGCGAGGCGTGGCAGCGAGCACAAAATCCTGAAACCCCCTGCTCGCCGGGCTCTAGGTGCACTCGAGCGAGCGCCTGGCAGCAACCCTGTGCTCGACGCGCACTCAAGCGCGGGTGTGATTTTACTCCTCGCATTCTGATCCAATTCTATTTAAATTGAAAGGAGGGGGGTTTTGACAGCAACAACAGCAGCAGCACGAGGGAGAAGAAGGGGAGAAGAGAAGATGAAAGGAGACACCGCCTGTTCTGATCCACTCCAGGTAAAATTAACGATAGATCGAACTCAAGCAAGTGTACTTCAGACGTTATTTACTATTTTTATAATGTTTTAACATCTCAAACATGGTATTTATACTGTAAATCCATGGTTCTGCATGTTTACTGTAAATAGTGCCTATTTCTCCTGATTAATCGGACAGATTTTGTATTTACTAGTATATACTAATATATATGCCTCTGATTTTATATAAATACATGTGTTCAGTGTTTGTTTGTCGTCCGGAAGATTTTGTGAAACCCTAAGTGCGAAAATAAGAAAATTTAATGATTTTAATCTAAGTTTTTTGTAATATAAAAGTTAATTTGTCACGTGATAATGTCCAGTATGTGATTTCTATTTGATAACTCTACACTGATTTATACTGCTAAATTTCAAAAAGATATAAATTGTTATTGCCTATTCTAAAAATAAATCTAGAAAGTTATTATAAATTTCTGATTGACTTCTAAAACCAAAATGGGTTTTCAGTTAAGAAATGATAAGGAAATATATTTCTGATACTATTAATTAAGACTCGAGACTGATGTGCAGTTAAGTTAGGTTCTCCGACTTGCCTTAAAACGTTATGGTGGTAATCAAAGATAACTCTGTCCATGGAATTATACGTGGTCCGCCCCTCCTCAGGGCGTTAACCTAGAGGGTAGTTACTGTTACTATTACTGGCCAGTATTTCTATACTGATCCCACGAGATGGGATTCTTCTGTTTTTATTTCTGACCTTTAATTGTGTAGAGTGAACACAATTTATCCTCGATTATTTTTTTCTCCGCTAGTAGGATCTACTGGTAGGGTCCTTTACTGATAAAAAGAAAATTTTCTGTAAATTATAAAGTTGAGACTGATTCTACTTTCTGAAGTATAACTGCACTGATTTCTAGCATAACTACACCGATTTCTGATTTTTAAAGTTTAATTATTGTCAAATTATACTTTCTCTTTTTTCATATCCTGTTTTTGCTTCTAAATATTTTCATATCTGTATAACAATTCTACATAACATGATTTACTATATGTGTGTATGTACATTGTTGGATTTTGACTCACTGTTCTTTTTTTCCTTCCAGATGAGACGGTAGAGTTGGTACCAGATGAGAAGAAGTAGCTAAAGATTAGCCTATTGATTTTGGAGACCTGAAGTCGTTTTGGAGATCTTGGAAGATTACAGTTGAATGTAATTACTGGGTTTTGTATATGGATTTTTGTATATAGTATGTATGTGATGAAATAGTAATTTATACTTTCGCAGGTATATAGTTGCTTCCGCTATATATTTATTGGATTCTGTACAGGTCCTAGATGACATCTCTTTTATATTTCTGACCTAGTGGATAGGATTAGATTTGAGCCATGGATGAGATGGCAAACTGAGATCCTATGCATATGTGTTATAGGATGAGATAATGATATCTGCATGGTTGTGTGCTTGATTTAAGTTATTTGATACAGGTTGTACTTTTGGTTTCGATCCAGTTATAGAAAAAACTTTGTTGAAAATTCTACAGTAATTATATGTTTTGAATTTATGGTTTTAATTTCTGTTTCTGTCTTGACAAAAAGTTTTGAGGAAAAAAAATCTATTCCGTCACAATACTCGACCCCGTACCTCCGGTGCCTTACTCCGGAGGAAGCTGACTATGCATTTGGTGAGGTCCACCTCGGGATCAGTGGATCACATATCAGTGGCAAAAACCTATTATTCAATTTAATGCACCAAGGATACTATTGGGCGACCATGAAGAAAAATGCCTTGGACTTCGTGAAAAGGTGTGAGAATTGCCAACTCCATAGCAACCTTCATCACCAACCGCCCACAGAGCTGAGAGTCCTCTAGGCGCCTTGGCCATTGACGGATGGGGGCTCGATATTTTTGACCCGTTTCCTATCGCGACCGGTCAAATGAAAATCATCATTGTGGGTGTCGATTACTTCACCAAGTGCATCGAGGCTACTCGCTAGTCAAGATCACTAAGCATAATGCTACAAAATTCATCCGGCAGAGTATAGTCAGTGGGTTTGGTATTCCCAAGGCCATTGTGACTGACAACGAAACCCAATTCACGAGAAAATACTTCCGCAAGTATTGTACTAGTTTGGACATAAGATTGGTCCATATTTCAATAGCGTACCCACAAGCGAACGAGCAGGTGGAGATCACCAATTGGATGCTATTGCACGGTCTCAAGACCAAATTCGAGGACGCAAGGAGCTCTTGGGTAAACAAACTGCCCTTCATGTTATAGTCATACCAAACAACCCCCAAGGAACCAACATGTGAGATGTCTTTCAGTCTCTACTACAGGATTGAGGCTATAATCCTGATCGAGATCGAGCTCCCAAGTCTTCGGGTCGAGGCCTTCGACCCGCAAGGCAACTCCCAAAAGATCGGGGAACACTTAGACTTGTTATAGGACCCGAGACGTGACCGAAATGCATACAATCGCTCACCAACAGCAAATCGCCCACTATTACAACAAGAAAGTAAAAGCATGGCAATTCAAAGTTGGAGACCTTATCTTGCGAAGTATATAGGCCACGAGCAAGACAGCCAATAGGAACAAGCTCTCTTTGAATTGGGAAGGCCAGTTCCTAGTCTCAACCGTTATGTGGAATGGGGCATACAAGCTCTGAACCTAAAATAGCAAGCTGGTTCCAATGATGTGGAATGCCGTCCACCTTAAGCGTTATTTTCAATAAAAGGTTGCACCAGGTCCAAGTAGGCTATGCGTGTGAATTCAAAGTTTGCTCGTAATTACATACGATTGTTAATAAAATATTTTCTCTTTTTTCATGTTGTTATATTTTTACTCTTTTCTTTTTTCCATATGTATGCTTGCATGAAGATTGTATAAAAACAAATAACCTAGACTACTCCTAAGTCAAATGGGTCTTCACTCGCTTGCACCTAAACCTTGGTCCCATACCAAAGGGCCTGTAAGTGGTTGAGTTAATTCTTGGTCCCATACCAAGCGGCCCATAAGAGGTCGAATTAATTCTTGGTCCCATACTAAACAGCCCGTAAGCGGTTGGATCAAACATTGGTTTCATCCCAGCGGCCCATTTGCGGTCGAATACAAAACCTTAGGTGTGATGGAAAGGATTTTTGTTCTCAAAAGCTTCCGCCAATGTGGAAATATAAATTAAAATCATAATCTAAAACATATAAATTCTATAAAAATTTCAACAGAGTTTCCTCTATAATTTAATGAAAACCAATAATACAACTTGTATTAAATAATCCAAATCGGGTACACAACTATACAGATGTTATCATTTCATCCTACAACACACATACACAGGATCTTAGACTGTCATATCATCCATGGCTTAATTATAGTCCTATCCACTATCCGAAACACATAAGAGATACCGTTTAAGTCCTATAACATAATCTAAAAAAGAAATATATAGTAGAAGCAGAACTATAAACCTACGGAAGCCTAAATCCTTATTTATATCATATACACATCATGCAAGTCTTATACAAAATCTATACATATAAACCCGTATACAAAAATTAGATAATTACATCCAACTAGTTCCTTCCAAGATCTCCAAAATAACATTAAATCTTCAAAAATCAGTAGGCTAAGCTTTAGCTATTCCTTTTCGTCTAACACGAGCTCTACCGTCTCATTTGGAGGAGAAAAAAAGTAAAATAGTGAGCTGAAATCTAACAAGGTATATGCATACGTGCAGTAAATCTGTTATGCAGAACAGTTATATATATATACCATAACATAGAAATATACAGAGGCTGAACAATGCATGGAGAAACCAAGAAAGCATAACCCTAATCCATTATGCAAGCGGGCAGCCACAGGATTTTGCGCCTACTGCCGCGCCTCGGGCGCGCGACAAGAGCCCAGCTGCTATTTGTTGAACTTTGGTAAATTTTTCACTTTTTACTTCCAACCCTCATTCTTTCATGCATGTTTAGCCTCATCTTGATTATTATTATTTTAATTACTCCCAAGTTATCATGTGTTGGGTTCGGGACCTCACACTCTTCCCCACTTAAAGAAATTTTGTCCTCAAAATTGAATGGAGTCACATACCTCAAGAGAACATGTGGGGATACTTGTTTTGAATCTCCTCTTCGCGCTCCCAAGTGGCCTCCTCCGATGAATGATTCTTCCAAAGCACTTTCACCAAGGGAATAGGCTTCGTACGTAGATTTTGATCCTTTTGATCTAATATTTGTATCGTCTCCTCGACATAAAATAAATCCTTATCAACAGTTAAATGCTCCTACTCAATCACATGCGTCAGATCATGGACATATTTTCGTAGTATCGATACATGGAATACATCGTGTACATCCGCCAGACTAGGTGGTAGTGCCAACTTGTAAATTACCTCCCCGATCCTCACCAGAATCTCAACAGGCCCGATAAAATGCGGCTTCAGTTTTTCTTTCACTCCGAATCTAAACGTTCCCTTGGACGGTGAAACCTTCAGAAAGACAAAATCTCCTATTTCAAATTTCAACTCTGACCTCCTCCAATCTGCATAGCTTTTCTGCCTACTTCGAGCAACCTTCAGGTTCTTGTGAATCAACGTAATTTTCTCTATTGTCTCTTTCACAATTTCAAGACCCAAAATCCTTTTATCTCCGGTCTCCTCCTAATGAATTGGCGATCTGTACTTTCTACCATACAATGCCTCAAAAGACCCCATGCCAATACTTACTTGATAGCTATTATTATATGTAAATGCTGTCAAAGCTAGGTAATTATCCCAAGTCCCCTTCATCTCTAACACTGAGGCCCTCAACATATCCTTAAGGATCTAATGGTACGCTCTGACTGGCCATCAGTTTAGGGGTGATACGTAGTACTGAATTTTAACTCTATTCCCAAGTCCTTATGCAAACTCTTTCAAAATCTTGAGACAAAACATGGATCCCTATTAGACACAATCTAAGCAGGTATTCCATGAAACCTCACAATCTCATTTACATATAATTGGGCCAGTCTGTCAAGAGAATATGTCACCCTGATCGCCAAGAAATGAGCCGATTTTGTCAGTTGATCAACTATAACCCAAATGATGTCATGATTCTTGGGAGTTCTTGACAATCCTGATACAAAATCCATAGAAATATCTTTCCATTTTCAGCTTAGGATTGGCATTAGTTGTAACAACCCATAAGGCTTTCTCCTTTCAGCTTTCAGTTGCTTGCATACCAAACATTTCTCCACATAAGTCATAATATCCCTCTTCATGTTTCTCCACCAAAAGGTTTTCGTCAGATCCAGATTCATTTTATTCGTCCCAAGGTGGATGGTATACTGATACCTATGAGCTTCTTTCAAAATTTTCTCCTTCAATTTCTTATCGTTCGATACACATAATCGATCTCTGAATCTCAATATTCCATCCGTCCAGATCTTAAAATCAACTCGAGAGTCTTTATTCAGATCATTTACAATATCCATAAGAAACGGGTCACTCACTTGTCTCTCCTTAATTTTATTAATCACCTCTAGCTAGATTTGAAGATAAGACAAAAGTATCCTTCACCCCGAACATAACGTTGAATATCACACTACTTCAAATAGTCTAATATCTCCATATGTTTAATTTGCAACTTAGCCACGTAACCCGATCAACAGCTAAAGGTATCCACAACTACATTAGCCTTCCCTGGCTTATACTGTATCTCACAGTCATAATCTTTCAGAAAATTAAGCCACTTCTGTGAGATCCCAAAATCAAAAAGCCTAAAAATCGGAAGAAAATATCCCAACTTAATACTAGAGTATTTTGATAAGGATGAAAATCTGGAGTGATTTCATGAGGCCGGAGTGATTCATGAAAGGAGGAATGAATTTGTGTCCCATGATGCCGGAGTGATTTAAGGACCGGAAGTGGTTTGCGCCACTTGGAGACCGGAGTTGCCTTTTTGGTCTCTTGAAGCCACTGAAGGCCGGAGAACTTTATGAAATGACTAGAGTGAATTGTGTGAAGAGAGGCCGAAGTGGCCTTGAAGTCCGGAGTGGTTTTGTGTGTTGGTGAAGTTGGAGTGGCCTTTTTGGTCTCTTGAAGGCACTGAAGGCCGGAGCACTTCATGAAGGTGCAGGAGGCCGGAGTGAATTGTAACTGGACGGCAGGAGCGAACATTGGCAGCTAAGGAGAACAGCAGATTTTAGTTAAAACCCAACTAGGCGGCGACCGAATAGAGTGGGTAATCTAATCTGGTTACCCCACCTACCATCTGAGAAAAAGTACGAAAGTAAGTTACCTGCCCCACTTACCCCACCAAACCCCTCCTCTATAAAAAGTCAGCGTCGGTTGGTTGATGCACAGGCTAGCAGAAGGAAGAGAGTGACGGGGAGAAAGCTTCAAGATGGTAAAAATCTAGGAATCAACTCTCAGGCAAGTTACTTCGGACGCTATTTTTAAGTTCAGTTTTTAGTTCATTGCGAATATACTGCATTCTGTTTTGCTGCAAGAAATCGGACGTTAACACGTTTTTAGTTTTTGTTTGAATCTGTTCTGAAGTTCATGACGCCTGTTTTCCTACATTCTGAACTTACATGAAATTCGGACCAAAGGTTACAACTGGCATTTGGCATGTGAAACGAAACCGGCATTTTGCATGTAAAACGAAACCGGCATTTGGCATGTAATATGAAACCGGCCTTTGAGAAAATAAGTTCCGTCATGTTAATGAAAAGCACTCCGTCCTTTGTGTAAAAAGAACTCCGTCCAATAAGCACTCCGTCCAAAAAGAAGTCTGGCTTGTAATGTAAAATGAACTCCGGCCGTAATAAAGAAAAAGAGCTCCGTACTTTTGAAAGTACTCCATCCAAAAAGAGCTCCGTCTTTTTGAAAAGTGCTCCGTCCAAAAGAGCTCCGTCTTTTTGAAAAGTGCTCCGTCCAAAAGAGCTCCGCCCTTTTAAGAAAAGTGCTTCGTCCAAAAGAGCTCCGCCCTTTTAAGAAAAGTGCTTCGTCCAAAAGAGCTCCGTCCTTTTTGAATATACTCCATCTTAAAAGAGCTCCACCTGAAAAGCACTCCGGCCTTTTAACTCAGGCCTTGAATTAAGAAGATGGACTCCATCCCTTGAGGAAAAATAAACTTTGGTTTTTAACGAACACCGTCCTTAAAATGAACTCCGGCCTTAATGTGAAATGAACTCCGGCTTTAATGAACTCCGTCCTTTAAGAGAAATGAACTCCTATTTAATGAACTCTGTCCCTTAAGAGAAATGAACTCCGGTTTAATGAACTCCGTCCTTTAAGAGAGATGAACTCCGGTTTAATGAACTCCGTCGTTTAAGAAAAATGAACTCCGGTTTAATGAACTCCGTCCTTTAAGAGAAATAAACTCCGGTTTTATGAACTCCGTCCTCTAAGAGAAATGAACTCCGGCTTTAATGAACTCCGTCCTCTAAGAGAAATGAACTCCGGTTTAATGAACTCTATCCCTTAAGAGAAATGAACTCCAGTTTAATGAACTCCGTCCCTTAAGAGAGATAAACTCCGATTTAATGAACTCCGTCCTTTAAGAGAGATGAACTCCGGTTTAATGAACTCCGTCCTTCAAGAGAAATGAACTCCGGTTTAATGAACTCCGTCCTTCAAGAGAAATGAACTCCGATTTTATGAACTCCGTCCTCTAAGAGAAATGAACTCCGACTTTAATGAACTCCGTCCTTTAAGAGAAATGAACTCCGGTTTAATGAACTCCGTCCTTTAAGAGAAATGAACTCTAGTTTAATGAATTCCGTCCTTTAAGAAAAATGAATTCTGACTTTTGAGTTTACGCACTCCGCCTTTATGAAAGAAAGAACTCCGGCCTTAAGAAGAAAACGAACTCCGGTTTTAAAGGTAACGCACTTCCGGTTTTAAGGAGGGAAATACACTCCATTTTTAAGAAGGAATTGCACCCCGGTTTTAAAGGAAAAAGCACTCCGTCTCTTTGAAAGTAAAGCACTCCGTCCCGAGAAGCAGTCCGCCCAGTAGTGAAAAACACTCCGTCCCTTTGAGTAAAAGGCACTCCGTTAGTAAAAAGCACTCCGCCCAAAAAGGCACTCCGTCCAAAAAGAGCTCTGCCCTTTTGAAACCAAGATTTTTGGCTTTTTGAGCACTCCGGAATTCCTGCTTTTGCACTGAAAATGAATTTTGACGCCTAACTAAAAATGAGCTCCGGATTATACTTAAAATGATACCGGCTCCCTTAACGAGAAAAGAGCGCCGGCCCTTCGTTAAAAATCCAAACTGGCCCCAAGCATAATTTGTTTCCGAAAATATATATATACCGACCTGTACCTAGGAAATTTCCATGTATAAGGATAGCTGAAGATATATTATGCAAGTCTGATTTTTGAAAAGGGGTTTTTAATAAAAAGATGAATGATAGCCGTCCTCGGGGCTTGGTACAAGGAGGGAATGAGAGCCGTCCTCGGGGCTTGGTACAAGGAGGGAATGAGAGCCGTCCTCGGGGCTTGGTACAAGGAGGGAATGACAGCCGTCCTCGGGGCTTGGTACAAGGAGGGAATGACAGCCATCCTCGGGGCTTGGTACAAGGAGGGAATGACAGCCGTCCTCGGGGCTTGGTACAAGGAGGGAATGATAGCCGTCCTCGGGGCTTGGTACAAGGAGGAAAATAATATGAAGTACCGTTTACCGTTTTACCGACATACTATATTATAGTAAAATGATGATAATGAATCATATACAGTGAAAAGATGACAGTGAACAATATAGAATATTGTTTTCAGTTTTGTCATGCATCAGTAAAGTTTATAATTATTGTTTTACAATCTATAGTGTAACGATTTATGAAGTATGAGATTTAATATCGTTATAGTATGTCTTTACTGTTTTTCTAGATGATGTTCTGCATGGTTATATGATCGTTTTGGCATAACCGTTTTACAGTTCATATGCATGTACCTTGCTGGGCCTCGACTCACTATTTTATATTTTTTCCCCTAAAGATGAAATTTTAAAGCTTGTGCCTAATGAGTTGGAGTGATTAGAACTTGTCTGAAGGTTATTAAAGACCTTGGAAGCTTATTTTGGAGAAATATTATTGTAATGACTTGATAGACTTCTATGGTTAAACATTTTTGGCTATGTACTTGGAAATGAATATTTTTGAATGAATATGAATGCTTCCGCAAGTGTTATAATAACTTCCGCTATACTTATTATGGTTTAAAAGTACATGGGTCCTAGATGGCATCTGAGATCCTATGTTGCACCTAATTAGTTTAATTTGAGTTTTCAATTGTATTATGAATGATGGAATAAAAAAAAAATCATTCCGTCACAACCTCCTTTGCCTTATATTAAGTTTTTTTTGTGAAAATAAGTACTTTAAATTTTTATGATCGGAATAAACAAGGAACTTCTCACCATATCGATAATATCTCCAAATTTTCAAAGCAAATACCCATAGCACCTAATTCAAGATCATGAGTTGGGTAGTTTTTTTCATGTATCTTCAGTTGTCTAGACCCATAAGCTACAACTTTACCATATTGCATCAATACACAAGCCAAGCCCGCCTTAGAGGTGTCATAGTATACCTCAAAACCACCTGATCTCTCCGAAATAATCAGTACTGGGGCGATAGTTAAGCGGTCCGTTAAGTCCTAAAAACTCTGATCACACTCCTCGGTCCATTCAAACTTAGTCTCCTTTCTCGTCACTCGGGTCAGAGGTATAGAAATCTACAAAAAGTTCTCTATAAATCGCCTGTAATGGCCTACCATGCCAAGAAAACTCCTAACCTCAGTCACAAATGTCTACCTACTCTAATTTGTAACAGCCTCTACTTTCTTTGGATCTACAGAAATATCACCGCCAGAAATCACATGTCCTAAGAATATCACCTTTTCTAACCCGCACTCACACTTATTCAGTTTAACATATAGCCTTTTCTCGCAAAGTACTTAAAGTTCTATCCTCAAGTGAGTTTCGTGCTCCTTATAGTCCTTCGAGTATATCAGGATATCATCAGTAAATACCACCATAAATTTATCTAGAAACAGTCTGAACACCCTATTTATCAAATCCATAAATATAGCGGGGGCGTTCGTAAGGACAAAAGGCATAAAAAGAAACTCATAATGGCCATATCTAGTCCGAAAAGCAATCTTAGCCACATCTTCTGGCTTAATTCTCAACTGATAATAACCGAACCTCAAATGGATCTTTGAAAACACCTGAGACCCTTACAACTGATCAAACAGATCATCAATACACGGCAATGGGTACTTATTCTTAATCATGATTTTATTTAACTCACGGTAATTAATATATAACAGCAAAAACCCATCCTTCTTCACAAATAATACTGGTGCACCCCAAGGAGATAACTTGGTCTGATAAAACCATTATTTAACAACTCTTGTAATTGTAACTTTATTCTTTCAATTCAGTTGGGGCTATTCGATAACGGGCTTTAAAAATCGAACTAACACCCGAAACAATAGCAATTTCATACTCAATTTTTCAGTGTGGAGGTAGTCCAGGCAACTCCTCCAGAAAGACATCTTCAAAATCACAGACAATTAGGACATTCTTAGCCGGCACACTATGACTCCCAGTAGTGCAGGCATACGCCAGATAAGCTTTACACCCACTTTTCATCAAATATTTGGCGTGTAAAGCAGAAATTAACACAGGAACTTCATTCTTTCTAATGCCTTGAAGGAAAAAGGGTTCCATCCCGAGGATATCAAAATAAACCCTTTTAAAAAAGTAATCAATACTGGCATGATATTTAGTTAGTCAGTCCATCTCCAAAATGACATCAAACCTCCCATATTCAATAATATCAAATCTACAATCAAACATCCCCATTCACCTCAACCACACATTCAGGATACATAACATTAGTAACTACAGAGGATCCAGTGGAAATTGATACAGCTAACATATAATCCGAAACACATTGGGTAAACACAATATAGCATGCAAATCATGGAGAAATAAAGGAGTGGGTAGACCTCGAATCAAACAATATAGAAGTAGGAACTCCACAAATAGAAAGAGCACCTTCCACAACATTCGAAGATGCCTCCGGATCCCTAACGGTCACCGCGAAGGCCTTATCCGTGATAGTAGGCTTCTTTCCTTCTAGCCTCGGGGGTAACGGACAGTCTTTGATCTTATGGTCTTACTTTCCACACCTAAAGTATGCTCCAGATACCTTGTGACATGCTTATCCCGGATGCCTCCTCCCACAAATAGTACAGTCAACTACCGATGCCTGAGAACCGGTCACTGACTAAGCTATAATGATGCTCTTCCCTTTTTCGGCTGTCCTCGCCTTCTTGGTCGGTCCAAAAGATCCCACATTCGATCTAGCACTAAAACCCATCCGACTAGCCATCCTCTTTGTATAAGATCTCTCCATCTTCGCTTCATTCTCGTCAATCACCGCCCTAACCAGAATATCGGCATAAGTTTGGAGATTTAGGATCGACAGTGAGTTCCTAATATCGTCTCGCAGCCCTTACTAAAATTTCTTTACTTTTCTCATCTCGTCTTCGACATAAAAAAATGCAAAACTAGACAACTCAATAAACTTAGCATCATAGTCCGTCATCGTCATATTTTCCTGTCTCAACCTCATGTACTCCTGCTCCTTTCGATCTTGGAGGTTGGAGGAAAAATATAATTCCATGAATGCGTCGTCAAATATCTCCCATGTGATATTGTTATCAGGCACTCCTAACGCCCTCTTTTGCATATTCGACTAACTGGTGGCTTCACCCTCTAACTTGTATACTGCAAAAGTGACCTTCTCCTGATTAGTGTATCGAATCACAGAAAAAATCTTCTTCATCTTTTTAGGCCAAACATCCACTTCTGCCAGATCCGACTTTTTAAAAAATTTTGGTGCTCACTCCACTGTGAATCTATCATAAGTGTCGAACCTAGAATTGTCTGAGCTGGCTCGGGTGCAGAGACCAGGGCCATAAAACAATGCTCCACAGACACAACTACGCTAGTCATCCTCTCCAAGAGATCCACATATGCTGCCTCTCTATCGTGGGAGTATTAGCACCACCATGGTTGTTTCTTCTACCCCTCCTACTGGCCATCTTATATTTTATAACAAAAAATAAATACAGTATTATAAATCTCAAGAAATCAATTTAAGGGAAAGGGGTCATCAACAGTTGAATAAAACTCAAATTCAGTCTAGGGATCAACTTCCTAATCATCCGAATTAACTTAACTACCCCGACCTATCCATACAGAACTTAAGCCTATGCTTTTGCTTTTCGATCAATAGTCCCTAAGGCATCTCATTTCTCTGATACCAATTGTGATTGAATAGATTTTTTTTCTCAGAAATTTCTGTTAAGACTGAAACAAAAATTAAAATAATAATCTAAAATATACAAATTCTGTAGAAATTTTAACAAAGTTTTCTCTATAATTGGATGAAAACTAAAAATATAACCTGTATCAAATAACCCAAATTAAGCACACAACTACATAGATGTCATCATTTTATCCTACAACACATACACAGGATCTCAAACTGTCATATCATCCATGGCTTAATTATAGTCATATCCACTATCCGAAATACATAAGAGATGCAGTCTAAGTCCTGTAACAGAATCTAGAAAAGAAATATATAGTGGAAGTAGAACTATAAACCTGTGGAAGTTAAATCCCTATTTATATCATATACACATCATGCAAGTCTTATACAAAATCCATACACATAAATCCGTATACAAAATCCAAATAATTACATCCAACTAGTTCCTTTCAAGATCTCCAAAATAACTTCAAGTCTTCAAAAATTAGTAGGCTAAACTTTAGCTATTTCTTTTCGTCTGGTATGAGCTTTACCGTCTCATCTAGAGGAAAAAAACAGTAAAATAGTGAGTCGAAACCCAGCAAGATATATGCATACGTGCAATAAATCCGTTATGCAAAACAATTATATAGATATACCATAGCATAGAAATATACAGACGCTGAATCTTGTATGGAGAAACCAAGAAAGTATAAATCAACAATAATTAAGTTTCAAAAATCAGAAATCAGTGAAATCATACTTCAGAAAGAAGAATCGATTTTAACTCTATAACTTACAGAAAATTTCTTTTCTATCAGTACAGGGCCCAACTAGGAGACCATACTAGTGGAGGGGGCAAACAATCAAGGATAGATTGTGTACATTTTCTCATAATTTAAGGTTATAAATAGTGACAGTATTATCCCATCCGTGGGATTAATACAGAAGTGCCGGTGAATTATCATAGAAACGTTGACCAGTAACAGTAACTATCCTCTGGATTAACACCCTGAGGAAGGACGGACCACGTATAACTCCATGAATTGAATTATCCTCGATTACCACCATAGCATCTTAAGGCATGCCGGAGAATCTAACTTGACTGTATATCAGTCTCGGGTCCTAAATAACAGTATCAAAAATATTTTTTCTTCTTATTTTTTTAACTAAAAATCCTTTTCAATTTCATCAGAGTTTTACAATAGCTCTTTAATAATTTCAGAATATATAGAAACAGTTTGTAATTCTTCAGAAATTTAACAATGTAAATCAGTATAGATTTTTCAGTAATAAATCACATGGTAGATATTACCACATTACAGATTAACCTTTACATGATAGAAATTTTGGATTAAAATGGTTAAATCCCTTCAATTTCGTACTTAAGGCTTCGTCAAAACTTTCGAACTAAAATCAGACACCAAACACATATTTATTCATGAAATCAAAGCCATAAATCCAAATACATATATAAAATCATGCATTTCAACCAAAAATACCTAATATTCTCAAGTTAGGGTTTTGCAATATGCTTCCGGACCCAAATCGGATACTAAATATATGTTTATTCATGAAATCGAAGCCAAATATCGCAATATATATGAGTAAACATGAAATCTATCCAAATAATAAAAAGAAGCATGCTTCATTTGTATTAAACATGGAACAATATAATTTTAGAGTATAAATGTCGATTTTGAGACAAGAAAAAGCGGTAGAAATGGAGAATAACATCCGAGGTACACTTACCTGAGTCTGATTTACCGTTATTTTTACTCAGAGCGGATCAGAACGAGTGATTTCTCATTTTTCTCTTCTCTTTTCCCTCTTTTCCTTCATGCCGGTCGAGTTCTCCTCTCTCTCTCTCTCTCTTTCATATTTTTCC
This sequence comes from Nepenthes gracilis, assembly GCA_033239525.1. Taxonomy (NCBI): domain Eukaryota; kingdom Viridiplantae; phylum Streptophyta; class Magnoliopsida; order Caryophyllales; family Nepenthaceae; genus Nepenthes; species Nepenthes gracilis. The sequence goes on along the minus strand of BSYO01000038.1, from coordinate 2,286,842 downwards.
CTTTTTATAACAAAAACGGAGAATTAGGACGCGGAAAAAAATCGCGCCTGCGTTCAACCACGCAACCAGCGCAGGGTTTCTGCCGGGTGATCGCTGAATCACTTCAGGCGCCCAGTGAGTAGGCAGCCATGGGATTTTGTGCCTACTGTCATGCCTCAGGCACGCGGTAGACGCCCAACTGCTACTTCCTGAACTTTGGTAAATTTCTCATTTTTAATTCCAACACTCATTCTTTCATATATGTTTAGCCTCATCTTGACTATTATCATTTTAATTACTTCCAAATTATCATGTTTTGAATTCGGGACCTCACATTAGGGGGCTTTTACGGCACGTGTGTAGCGACCTTCTCTCACAAAAGATAGTACAGTCAGTCTACAATGGTCAATAGATCGGGGCAAAGTGTGAGAAAACGTATGCTCCAACAGGAGGCAGGATGCCCGAAGTAATAACCTGGGTGCTGCCACTTAATACAAAAACACAATCCAACCAATAAAGAGTCTATTTGTATTCAAGAAATTTATACAACGCATTGTGCGGCAAAAATACACTAACAAACTCTTAAAGGCATCCAAAGGCCCCACATATACAAGGAGTCATTTGCACCTATGACCCGTCTTGATGGCGACCAAAAGATGAAAGGTCCCTTAGGGGACGTGGATTCAAGAAATTTATACAACGCATTGTGCGGTAAAAATACACTACCAAACTCTTAAGGGCATCCAAAGGCCCCACATATACAAGGAGTCATTTACACCTATGACTCGTCGTTGTGGCTGCTAGAAGATGAAAGGTCCATTGGGGGACGTGGCGCAGGCCTCAGGCGATGACCGATCGGATAGCCTACTAACTCCAATCGACGAGAGGCACCGACGTTTCTCGAGTCTAGGAAGCCAACGGGAAAATGGGGGTCCGCCAAGGAAACAATCCTCTTGCTGAAATGAATTCTAGCTTGGAATTGATCCTGCAAGGTAGGAGCCGCCTCTTCGAGACGAAGCCTTATCCTCAACTCGCTTTCGAGAGCCGCGATCCTCTCCATGGCCCATGCATGAGCACCAGATACCTCCTGCAGCCTGACTTCAGACCCCAGCAGGGCCTAGTCGAGATACTAGGCCCGTGCCTGACTCTACAGCGCGTCCCCAACCGCTGCATTGATGCCACGCTCCATATCCTCTGCCACAAGATTGGCCTAAGCCTACATCATGCAGGAAATCTCATCTCCTTGCGATGATGGAAACTCCTCCAACTCTTGAGACCTCCTCGTTTGTTGGCAAGTGAAAAAGAGAGTCAGCAAAGGGGAACTGCAAAAAATCATTTGTACCTTTACGCGACTAAGCAGACATACTTGACAAGAGGGGCTAGTAGACCCATGGAATGGGGTTGCCTGTGAGACATCTTGGGGATCGAGACATGGAAGGCCTAGATGATTCCATTCCTCGTCCGCGACCACATTAGCGAAGTCCCCATTACTGCTCTCGCTACGCGTCCTGCTGTCACTAATCCCCCGTTCAGAGGAGGATTCCAGCGTAGGAGGGCAGGACGCCTCCCTCTAAAAACCAAGCAAAGTTGGAATATCAGTCTATTCTCGTCAGCCACAAGAAAAATCGAGGAACTATGGAGGGAAGCAATAAAGCGAATGGCAGGAGGTGCTGTAATTATATAGGCAAAAGTTTTTTCCAAAATCGGCGTTGCAATATAGTTCAAAGGGTCACGTCACTTTTGTGTAAGGTGACATGTGTCACCATGCTAAGTATCCTCTGGTCTAGCAATTCAAACAAGGCAAGAACAAAGATAAGTCAAACCAAACCGACGGAATCAAAAAGGAGAAAAAGTTTCCCTCAAAGGGTCACCGTTAGCAACTTGTGCTTCTTCTTTTCTGCCGGTTTCTGTGACTCTAGGATCTACTGTGGGAGGTCCTTTGATGGGCCAGTTGGGAGACTAAGTGTGGTAGCCACCTAAGCCAACTCTGCAGTGACCATGGCTTCAGCAACGACTCTGGCTCCCTCAGTAGGAACCTCCACTGGAGCAGCTTTCGAGACACCCATCGCCGCAGGAAGTAATGCAATGAGGAGATTGACGTCACCAACATCCATCGGCTCTGCCAATAGCGTTGCTGCTAATCCTACAAGCTCCCTGGAAATGGGCTTCGTTGGTTGCTCAATGGCTGGCTCCTCCAGCTCTCTAGCAACAGGTGCCAACTCCACCGGCTCAGTTGGCACTACAGATGCGCCCGATAATGGTGGATTGACACCAGACTCTCCGATGGAAACTCCCTCAATAGCTCCCAAATCCAAAGGGTTGACGGAAGACTTCACTCTGGAATGCTCGCCAACGCCTATCAAGCGCCCAACCATGTGATAATTAGACTCGGTGGAGGACAAGAAGGAACACAAAACGGGTGCAACCCGCTTTCTTTTGGGGCTGCTAGGAGGTTCGCCGATAACAAAGGCCCCAGCCTTCCTTTTGGACTGCGATGGCACCGACAAGAGAGCTTTGGACGTCTGGACCGGTGAAGGAGAACCCCAATGAGCCCACCTAACCTCCTTATAGGACACCAAGTGGTCCCTCCTAAACTCAAGGAGGTACTTCCGAACCAACTTCAATCGAGGCTCCATAACCTCCACCTCTTCTTTAGAGGGCTTCCCAGTGAATACCTCAGGAACGTTGCCCCGATCTTTGGACAAGGGCCAATCGTTAAAGACCCTTGCGTAGAAGAACTGGTCTTTCTAGTTATTTACCGACTCATATATTGCACCGCTGATGCATAGCTCCCAGGGAGAGAGCAAAATCCAATCTCCAATCTAAGTAAACCAGAATAAAAACTCTAACGGCCTCCACGGTCAGCATCCGCGAATGATGGCAGAGGAAAATGCAATGTGAGCAAACGTAATGCAAAGCATTCTCGTGGAGCCATGCGATGAGGATACCAAATGCCCTAAAGATGTGGAGTAGCTCCTCAGGGACCGGAAGATAAAGCCCACTTCGCAAATGAGTTTCGTACACAGTAATGTGTCCCTCAGGTGAAAAACAAGCCCTATCAAGCCTCTCAGGGATTGCAAACACAGTGGAACTCGGGATGTTATACTGCACATAGAGGGCGCCATGGAAACAGAAAAGCAAAGGAGTAAGGAGACTCGAATGGTTGAGATGCGATGAAGGAAGGAGGGAAACTTGAACCGCCATGTCATTTTTATAAAGGTTGCCACTGCCAAAGTAAAGCAGCGCATTTAAAAGAAGTGGCAATCATAATAGACACAAGTTGATTCCAAAGAAGACGTAGTAAAGTTGTGTCTTTTGTCGCATTACTTATCAGGATTACAGCCGCCCTCCGCAATGACACGTGGCGAAAAACAACAGGTTGCTTAAAAAGACGGGAGTCCCTATACGGCTTTGCAACTCATCAAGTGCCCAGTCGGCAGCAGAATAAAATAATGCGTCGAAGAAATTCCTCCATATTCACCGGACTCAAAGCAGTCAACAAACCCAGTCAACCTTCATCTCCACACTGTTCTCTGGATTCAAGCATTATGGTCATCGAATCTGGTCAACATTCATTTCCATTTTGTTCTCTGGTTTCAAGCGATATGGTCAACGAATCTGGTCAACCTTCATTCTAGTTTCGTCCCACTTTTTTGAATCAAGTGACATGGTTAACGGATCCTATCAACCTCCACTCCGGAGTGCACAATAAAAAATAGTGACAATAACAAAATAGCGAAATATGCATGGCAACGAAAGACAAGAAGCCAACAAAGAAATTGTTCGCATAAACAACTGTAAGTTTTCTCATTAACTTTCTCTTTACAAGTTATACGGCCAACAGAGGCCAATACATGACAGTAGAGACGAAAAGAGAGAGAAACATAAGGAGACCACCAACCCTCGAAGAGTTTCCAAGATTTGAATGTGAAAAGATTTGAATCCTGATTCAAATCTCAATAACAACCAACCCCAAGAAAAAGGGTAACCAAAGCGGCATCCTGCATGAAAAAGAGTGACCAAAGCGATCCAAGCTCTATGACAACGCTAGAGAACATGAGCAGCCTAAGCTCCAAGCTAGCAACCGGAGCAGCCAGCTTCCCTGTGATGTCGAGCTTCCGTACCATTCCACTAGGTATTGAGGATGACAGTGCTAAGAAACATCAAAGCTCCCAATTTATAGCTCGTAAGGAAGCAGGTGGAGACACTAAACGCCAAAAGACACCAACCTGGCGGATCTACAGAGAATCGAAAAGTAGGAGAATCACGCTGAGAACAATAAAAAGGAGAATCTGAGTCAGACCTAAGGAGATAGCACGACCAGTCATGTTCCATCGTAAACATGCCGAAGGCCGAAAATCTAGACCATCGACATGAGGGGCTAGTGATGGGAACGGCTGTAACGGGCTGGCCCAAAAGGATAAGTGGCCCAAAATGTATAATAGTCTACTTGCCCATGGGACAGTCAATTCTCCAGTTGACTAGAGAAGCATCCCAAGTAGACCGAACACGGCCCAAACCAAAATCGGCCCACACGCCCTTTCCCATGATCAACGGTTGTCTTGCATAATTCTCCGCAACTCTAAGAATGGCAATCCTTTCTATAATGGAAATTCTCCAGAATCAGAGTACATCCCAAAAGGAAGGCTCTGAAATCAGTGTGCAACTCACAACGGTAACCCTAATGTTCACTGTACGCGACATCTCTATAGAAGGAGGAGAATCCTCCTTCTTGACCATTGCAATCTAGAATAGTACCGCCATCCACACAAGGAATGGAAATGATCATCTCAGAAAGCGAGCATCTTGCTTTGCCACCTAAGGAATGTAGTAAAGGCTCACAGCTATAAAAGGTCATGGAGACTTACTCCATAGGCACACTCTCTGATATACTAAAATCTACATAAAGCATTCCATCTCTCAAGCATCCGATAGCTCTACCCTCTCTTTTCTGCTAGTTCCCAGCAAACTTAGTATTCAAAGAGGCCGCTCTAAACGTGCACCTCCAATCCTCACCTCGTATTCATTTCCACATACTCTGTTTTTACCTTCTTTTCCTTAGAACGCTAATTATTAACTTGAACGTCGGATGATAAATTAGGGACTGAGTCCCACCGTTTTTATCTGATTTCTCGTCGTCTGTTGTGGTGTGCACGATTTCAAGCATACCAGATGGTGAAAGGACCTAAAGAGTAGCTGACCCTGAATCCGTCCAGAGCTTGAATCCGAGACGCATCAGACAATTAAGATTTTTTCCTTCTTGTTGAGTCCTTTTCGAAATTAATGATCCACTTATTTTTTAGATAAATAGATAAAATAATACTAAAATCATTTATATATTAAGTAAATTTGAATCATCCTATAATTTGCATGAGAATTTTCTGTATATCAGCATGCTCGGGAGTCTATTAGTTCATTCTGAATTGATTAGACTGTAGATTTAATGATTTATTTCACTGGTGAGGTTTCGGGTGGGTCAAGATGCAAAAGGGTTTTGTAAATAACTTCTTACAATATCTTCGATATTTAGATAATTTGAAAAATTAGACAACTAATCAATAATAGTAGATATTTTTGATCATCGAAAATGATGATATTTTCAATCAACGGTACTAGTTTATAGACAGTTACTTTTCACTATCGATGATTGATCATTGATATGTGCTAGTATTTTCAACGAGCAGCAGGGTTTGGTGTGTCAGTAGCCGGTGACGGTGATGAAGATTGTCATTGACAGATGATGGACAATCCATGGATAAAATCATTCTTTAATGAAAGGTGTTCGCTTGTGATGAATAATAAATAAATTTTAAAAAATGGTTACTTGCTTTAAAAATATAAGTCATTTTTTAATTTAAATTTAGTTTTTTTATTGATGATAAAATTATTATTTATTAACTTATTTTATTATGAAAAATATTAAAAATGAACATAAAAACATAAAAATATTTTTAAATAATTGATTTTCGATCAAATGAAAAACCCTAAATATAAAAAACTTCCCACCCAAATTCAATCGTCCTTTCCAAATTCAATCATTATCACCTTTCAAAAAATAAATAAATAAATCCAATCATTACCAGGTAGGAAAGCCTTGAGATTTCACATTTCAATCGTTATAACGATAGTCCCATTCGGATTTAATTGCGCTGCCCCGAGTGACAAGTCAGCGTCAGCCGCTAAATTACGTATAAATGAGATTTAAATTTTAATAGAAAAAATAATCTATATATATATATAATTTTTTATAACATGTGTATATTAATATTTAACCGTTAAATTATGTAGATCTATTAATTAATGATAAATTAAAAGTGCTCTGACTTACCAGTGTGTTAGAGTTTCAGATATTGGAAAATTATCCCAATGTGAATTATTCTATATTGGACAAAAACACTATCTCGACTCTGGATCAAAGTAAAACCTAATAATAATTTAAAACAATTATGACTTATAAAATTAAATTTTAAATATAAAATAATAACTAAAACAAATCTCAAATTCGAGTGAAACCTGACAACTCATCAAATAGTTCGACTATAACCAGAATAATAAATACTAATAATGTTATTCGTTCACATGATCTCTCTGGACTACTATTCCGGACAAATAAATAATCGCAACCTGATCTAAAATATTATAAAGAAGAAGTGACCAACGACAATACGAATAAAATCACCAAACCATATAAACAAAACACCACAAAATCCAATTGGTTAAATAATCTAAATGTTGTTTCCTTGACAATATGACATACAATTATCATTCTATCCGCTATCCCAAATAATACTAAAATACATCTGTTACAATTACAATTCGAATACAAAGTAAAAACTTACCAAATATAAGCGAGACTTTAATTCAATCTGTGCCCACATTTCCTACAATGTATCCAAAACCTACTAATTTGACGACATAAGAAGTAATGAAAAATATAAGCTGAATACTGAACAAGTATCAGCATGTATATATATAATATATATAACAAACAATACCTCCATAAATAGAACAGAGGAAATCAAAATGTATACAAAAACCCATTAAAAATCATTATCAATTGTCCATAATATAATATTAATGAAAGTCTGAATGTAACCTCGTACTCAAAAGTATAATTCGAATCGAAGATCAAAAGTTTCAAATGTACGAGGCCAAGTAAATTCCTAATGATGGGTAAAATTTGTAAATCACAATCAAAATCTCAAATATCAATTAATACAGGTAAAATATATTAAAAATCTAAAATATTCACAATTCGGATAATTAAAGACTGAAAGAGTAGCTTGAAAATGGGTTATGAAAAAGCACGTTTTGGTGCTAACGAGTTTCGACCCCAAAAATTATAGCGGAAGCAATATATATATAAATATCCAATACACGTAAAGGATATTTATTTCTAGATGTTAATGATACAACAAGCATGCACGAATTAAATAATTAAGAGCAATAACGATAAAGATTCAATTTTTGGTGACGAGTGAAAACTCGATACCCACGGTATCGAGGAAAACACTCCGGGCTTCAACGGCCAGTGAAGCAATGCACTATGAAAATCAACTTACAGACCGGGTGGTAACGACGCGCTAACCTAGCCGACTTACTCCCGTCACGTGATCCCTACCAAGGAACTCCTTGGATTTGCCCGCGGCAACGGAACCGGACTCCTTCCGGTCGTCACGTCAATCTTTCCTCGAACCACTTGAATTTCCAATCACGAACGAGTCTCCTTCTTCACAAACCAACGTCTCCAAACGTAGGTAGAAGAATGAAAGTTTGAATGGAAAAAGAAAAAGAAAAATTGTGAGAAAACACTTTAGAACATGAAGATCAAAGATGTGTCTTTTGGTTTTCTCAAGAGAAGCTAAATCAATGGAGCATGTAGGGCTTTCTTCTCAAGTTTAATGGCTTCACCAGATGTAAACTAAGGCTGTGGCGTGCTTAGGGTTTCAAGAAAATAAGGTATGAATTTATAGTGGAGCCAAAAACGCGTTTGAAAATTCTGCCCGTTGGGCCGGCGCTCGAGCGGGGCTCGAGTTCGCGGCGAGCGGCCGTAGGGTTTCCTGAGAAACCCTGCGGGGGCTCGAGCGGGGCTCGAGCACGCAGGGAGCGGCCCCCCTACTGGAATTTCAGCTCGAGCGGTTCTCGAGCTCCTGGCGAGCCGGGGACCTTCTGGATTTTAGGCTCGAGCGGGAAACGAGCGAGAAGCAAGCGGGAAGGCTTAGGATGGGCTCGAGCGAATGAAGGGCGAACCGAACGGACTTTAACCCGACAACCCACAACCCGACATCAATACAATAATACATATGGTCACGGAATATGCCAATTAGACAAAAATTTCTAACAGGTTATATGTAATCCTAATAGTCTTAAACCATGTTACTGCTATTTAGACTTATAGGTAGGACCGCAACATATTTTCTCCTATAAAAGAGACAAAATACCACTTTGTTTTACTACTCTTGAATAATATGTGTAATCCTTAAGTCTATCTCTTATATTACGACGTCTAAATATATTATTTTTATTTTATTCTTACAATGATTCTCATAAAAATACAAATTGGGGAGGATCTATATATCACATATTACAAAGTTTTTTCTAACTGGAGGAAAAGGTATGAAATTTCATTCGGGAAGGTCACACAAAACTTTTCCCTTGAAAAAAGTCACATATTGAATCACATAATAAATATGGAGTCCAACGCAAAGTACAATACATGAATACCACCTGCACAGTCCGTATGTAAATTTTTATGACTTTTTCTTTATAAATATACTCATATATAAATATAACATCTCAAAATATGTACCCTTTTTACCAAAATAAGTAAAATTTTTAAATATTAACAAAATTGAAATGAAATTTCAAAACAATTAGTAAAAGTAACATGCATGTACAATGAGTCAAATAGGATAAGTAAAATTTACATACATGTACATTAAATAGGCCAAACGTAAGCAAAAATAATCGAAAACATAAATAGATTAAGAATAAGATGTAAGAAAATTTGTCTCAATATCTAATTAAACAAATCTGACAAAAGGATATTTTGAAATCATCTAATTATTCCTTTGTCTCCTCTTTCTCTCTCATTTCTCTTTTTTTCCAACGAGAAATGACCAAACAATGTGCACCAATCCTTATATGGTTGAATTGTCGAATGACTATCGCTCAAATACCAATCGGGCACTGCACTTCGCCCTTCTTGCACAAGAGCACCGTCTCGAACGCGCTTCGAGTGCCCCATACTGAAAGCTGCACTCAAGTGTCGCCTTAGGCGCTCCTCGGGCACCCACATGGGAATCCGCGCTCAAGTGTGTGTCGAGCATGTCTCAGGTGCCAATCTGCTTGCTTACTCTAAATATCTTTTAAATTTAGATTACACAACAGTTATGATTTAATCTCTTGTAAGATATATGCCTTACTTGAAACCTGTCTCATACACTCATCTCCTAGGAACCGTTCATTAACATTGAGTCAATTACGATTGATAGGTCAATTGTGACCGCCATAGTTAATGGATTTTACAGATCAAATCCTCCCCAATAACCGACTCAATTTCCATAGACAACCCCCTACCAAACCCTTAAATCCAACTTCCACCGTAATACCAATATTTCACTACCCTCAAATCTCCCACCCAAATTGCCAATAAAGAAATTAACCTTGGCCAAAATGGCTTCACGGCAGGAACGAGGGCTCTACTTCAACTACGATGAGCAATTCACTCCGGGACATCGGTGTAACCCTCCCCAATTTGTATTCATGTTGGCCGATGACGATGGACCTGCCAAGTCATAAATCCCACCGTCAGAGGATGACTTAATGGTCAAGGAATCCCCAACAGAAATGTCTGATGGATTTAACCTCTCATTCCCATCACCGGATAGCACTCCAACAATCCCCTTCCATGCATTGGAAGGCCATGATGCTCCTACCACTCTGCGGCTGTAACGGACAATATCTAGACACTCAGTGATCATCGTGGTGGATAGTGGCTCCAATTACAACTTCTTGCAAACCCGTATAACCAAGTATTTGGGTCTCTCAATTGAACCCTCTCATCATATCAATGTTACAGTTGATAATGGGGATTCATTAACATGCAAAGGATTGTGCACAAATATTAACATCACAATAGGATCCACTTGATTCCTAGAGGACTTATATTTATTGCCAATCTATGGAGCTAATGTGGTGTTGGGCTTTTAGTGGTTGGCATTTATTGGCTCAATGTTGCTCGATTGTAAAGTCATGTGGATGAGTTTCAATTATGAGGGCACAAAGCTCACCCTTTACAAGTTGCACAAAGCTGTAATTTCTACCATGACTTTAAGTTAGTTGCGGCAAAGTGATCTGACCAATTTTGCCGTTACCATTTTCCAACTAACCGTAACACCAGTCATGGAAGCTGTTGTAGCAAAAGCAGCTACTGCCTCCTGGACTCTATCCCATCTACCTCATATTAACAATCCTAAAATTTTCTCTACCCTTTGCCGCCTACTCTTGTCATTTGTTGATGTCTTCACCATCCCTCATGGCCTACCTCCATAGTGGCAAACGGATCACCGCATTTCCATGAAACTTAATACCCTATCGGTAAATGTTAAATCCTACCACTATCCTCACTTTCAAAAGGAAGAAATGAAGAGGCTGATCCAGGATATGCAAGTAGAGGGAATTATTCAGCCCAATACTAGTCCTTTCTCATCACTAGTTCTCCTGGTTAAGAAGAAGGATGGAAATTGGTGCTTTTGTGTGGATTACCGTGCCCTCAATACAATTACTATCCGGGATAGATTTCCCATACCCATTGTTGACGAACTGTTGGATGAATTGCACGGTGTAAGGGTGTTTTCCAAACAAGACTTGCGTGCAAGCCATCACAAGTTATGGGTTCATGCCAATGATGTATATAAAATAGCATTCCGAACTTATGATGGGCATTATAAATTTCTGGTCATGCCCTTTGGCTTATCTAATACTCCTTTCTCTTTCCAAGCAAAGATTAACACTATCTTCCAATCTATGCTCCGACAGTTCGTATTGGTTTTCTTTAACGACATATCAGTGTATAGCCCTTCTTGAAAAAAGCAATTCCAACATCTCAAGCAGGTGCTTCAAATCCTGCAGGATAATTCTTTTTATGCCAAACAATCGAAGTATGAATTTGATAATTCTTCAATATCTTATCTGGGCCATATCATGTTAGAACAGGGAGTGGTAGTGGACTTGGCTAAGATCGAGGCTATACAAACCTAGCCTACACCCACAAATGTCAAGCAGCTATGGGGGTTCCTTGGGGTAGCAAGATCCAATAGGCTGTTTGTGACCCAATATGTACAAATCTTAGAGTTGCTCACACAGTTGTTACAGAAGAAAGCCTTTGTCTGGAGTCGAGAAGCTAAGACAGCTTTCAATTCTTTCAAAATAGCCCTCACTTCCACCCCAATCTTAGCCCTGCTGGACTTCTCTAAGCTGTTTGTGGTATACATCGATGAGTCTGAAAACGGTGTTGGGGCAGTAATAGTACCATCCAAGCGGCCCCTAGCCTTTTTCAGCAGACAGATTGGCCCAAAAATGTAACTGTCCTCTACCTACATCAAGGAATTATATGCTGTTATAGAAGCAGTAAAAAAATGGCACCAATACCTCCTAGATGTCAAATTTATTATTCAAACAGATCATTAGCCTCTTGAGGATTTGATGACCCAATCCGTGCACACTCTCGAATAGCAGTGTTGGATTACCAAATTGATAGGGTTTGCTTTCGAGATTGTTTATCGACTAGGGCAAGAAAACGACCCTACCAATGCCTTATCTAGGATACCGAAAGGCCCTAGTATTTCTCCATATTCTATGTGTAAACATGTGGTGGCTTTGCTTACCGCTCTTTGCAATTATTACAGGGGCGCCTAGCTGTGGTTAGTTTCTTTGCCTCTCTAAAGGACCAGCTAGAAGACTGTGAGCATTTTACGGTTCATGACAGGCTGATTCGCTATAAGGATCAAATTTTTGTGCCAACAGACTTGGCCCTCCAAGAGATGATACTGTAAGAATTCCATAATTCTCCCTTAGAAGGCCACGCTGGATTCCAACACATGTTAGCACGGATAGCTATGAATTTTTATTAGCCCCGGATGCATGATGACATCCGCAAATGTCTCATAGTGCGCTGTCTACCAACAAGTGAAACTGTTGAACACAGCCCCACAAAGACTGCTGCCGCTCCCAATTCCAAGTAAGATTTGGGAATCTATCTCTATAAACTTTATAACTCATCTTCCTTCTTTTGGTGGAAAAATAGTGATCCTTGTGGTCATTGACAGCTTGTAAAATATGCACATTTTTCCCTTTGGGAAGCCATTTCACGGCTAAAGAATTGGCAAAAGTCTTTGTTAAAGACATTTGCCGCCTCCCTGGCTTTCCGATTAACATTGTCTCGGATCGGGACCCCATATTCATGAAAACATTTCGGAAGGAATTATTTTGGTCTCAGGGACTACCCTGTCCACCAGTAGCGCATACCATCCTCAATTTGACGGGCAAACTAAGATGGTGAACCACAGTCTCAAGGATTATTTACGTTGTTTTGCTACTAATCATCCTTCTACTTGGGAAAAGTTCCTACCGTGGGTTGAACTATAATACTGCTTGGCATTCTGCCATCAAAATGAGCTCCTTTGAAATTGTCTATGGACGGCCACCCCCTTCATTAATGGACTATGTCCAGGGCAGCTCAATAGTGGCAGTTGTCGATGACCTGCTGATGGACCAATCGACCATCATTGCTACCCTCAAAACCAATCTGCAGCGTGCCCAATTGTGTATGAAGAATAAGGCTGATGCTCATCGCACTGATAAGGAGTTCCAAGTTGATGATTTGGTCTTCGTCAAATTGCAACCTTACCGACAAGTTATAGAAGCCAATCAACGATCTCATAAGCTGGCTAAACGATATTATGGACCCTTCTATATAATAGAACGGATTGGTCCAGTGGCCTATCGACTACAATTATCAGACTACACTGAAATTCATGATGTCTTTCACATTTTCCTACTCAAGAAATGCCACAGCAACCTTGCTCACCAATAAATTGAATTACCTATCAAGACATTGGGTTCACAACTCTTAGTATATCCCATGAGACTTGTGGGCTTCCGAAAGGTGTTACAGCAAAAAAAATTTGTCCCCCAACTCCTTGTGCAATAGCAGTCACAATCTCACATGAAAGTTGCACGGGAGTCGGCTGCATATTTCAATCAGGAATTTCCGACTTATAGCCTTGAGAATAAGGTTCTTTCTGAAAGAAATGGTAATGTTGCGGCCTCATTGACCCAGGCCCACCAACGCCATCAGCTACAGCAGACCTAGGCCCATCCATAGTAGCTTCATCATCACCAGCGCCATCAGGGTCAACCGATTTGCTGTCGTCGCAATGGAGTGGCCGACTGACCAGACTTCCTCTAAAATTCTAGGATTATATTTAACACACCATACTCTAGTTTTTTGTTATAAACTCTAGCTTTCTGTTAAACTACCACTGACAATTATTGTTAGAACCTGCATTTATATTCTGCATTTATTATTTTTTATTTTCTTCATTTTTCCGTAATCACTTTCTGTTATAAGCCGTATTATAAATATTACACTGCTGCTACAGGAATGAGAAGAATGTATTTGTTTCTCTCACTGCCGTATTATAAATATATTCTACAGGAATGTATTTGTTTATAAAGTCTAAACTCTTTTATTCAATTTATAATATCACATGCGAATATAAGACTGATCATTAATTAATAGTAATGAGGATAATAATGAATTTTTATTCTAAAAAGTATATAGCAAATGTAAATTAGGTAATAAAAATGTTGAAAATCACTCCCGTGAAGAAGTTTCGGTCAACATCGTTGACCGGTTGGACGGTCAACAGTGGTCAATATAGTGATTTTCACGGAAGTCCCATGGTTTTTTTTCCTTGATTCAGAAGGGTTTTTCACGTAAATATTGGTTGTTAATATTCTTACTTTGATTCCTTCTCTTCGATTCCTTTATGCTTATATTGGTAGGCCGCCCCATTTCCTGCCAACAAAAAATTCAGAATTCTAAACCCTGTCAACATGAGGCCTAAGTTCTAGAATGAAATGTCAAATATGTTAACTGTTACAATCACCTCTCTGAGTATTTGAGAGGCAAAGTTAGAGTTGCCTTGTTGGAGAGCCGCAGGCGGCTATCATCTAGCTGTGCGGAGGCGTTGTGCACTTATAGGCGTCGTAACTGGAATGCTGGAGGTGTTGAAGGCCCAAGTACCTATCCCAAAAATGTGGAACAGTGAAGGTATTAGATCTCAACTGTGTGCTAGTTGTGGTTGGAGAAAAGTGTCAGAGGTTCGACCCAGAAAAACAAGCCGGTGCGGTAGAACAAAACTCCAACCCCCCATCTACCATCAGTCACAAATTTATGAGTACGAGAAATATAACAATTCACAATAATTTTTAACGTAGAAAATCATCTTAAGAATGAGAGAAAAAAATCATAGGACAATATGTTCAAATAAATTCACTGTAAAAGTGCTGGTTATACAAACCCTATAAATATAAAAATTAAATATCTTGTAATAAATAGATCGATAATCTAACAGAAAGAGCGGTGCAAAATAAAGAGTGGAAAGGAGGGACGTCAGAGGCTTTACATGTTGCTGGCCGAAGTAGAGAGGTGAATAGGGATGATCGAAAAACAAAATAATAAAATAAGGAAAGAACATAGACGATTTAGTTTTCAGATACGGATTTTAGACTAAGAGATACTTATTGCTTTGGATTTCATGTGTATTTACAGATTTTTTCCTACCTGAAATATAAAAATAATCAAGGGATGGGAAATTCTGTCGAATTCTAACAAAATTTCTTCTTTTGTTTTTGTTATTTTATTAAAAAAATAATTCTACTTTCATATTTGTATATAAGTTAGGTGGTAATGAATTTAGTAAACTTCGAGGTGGCATGAGGAATTCCAGCCAAAGGAGGAGAAGCATCTTATCCCTAATCATAAATGATACGTTATAGAAGTTGTCCTTTGATATTTATTAGAAAATATTAGGTTGTCATTTAATATTTATTAGATCTTCCATAAATAAATAGGAAATTTATCTAAATCAAATATCTCATGTTTGCACCTTACTTAATCTACACATTTATAGGGTTTTAATGTAATAAAATATATGTAATTATGAACATATTGTCAAATTAGATAACTCATAAAAAAGCTCTTATGATAATAAAAATCTCAACTATCAAAAATATAGAGTTTTAATTATCTATTCATAAATTATTCACTTGAAAATAAATTATTATTGTAGAATTAATTTTAAAATCCCCACCTAATTAAACCTAAAAAATGCTTTCATCTCAAATGGATGGACCAATTTTTTTAATTAACAGGGAATAGGATCGAAGCATGCCATCAAAATACTCTAATGAGACAAATAGGTTCTTTCTGCTTTAGAGAAAAAGTCAATATTTAAGCATTAAGAGATGTATATCGACATGTCCTTGGCCCTGATCTTACAATTTAATTTTTAATAATTCAACTTTAACTTATTATAAAGGTTTGATTAACACGCTAATTTAACCATACCCAAAATTAGAATACAATCTTATAATAAATACTGTTAAACAATTTGATATTAAATATATAAAGCAAATCTAGAATTATAAAGTTCTATCTAAAAGTTGCTATAATAAATCCTACCCGAATAACTAATATTTGAAAGTAATAAAAAGTATCATCAAACTCTATAACAAAATATTCAATATCACACCCAAATGTAAATTTAAAGGCCCACAGTTATATACAGATGGTTAAAAATCTAAAATAATAAACTCTAGATCTAAATAATCAGAATACAAATAAACATCATAAAAACTAGTCTTCCTAGAAAGCTCCCCACATCATTTGAAATTTTTGTAAATTATATCCAAATCTATTAATTTAAAAGGTTTGTAAAAATAAAAAGAATGAGACTAGTATGCAACAAAGTATATGTAATTATATATATATAATATATATATATATAATGAACAAACATGCAAAGGATAATAATAATGATCGATTCAAAATTCCAAAAATGTGATGAAATATCAGAAAATCATGTAAAAATATAAGAATTAAAAATAAATGATGTTATAACCAATAAAGGTCAATCATCAAACTTTGAGATATAATTATTTTCATATAACTAAAAATCATATGCCACTATTTATGATTTATGAATGGGCCAACTATATATTATTTCCTATAGTTTAGTCAAATACCACTATTCTGGCTTGTGGATATTAAATTTAACCTTTGGTTTGTAAATAATATACTATGATAACTTTGAATATATTACGTCAATTTTTATAATGATTCTTACTTAAGCAAAACTAAAAACTCTATACTAAAATATAAATATACAAATTTTCCTTCAACATTGATGTAAAATTTTTGCCAAATTGCTATAAAATAATCATGCAAGAATAAGTTATTAAAGATTTCATGATTTTAAAACAACGTACTTAAATTTAAGACATTAACAATGAAAATCTTTAAAGAATGGTACTAAAACTAACATTTATGCAATATATAATTAAAGTAAGTAAACATTATACATAGTATTTAAATAAAAAATACTTAAAAAAAATTTAAAAGTCAGAAATAATGGTAAAATATATTTAAATATACTTATCTTCACTTAAAATTACTAAAGATTTGTTTTAATATGTCAAAAATCAACTTAGATTCACTTTCTTTTTCTTCCTCGCGTCTTTTCTCTATTTTTTTCTTCTCCATTTGCCTCTTCTATCAAAAATATACGGCAATTAAGTAGAATCAGTCAAAAATATTATCATATAACCGATTAGTACTTAAGTGCCAATCAATGTGAGTCAAGTACAGAGACTTATTTAAGCCTTCACATGAACGTCCATTAGATGTACCTTTGGCATCATTATTTTTAAACAAATATGCGCAAGTGCATCTTATACATATCTCAAACTTGACAATTATGTCTAAAACACGTTCATACATGACTCCAACGCACATCGAGAACAACCCATGCTTACACCGCTACAAATTAACACTTAATTTCTGATTCAAACTCTCAATTAATATTAATAATTCATCAATGTAATAAAATTTAATATCATTATATAAATTTAGAATTTTAATCTCACATATATATAAATTAACAATTTCAGTCATAATAACAACACACTCTCAAAATTTCTCATTAAACCTCAAAATTGATTTCATCCTGAACTAACTTTTTCTTATGTAACAGGAATGATGATCAAAATATGCTGCTGAGAAATTAAATTAATAGTAAGATGTCCCTTATTATTTAGAAGAAAAGGCAATGCGTGAAGTATTACATAAGCTTTATATATATAGATCAATAACGTTGCTTATAACAATCAAAAGCTACCAGAATTTCCCATTTAAACCTGAAAGAATTATTTTTTCTGGAATTTATTGCTCATTTTTTTTTAATGAAAAGATGGTTGAAACAAGTCAGGAAAAGATTCTACTGAAATACAAAAATTATTATTTTCTTAGAAAAAAAGGCAATGTATATTGGCCCAGCCGCTATATCATTTCTTTACATATGGAAAAACTAGCTTCTGCATTCTCTCTTTGTTTTCCCATTTCTTTAATTTCCATTGTGAATAACTGAAAAACCCTAATTGGTGTTTTTGTTTACCAAAACTTAAAGCCTATACCCCAACTGCTGAAATTAAGCAATATAAAATGAACGGTAATATTAAAACACTTCATTAAAATAGAAATAGAATCAAAAATTTTTATTATATATGATATAATCTTAACTATTGGGACAATAGTAAAATCTAAAATTTGAAGAACCATGACAAGTCCTATCAACTACGTATGAGAAATCGTGAAAGCCCTATCTTATGACCAAAATCTTTGACATCATCTTGGACTTGTTGTCTGTACTCTCTAAAGCTAAACTTTCTATAAAGTGGATGCTTCTTATGGCTCTGAATTACAGCGTCGTATGATGGACATAAAAAATATGCAGTTGAAAACCTCTCCATTTTCTGATTCGCCACCACCCGATGTTCAACACTCTTATAAACACCGTTGCTCCAAACCTGTAACAAATTTTAAAAGAATGTCATAAAATCTTGGTTGAATTATTACAATGTCAAGGCTTAAGAAAGTTTTCTCAAAATTATAAAACTATATCGTCTAACCTGTCAATATAGTCGGACATCGATGTATTATGGAGGAAGACGGCGGTTACCCTTTTTTGGCAGGGATCACAGCCGCCCTTGTGGTTGGGGATAGAGGCAACAGCTTACAAATTCCATTTTTTTTAGTTAGGTCAATTATAACTGAAAAGGATTCATTCTTCCTTTAATATGACCTCTCAAAAATAAAGCCGTACATAATAAGACTAGCGGTTAGATACATCATACGACTTCGTCTAAAGTGGATAATATCTCAAACAAAATGAGCTCAACCTCAGAACTCGCTTGTCATTATCATGATCTCAACATGGGTTTTTAGATATTTGAAATATTATGTAATTTAATTGTAATTGTTATATAACCATGAGATTATAGTATAATTAATTTACACTCTCTCCGTTGTTTGCTTCTCTATAACATATGAATGGGTAAATTTAAAAGAGTTCTATAATTTAATGAATGAATATGAATCTCTCAACTCTAACAATTAATGATGAAAAGCAATTTAAAATAGATCGGATCGTGTAACAAGAGTATCCATCCACACGGCTTGCCACCCCAAAATGTAGGCAACCTCAAGGGGCACACTTCTTTGAGCCCAAATTTTATTATGGGGTTAGGGAATAAAAATTAATATAGAGCACTGTAAGTTAAAAAAAAAAAGGTCATAAAAAAACATATTAATAAATTTACAAAAAAATTTTTTACTATTAATGTTAAATCATCTGATTCTTTCATAAAAAAATAAATTTTTAATTCAAAATGTGACTACAAATAAAAAAATATTTACTTTTCAAAATGCGTATTACAAAGCTTAAATAAGGTGCTCTCAAAATGGTCAATATTGCATTTAAATATAGGGGAGGAAGGAGGTGGCTACCTCTTTATGGGAGCGTGGTCACAACCATTTGTGGTGGCCCTCTAATACCTATTATCTTCATGTTAACTCAACTTATCATAAATTCTCACCCAAATTCATATTTCAATTAACAGGAAAGATGATTTGAATTATACTAGATGTCTATCTTGATTGATAGGTAAATTAGTTCGACCTAATAAGGTATCAAAAGATGAATTTGAGACTTTGTAAATAAGCTTACTAAGCCTTGTATCAAACTAATAGGCTCAATGAGTCGATAACCCACCACTGGGCTACCTTATACTCCTCTTCCTATATTATCTTTTCTTTTAATAATGAATAATATCACCCAAAGTACTTTCTGTGTAATCTCACTTGAAAAGACTTATTGCATAATTTACATGAGTGTTGTTGTGTCCTTCTACTGAATTAATTTTTTTCTCTATCTAATGATCAAAACTAAAATTTAAAAAATAAATGAAAAAAATTGAATGTCATTTAAATTATTTGATACAATCATTTATTTTTAAACTTTTAATTCTACATAAATGAGTGCTATTATGATCCTCCCAGTACTGTTATAATATTTTATATATGTATGTAATAACTAAAATTAAGGTAATATAAATGATGAATATTCAATAATCATTTAAATCATTCCATATAATATCCACAATCATTTTCAAACCTCTGACATTAACAGCTTGGTAGATATAAGAACCAAAGTACTAAAAAAAAAACATGGAAGCTCTCAATCTACATGTGTAAAGTCAAGAAATTACCTGGAACAAATCGCCAATATTGACGATGAGAGCCTCAAGGTTAGGTTTGACAGAGATCCATTTGCCATCCTTGACAAGTTGTAAGCCACCGACTTGATCTTGACACAAAATCATGAGGAAATCGCTGTAAGTGTGCGGCATCAAGTCGAAGACGTGCGAGTATTTCGGGCACGGAGGGTATCTGTTCATGCGCAGATAGCAAGTGCTCGGCAAACAGTTTTGTTTTAAGAAGGTTGATTCATCGCCCATTCTTTCTACTAATATATTGGCCAATCTTTTAGCTAACTCTGATACTTCCTCTGCAAATCTCTTTGTTACTGAGCTGAAGACAAATACATATTGATAAAATGAGAAGTTAGAAGAAAGGTATGATACATATGTATATGCGGGGTTGCAGGAGGTTGGCCGCTACAGACAAGGTCACCGGAGGTGGACCGGTGCCTGAGGGCGGCCGGGGGAATGTCGGCATAGAAGGAGCAGGCAGGACTGGTAGATAATTTTCACACTAGTTTGACGATGTGTATGTAGACCTATCCCTATATGGTGTCACACATAGGGGGTTGCCGGAGGTGGGCCGGTGCAGAGTTCGCCGGTGGTAGACATGTGCTTGTAGGCGGCTGGGGCACAACACCACGGTAAGGGCCGGGGTGGGATTTTCTTGAAACGGTAAATGAAATTTCATATATCATGTTTGACTTTGTTAAAATTACTACTGTCTGCCTTAGATACGAAAATAGTAATGAACAAAATTTTGTGAAATGCCTGAAGTAAAATTCTATCATAATTTTTGGCATTTCATCTAAATCATGAACGTATTAGTATTTTATTTTATTATTAAGGTAAATCAACATAAAATTCTAATTCACATATTCTCATTTACTCATCTATTATTTCTCCTAATTCTTGTGTGGATTTCATCATTTTTAAGATAAATATTGCCTTTACAATATATATTAGAAATTCTATGGATGCCATTGAAATATGTATTTGTTAATATACTTTAAATTTGTAATATAATTTAATAAAATTTTAACATGTTGTTACGAGTTTCACATTAGAGAAGCAGCTCCACAATAACTGCTTTATAAGTTAGGGGGATTCTCCTCCCTCACGGTATACCTTTTGGGAGTGGCTCAGGCCCCAACAGCTTATACTCATAACAATGGTACTCTAATTGAGACCAGCCCCAATCCGAAGAAGGCCTATCTGTTGAGAGCTCTAATCAAAAATAGCTACCTGCGAAGGATATGACTTGCCGCCAGTGCACCGGCGTGGAATGAAATGTCGCAGAGTGAAAGCCGTCAAGTGAAGTGCCGTAAAGTACAGCCATCAAAATATATGGCTGTCAAAGAGGGGAAGAATATTCCACATCAATGAGGCAATTCCACAATGGCTGCCCTATAAATCGAAAAAATTCTCCTCCTCGGATCCCAACAACTTGTGCTCGTAACACAGGGTTTGTTTTTTCTTTGCTCACCCAATAGATTTATTACACTTTGAAAGTAGAATGTCACCTCGCTTCCATCAATTCAAATTTCACCCTAGATGGAAGTCGCCTACATGCAAAAGCAAAACTCAAATCGATTTTGGGGTTATGTCAACAGTTGAAAGCAAAATCAAAATTCAAGATTTCACAGCTGATTTTTCTACTATCAACCCCTAATTGGTCAGGTGTAACCAAATATGAATAAATATATAAACCTGGTTATATATATAAACTTAGTTAATCTCACTTTTTATAATAAATATTTTCAGGTGATATTTATTTACAATCATTATTTTACAACTAAATAAAAATATATAAATAAAATAAAAAAAAATATTATCAATAATATTTATTTTTAACAAATTTTTCAACCAGATATGCTCTTGTAGTGAGTGATGAACATACTTCTATGGTTGGGTACATGTTATAATAATGGCAGAAGCATGGCTAAGCATGATAAGTTTTATGGTTTGTTCTCTTGTTTAAG
The DNA here is from genome assembly GCA_033239525.1 of Nepenthes gracilis. Taxonomy (NCBI): domain Eukaryota; kingdom Viridiplantae; phylum Streptophyta; class Magnoliopsida; order Caryophyllales; family Nepenthaceae; genus Nepenthes; species Nepenthes gracilis. The sequence goes on along the minus strand of BSYO01000038.1, from coordinate 2,264,997 downwards.
GTTATTGGCCCCTAGGTTTGCCACCCACTTGTTGGGACTTTTATATGTACAATCGTTTACCATCTATAATACTTACCGAAAAAAATACAAAAAATTGTGAACTGAACTACGAAACCAATAATAATCATATAAAACATTTCTGTGAAACTATACCACCATATAAGATTAACATCCATCGTAAGAGTTTGATCTTTTTGATAAAAGATTGAGGATATGGTCGACTTATTAATGAGAGCAAGCATAGTGGAGATAAGCACTAGGTGGCCTGGAGTTGGCTCAGCATCAGCTAATTGGTACCGATCTTCTCACCTAAAACCTAATTTAGGGTTTTTATCCTTTTTTAGAGGGGTTGATTCAACATTTTTTAATTACAATCAATTAATATTAAATAGTTAATATTTTTCTTTTAGTATCCATTTTTTAAGAAGAAAAAAATAATATAGTCATTTGATTAATATCAAATAACTTTAATTAAGAAGAGAGAAATCAATAATTTTTTAAAATGGTAGTATCCTTGAATCTATCTCTAACCAAAGCTAAAAAGAAAGAGAGCACTATCAGAATCTAAACAAATGGTAAACTTATATAAATATTTATATATTATTATATTAATATAAATAAATTGATGGGAGATAACCTTATAAAAATTTAAGTCGTATTTTCTTGGGGCTTCCTTCGAGAAAATGAGTAGAAAGTAATTAAATCATATAAGTAGAAAATTTACCTGAATGAGGTAATGCCACCGAAATAAGGAATCTCAATCAAAGAAATATGAAAAGCCTCAGACCAAGATAACTGCTGTAGACAGGTGGCTGTCGGCGTTCCCCACCGATAACTTCCGAGAGACATCACATCCACCCCTGCCGCCGCCACCGCCTTCTCCTCCTTCCTGTAAAACGGCTCCCTAAAAACCCTCACTTGTTCCCTCCTCATTCCTTCCAATATCTCCCCAGATATTCCGTGGTTAACCACCTGGAAAAATCCCCACTCCTTCGACGCTACCTCCATCTCTCTCTTGCACTCTTCTCTATCCACCCCATCTCCCTCCCTCAGCCATTGGAGATCGATCAGAGGCAGTTCTGCTTCCTCAACGGCCACAAAATCCATATCGTGTTGCTTTGATACTTCTTTCATGGAATCATAGTTTTCGAAGAGTTCTTTGTATGTCTCTTCGAATGGTGGCTCGGACTCCATCATCGTAAGCTGATCAGACAAGATTGATCTATATTAGAGACAGAAAATATGGAGAGAAGAGCAAAATACAAAGGCTTAGATCGCCATGATATATATTTTGTTTTCATTTGCAAATAATACGAAGATGAGAGGTTCTAAAATACCTGCCTACCATATCAACTTTTTATCATAGGATATTAGAGAATTAGGTGTGCACATATTTAATTTTATATTGAATAAATATTATTTTAATATATCTTATTATGTTGGAAAAACTCTCTATATTGAAAATTGGCAAGCATCAAAACTTAAGAATTGAAGAGAGTTAATACTGGTACTCATTTCATGTACTGTCTGTATATAGAAGGACGTGACTTTATCATATTAGGTTACGGATTTGGTGAATCTCTGTCTCTGAGCTATTTATTTTTAATAGCTAATGATTATTTAATTATTTTTTTTAAATTAAAAATAATTAAATTTATTTATTTTAAAATAATTAAATTATAATCATCTATTTAAAATAAATAATAAAATAATAAATTATTTTATCATTTTAAAAAATTGAGCTCCTCTAACTCCATTAGTTTACTGTCAAAAAAGCTAAAAAATAACTGCCTTTTTTTTGTGGTAAATAACCATTTTTTCTGGGCAAATTTTTGGTAAAGTACTTGTAACGTGTGAGTAAAGGTATTATTTTTTACACAATACATCTGCATGGGATAACTCGCTAATAATGTTTTGAGATGTATAATTCTTAATATTATATATATTTAGAGTTATCTTAAACATAATCTTTATATAGTCTTGACTTTTATCAAAATAATTAAAAAAAAAAGGAAATCCCATATAATTTATAGGTGGAATTTAAATAAGATTCAAAAAGTCTTATGTATAACAGATAATGTTAAATTATCAATCAATATAAAATATATTTTATATTATTATAAAATTATAACATGTCACTATATGGACTTATATATCTAATATTTATAGATATTTTATTAATATTTTTCTAACAAATTATATTTTACAAAATAGATTTTATAACTTATATATTTAATAATAATATATATATTAATATGACTTTGATTTATATTAGGTTTTTTTATATTTTATGTAGTTGGCAGTGAAAATGGTAGGCTTTTAATAATTAATATTAATTAATTAATTATTTATTTATTTTTTTACGGGTAAAGGGGGATTAAGGGGACTCTATCTTTTTAAAAAATGAAGATTTTTTTCTTTTTAATTTAAGTTGTTTATTTTTTAAATAAATGATTATAAATTAATTATTTTTTAAAAAATTTAAAATTAGTTAAAATTAATTATTAAATCATAATTATTTATTTAAAAATAAACGGTTCATATTTTTAAAAAAAATTTATCTTTTTAAGAGATAAAGTCTCATAAATTATTAATAAAATAATCTTGTCCAAAATCCACTGGGCCGGTGGTATCCAAGGAATTAATATCGTTATTTTAATTTAAAAAATTAAAGGTTAAAATTTAAATATTAAATAATATTATTTAAATAATAATTATTATTTTCTAAAAATATTAAACTTAATATTTAAATTTTAATATTATAAAAAATTTAAAAATATAATTGACTTTGATATTTTTTTAAAAAAAAAACTTAAATTATATTTATTTCAAAACGGTGGCTGCTACAAAAATGAAATATTCCAAAGCATTCACTTCTGATAAAATTTGAACTAATTGTGCCACAGTTAAACGTTTTTGTCCAATCACTATATAGATATAATATAATATCTCATTCTCAGAGATGGCTCTTGAAATCAATTGCTTTTGTTTTAATATGGTATTAATAGCTATAGTTATTTTTTCAATTTGTCAGTCCTTGACTAGAATTAACTAGTCACATTTAAAAATACAGATTCTATTTATCTTTAAGAGAAGTATAATTCCCATTTGATCTCTTTCTATGCTAATTGCTATAGAAGTGAGGCAATTTCTCTTTTAATTTGAGATTATTTAATTATTAAATATAGTCTGATTAATATTGTAATTTATAATAATTTTTAGTGGTCGATAGCAATTCTAGTTGGTTTTGATGGATTTTGGGTTGAATTGTTCACTTGATTTTATTTTATTTTATTTTTGTGATCTTTCCTTTGCATTTTTTGAATATGTAGGATAATTAATTTTATTTAGATATACATCTTTCTTTTTTTTATCTTAAAATTTAGTATAAATATGATTTATAAATATATATTAAAAAATGATTACTTATCAAAAAAAAAAAAAGAAATTAACCAACAACCTAGAAAATTAACATAATAGTAAAACTAATGGTTTAAGAAGGATTTTACACTGTATAATTAATTAAAATAATTATCTTGGGATTAACCTCTCCCAATCTCTGTCTACCTATCAACTCTTCAAATTTCAACAAATAAACAAATAATAAATAAATAAATAAATAAAATGTACGATTCTTTTTCTCTTGGATCTGATGGTCATTATATTAATACTTTGATGGGATACGAGGAAATTTCAAAGAGATAAAATAATTAGAAAAATAGTTTCAAGGGGGGTGAAATACTGCAAAAATAAATAATTTTACTAGAAATTTTTCATATAATTTATTTATATTTTTCAAACATCTAAATATATAAAAATACTTTTCTCTTAATTATTTTATTTTGAAACATATTTTGTTAGAACTAAACCAACTATAAAAGAAAAAATTACAACATATATATTACTATTCACTAAATTAGTATTATTTACTTACCAAAAAAATATTTTATGAATATTATTAAGGGAACATTCCCTTAATAATCTAGATGGTGTAACTCAATGATATAATATGAATATCATCCATTTAGATAAATTTTTAGACTTATATAAAAATAAATAGATAAATAAATATTATATTATTTAAAAATATTCTTAAAATATTTGTCTTACTACATATTAAAAGTCCACAAATAAGTCCATAAAGGATTGTTGAGCACCTAAGGCTTACAAGAATTGACTAGTCTTACACATCATGACAAAATTATGATAGGTCATCCATGACATATAGGACAATAAAAAATCTCAGCTCGTGACTTCTTTCTGAAAGACTCGTGGAGAAACGCACATTTGGAAGGAAAAGTGAAGGTTTGGCCTTTGAAGACATGGAAAAGCCCTATTTTGGGGCGGTATTGTTTACTTGATTTGCATATATATATATATATATATATATATATTTATTTATTTATTTATTTATTCTGATGTAATAGTTAAAATTTGGTCGGTATCTTGGAGTTGACGATGACTTGAACATTCAACATATTACATTAAAATATTTTTAAAGTTGTTTAAATTACAAAAGAATTGATATTACAGTCATCTATCATATTAGCACAGTAAATATATCATCTCAGAAAGAGATTTAATATTTTAATATCTATTATTTTGTTGCTGTTATTTTTCACGATATCCCTAGGAGAGTTGAAATAATCGACTATTAAACTACCATTCATGAAGTATTGAACTTGTTCTGCAAAATTTATATAATATTAATCCCGTTTTAATATTTTGATTCTCATTTATCTGGTTTTAAGTTATCGAGTGAACGCTTGATAATGAATTTATGCTCATTAATAATATAAAAAATAAAAAGTATGAAATCAAATTGATAATTACTTGATCAAAAGTCATATAATAATATCATATCAAATGACCAAGCAAACTTAATCTCTTGGGTGTTGGTTTAATAATAAGTTTACATGCTAACTCCTTTAATTATAGTAATTTTTAACTTTTAAAGTGAATTATTCACATGTCTAAAAAGTACGACCTATGTAAATATCGACCTAATTTGATCTAATTAAAAACCTATTTGGCTATGTAATGTGAGAAATCTTAAGTTTGCATAATATTTAACTTTTAAATCTTGCTAGAAATTGAAAACTTGGGTAAATGACAAACTATAAAATGTTGGAAAAAAATCACATCTAATTGGAGAACGAAATTATTAAAACATATATATATATATATATACAAGTTAATGAAATAAGTTTTTAGGTAGTGAAAAATTATAGAATAACTTTATTATCATAATAATAATAAATTACAAATGATGCGAACAATGTTGGCTTTCAAACCTGGTCCAAAGCCTCCATGGAGTAATCCAATTCCTCCATTGCTATCTTTAAAGTAGATGTGCAGTCGATCAATTTTAAGAACTGCATAATAAGATAAGTGAATAAACATGCAATTATCTCTTTAGAATTCATGCAATTATCATAGAAATTGTATTTCTTCTTACAAATTTAGGGTCTAAATTTGGAGAAATCCTCTTGAATTTGCACTAGAAAAGACTTTAAATGAGTTTTAAACAAACAACATACGTATAGAGAAGATAAACTAAAGATCAAAATGATAAACTTGTTAAAGAAAATACACCTTAACTTACATGATAGATGTATAGGGAGAGGAGAGACAAAGAGAGAGAGAGAGATAGAGAGAGAGGTAACTTGTGACATCGGAAGAATGAATGAGGGTTGATAGTTTTATAGAGGAGGTGACATCTTCCTTCTTGATTAATGATCATATGTGATTGCGAGTTTATGATTAAAAGAAAGAACACGCGTCCATATGTTCTACCGATCACTGACTGCTTATTTTAATAGAAAAATATTATTTATCTTACTTACTTATAATTCAACAGTAACTTACTTTCTATATATAGTGCTTATTTTATTTTAAAAAAAAAAATTAAATGACCCCACATATAGAAAAAAAGTTATAGTTGAATTATAGATAAATGAAATAAGTAATGTTGATATTTTTTCATTATTTTTTGACATTTTTTAGTACAGTAGATGAGTTGATATTGCATCCGTATACATTCCCCCCTTTTTGGTAATGTATAGTCACCGCTAGTACAATAGTACAATTATTTTGTTGTGACACAAAAGTTACCAATTTATATTATTATAAATTTTTTTAAAAATATAAATAAAATTGTAAATATTTAATATCTTTTGATCGGATTTGATTTTAAATTATCAGCCATTTTTTTAGAGAAAAGAGATAAAGGGAGAAAGAGAAAGTGGCCTTTTCAAACGGTGTGAAGTGATCCAAGTCCTCCAATTCTAGCCAATTGCAATGAATGCCCTTTCATTTGGTTCTCATTCATCCAAGTCCTCCATTAATTATAAGATTTCGGTAGGGCACTCCTCAAATGAAGGTGACAATTAACTGTATGACTTAATTCTTAAAGCATTGCAGAACAAAAGATACCCAAAAAAAAAAAAAAAAAAAGAAACAAAATTCTTCTCTCTTTAATGGAAAAAATATTTCTAAAACAATTTAGTTGTTCTAAATATTCTTAGTAAATCAGAATAAAATTGAATTTAGGTTAACCACTGATTGAGTTTAGATAAAAATTTATGATCAGTAAAACAGATTAAGATGGACAAAGCTAGATCCTCTGGGCTTAGAAATCTTAATTGTACTTACCCATAAGTCAAACCGAGCAAATGCAAATCTATTTATGAATATTATTTTATTCTTAATATGTTTATTTAAAAATTTATATTTGTATATAAAATATTTGGGAATATATAATATTTTAAAATTATAATATTTAGGATCAAATATTACGTTAGTGTATATTATCATCAATAATTTTAAATAAAAAGTTATTAATTATACAATAACATAATCTATTAAATTTTTTAAAAAACTTGGTATTTATTTAAAATTATAATTTTTAATTTTTATTTATAAATTATAAGGTTATTAAAATAATTTTCAATCGATTTAAAAATAATTATATAATAAAAATTTAAAGGAAGATTGAATTTTAAAATCAAGCTTGGCATTTAATATGCGCCCAAGCCGCACTTATATGTATCTCAAATAGAAGCAGCATGCTTTATGTGCACCTCTGCGGTGTTGAAGCACATTTTAGACAAATTGTGTGACACATGATATATATTTTTGTAGTACTCGTACGCAATTTAAATAAAATGTTTGCGCCTGAGGTTGTGAGCAACACCTAAACCATGCTTGTCGGATGCTCATGTACCAATTTGTTTATATAAACTATGTATGCACTATTTTGGATCATTTTTACATGAAACAAAGAAAAAAAAATAAAGAGAAAGAAAGAAAAGAAGAAAGAGGAAAAGAATTAATAATATTTTAAAATTTTATCTCATCACATTTATTAGATCAAAAGGTTAAATCAAATATTATAAACATGTTTTTTAGCCTATTTGTGAATATTTTAATTTGATATACATATCTGTAACTTTTTAACTTATTCATTTTGAATATTATACATATAGTTTTCATTGAAAGTTTTGAGATTTGTTTAAACTTCACTAAGTATTTAAGGTTTTTGTTCATTTCATGCAAAATAAATAAATATTTAAAATATTATGTCTGTATACACAAATATTTATAAAATAAAAGTTATAAAATCATGTATTTAGGACTTGTATATGATAATTTATACATATATTTTGGATTAGACTCTTTTTTTGTAATTTGATTTAATATTTATACTTTTTCACAAGATAAATAAATTTATAATTCTTTTATAAACATGAAATGTTTTAAACCTTTTGTTATAGTATCTCTCAATTTGGTATATTTTTAAGAATTATTATAAAAAATTAAATAAAATAATATATTTAAATATCCTAATATATATCAGATAAAATTAAAGACTACACCTACCTCATGGGTGATAAAAGAATATGATATTTAACCCCATTTATAGAGAGTGATATATAGACGGTTTGCATACATGTCTAAATAGTACTTTTTTTAGCTTAAAATTACCGATAACATGTTAAGCCCTTCCTCAAAATTAATTTTTTGTTCTTGATTCTCTGTTTTAGCTTGTTTTGAATTTTTGGGATTTCTTACGGATGATTTGATTTTAGATTTTGGACTTTAGACATTTAAGCCTTTGGATAATTTTATACTTTAGATTATTGAGTATTTGTACATGAATTATAAATTTTAAGTACAAAATCATGTTTAACTATTGGCATTTAGATATTTGATTTTCGGACGTTTGACATATTTAGATTATTTAATATATTAAACTTTATACGTGTTTTATGACATTTGTTCCTTCGTTTTATTTTGTTGACATGTATTTTGTTATTATGTGCACATAATTGTAAAATTTTAGGTTCTTGATTTTATAATGTTTCTAACCCTTTCAAATTAAAAGGCTTAAAGACCAATAGAATTTCAGACAATTGATATGTAAAAATTTAATTATTTTATATTTTGTATTTGAGTTTCTCTTTTTTTTTTTTTTTTTTGGAGGGACTAGTGTATATATTATTATCTATAGTTTGTATTATTTGAGATTATTACCTAATTTGTTATATTGGGTCTATACAATTTTAAAATATTTTAGTAGTATGAATGTTCATATTGGTTTTTTCTCGTTATTTTTGGATGTTTGAAAGTTGTCATTCCTTACAAATAGGTTTAGATAAGTAGATCATTAAATTATTATTTTGAATACTGGATAAGGTAGTTTAATTTGAATCCTTGTCTACTATCAAGTGTCACAAATATTATATTTTGTTAGTTTTGATGTTACTCAAGTACAACTCGATTAATTGGTTCATTAGGCTTGTATTCATGTAAAATGATGAACAAAATCATATTCTTTTTTTTTTGTAAGTAAGTAAAATTATATTAAAATAAAAGAATTTACAAAACCTATATTTTATCTCCAAATGTTTTGTCGATTTGAAATTGAAATATAGACATTAAGGTATACCCCGAATACTATGGAACAAGTCATAAAACCAAAGTAAAAGAAAACAAAAGGAAACGGTGATCCACACCAGACATCCCAATAGAAGCTATATAGGACATGACAACCCACGGGCTGCAAGTTCCACTCGGTCTATATTGAAACTTCCTCAGACTTATATGCTTCCTCAGCTAAGAAAAAAACTTGTAACGACAATGAGTCCTCGTTCAAAGGCAACTCGTAGTTGTCAATCACCAATCTTAGATGAGAACAACTGTACCAACCACGGGCTTTAACGGCATTCCTAAGATCCCATGAACAACAAGCCACGAATTCGGGCAAAATGCCCAAAACCGTCCCAAATGCACCAAATTGGCAACCAAGACAATAATAAAGCATTCTGTCCCGAATGCAACTTTTTTTCAGATAAAATCCATACCGACAAGTAGCACCATATCGGCTTACACTGAGTAACAACAAAAGACTGAAACCAAAATAAACATCAAACCGAGCAGAAGGCAAAGGAACGACCAAAGGTTTCCGTACCGGCGAGAAAGAAATCATATTCAAATTTATTTAATTATATATTTACCTGCTCATAATGAAAGATGTCTTCTTTGATTTTGATGAACTACATATTTAAGAATTTAGGCGTGATAGGTGCCAAAATGTTACGAAGCAAAGGATCAGGTTCTATTTGAGAAAATGGATACCTAGTGATGATGGGCCAGATGAGTAATATTATAGATTGGATGATCTAATGGTAAGATGCGGATCTAACTGAAATAAGAAGGGCTATTGATCAAGGGCATAGCATGACACCCTTTATCCGCTTTATAAATAAGTGTGTTCTAGAGTTTCTAGGAGAGGTCAATAGAAATTGGATCTATAGAATTGATAAGGTGTTTGAAGTCATTAATTGTTCTAAAAAGGAAAAAGTTAAACTGCAGCTTGCAACCTCGATGGGAGAGCAAATAGATGGTGAGCAACTCAATGGAGAATTCTAGGTGAGGAGAATGAAGAAATTTTATAGAATGTCTTTTTTGAGACATTATGGAGAAATTCTTTCCCATAAGTATCCATGAGTTAATGAAGATGAATTTAATCGCTTAAAGCAAGATAATCAAATGGTGGCCGAGTACAATATGAAATTCATGGAGTTATCTCGAGTTGCGCTGCATATTATGATAGATGAGGCTTGGAGGACTTAGAAAGTTTTTGCAAGGTTTCTAAGATTCAATTAGGAATCAGTTGGTACTACTCCAACTAAGGATTTGCATTGGAGTGCTTGATTGAGCTACACTTATTAAGCAGAAGCAAGAAAAAGTATGGTTATTTTAGAAGATGTCATCACTAAATGTCAAAGCTGAGAACCCTAATTTAAATTTGAGGCATTGGAGAAGGTCATGGTGATTGGAGTCAAATCTTTGCCAACGAAGCCGTAATGCCCCAAGTCGGTATATGAGCGTTGCAACAAGCACCGCACAGGGATACAATACAACTAGCAAGTAGGGCTTGTTTAATTATGGTAAAATTATCTATATGATGAAAGATTTCCCATTTCCTCCAAAGCATATGAAGAAAAAACTTACTATTTTTGGAAAACTTTTGTAGCAACAACAAAAGGCGCAAGAGTGATTCAATCGGTGATTGAAAGTATCATGACTTATGTAATAAATGATATCGTGTCTATACATTTATTTGTGGCCCTTAGATTTATTTATATTTTACATGTAACCCCTCAAATTTTAAATTTTACCTTAGTGGTATTGACTTCAATAAGTCCTTATTGGCAATATCATGTACCCCCAATACTCGATTTGGGTCAATGAGTTTAAACTATTGGTAAACCTATTTTTACTTGATATGCTAGAATTTGATATTATTTTAGAGATAGAGTGGTTGTCATATTACCACGCGAGTATGAATTATTTTAACATGGCAATATTGTTTGGTATTATGGGATATGAATCTTTTGAATTCCAATGGAACATCAGAAAGGAATCGTTTAGATTGATATTGGCTCTACATGTAATCTATTTGATTAGAGATGGGTGCTAATTTTATTTGGTTTGTGTCACTACTATCGAAAGTCATAGTGTATCTATTAAATAAATTCTAATAGTGTGTGGATTTGATAATGTATTTTCGAATGAGTTACCTGATTTGCTTTCAAATTGAGAAATTGAATTTTCCATTAATGTGATGTCAGGACCTGCATCGATCTTAAAGACTCCTTATAAGATGGCCCCATCTAAATTGAAGGAGTTAAAGTGGTAGTTGTAGGAATAGTTAGGGAAGGAATTTATTCCACCAACTATATCACCATGGGGAGCACCAGTACTCCTTATAAAGAACAATAATAAATCGATGAGATTATATATCGATTATAGAATATTGAATAAGATTATAATCAAGAATAAACATCCTCTACCGAGGATTGACATTCTATTCAATCAATTGTAATTTACGTAGGTTTTTTTCAAGATAGATCAAACATTCGAGGTGAAAGAGGACGTTTCGTCCCAAATTATATAATAATATTTTAACCCTGTATAAAAATAGCGGAAGTAGTTAAAAATTAAATATTCAATACACGTAAAGAATAGTTGTATCTAGATGATACGAGTAATACGAGTATAAAAATAACACAACAATAATAATAAAAAGATAAGCCTTTTGGTAATGAATAGAAAACTCAATACCCACGGTAATCGAGAAAAATTATCCGAGCTTTAACGGCCAAGGAAGAAATGCATTATAAAAATTAATTTACAGATCGGGTGGTAACGACGCGCTAACCTAATTGACTTACTCACTTCTTATGATCACTACCAAGGAACCCCTTGGATTTGCCCATGGTAACAAAACCGGATACCTTTTGGTCTTCACGTCAATCTTTCCTCTCGAACCACTTGAATTGTCAAATATGACCGAACTACCTTCTTCGACGTACCGACGTCACTAACGAAGGTAGGAGGCTAGAAGTGACAGATCGATAAAAAAAAGTAGTAAGAAACCGCTAGCACATGAAACACAATAGGAAAAGATCAGTTTTCTCAATTAGAATACGTTCAATGGAGTAGAAAATGATTTTCTCTCAAGTGGGACGGCTCCAAATGCATCAATCGAGAGTTATGGCAACTGATTATAGGTATATATTTATAGAGGGCTCGAAATAACCGTTTAAAAAATTTACCCGTTATCGTAGCACTCGAGCATCGAGAAGGCGTGCAGCGAGTGGCCATGAACAGCTTTTTGCACATGAGCGCAGCAGAGGCGTGCAACGAGTGGGGTGTCTCAGGAATTTGGGCTCGAGTGGCAGGCGAGCTTACGGCAAGCATGGGGCTTCAGGAATCTGGGCTAGAGCAGGTAACGTGCGCACGGCAGACTCGGTGCTCCAGGAACCCAAATCAGACAGCTACGAAAATATGTTGATACAACACTTCGATGAAACACAACCCAATATTAATACATAATTACATATGCTCATGGAATATACCAATTACAAAAATAACCCTAACAATCTCACTCTTTGGCAATTCCGTGACAAAACACATATATAAAAAAATTACAAGTGAAGCACGGGTTCAGACACAACAGAAATAAAACCCATGTATATAAAAATCTACACCTAGTGAGAAATAAAAATAATACAATAAGTAAACGTAAAAATCTGTGCTAGCACCACTATGTCGATACTGTGACTGTCGCACCGGTACTTTAATTGGGGGTGCCTAGTCAAATATGGTTAGTACAAATAGCATAATGTAAAATAAGATAATATGACTATAGTAATAGAAAGAGAAGACAACATACATCATCAAAAGAAATGAAGGAAAGGCAGTAGCAACAAAAATAAAAAAAACTCCCCCTCACAAAAATAACAATATCTCCCCCTCATAGAAATAACAATATCTCCCCCTAACAAAAATAATGCCGTCTCCTCCTATGAAAACTACTCTCCTTAACAAAAATAATATCGTCTCCCCCTATGACAACTACTCCCCCTATCTCCCCCTAAAATAAAAACTACTTTTCTTTTTTATCACAAATGATCAAAGGGTAATAGAGCTCACTTTTCTTGATCCATATTTTCTTACCATGTTTCATTATATTACTTAAATTGGTTACTTGATCACTTAAAAGGTTGATACTATGAATGAGATGCTTTGTCTTTGAGCTTTGCCAAAAATTATTTTGACGTGACGTTACGAGACAGTAGGGATGAATATGGCCTAATAATGTCACACCCATGGCAAGTAGGTACAAATTTAGTGGGTTTGTTCATGATCTTTTGGCTATATGGATTAGGTACAGAATTTGAGCCAAATCTTTTCTCTGCACGTTGAGGCATCGATTGAGAGATTTTAAATATGTTAATATTTTGGTGTGGGACTTTCATGGTGGGAACAAAGATAGTCTTAGGTTACAAGCCGTGTTTGGAAATTCTCTCAACATATCCCAAACCCTTTTTATTTTCAATAACTTTCCCAAGCCCCAATATATGGTTCAATTTTTTAGACCCATTTAAAAATTATTTCAAATCATTTCGAGTAGTCTCAAGATCAAATTCAAGAGTCGTGATTTTTTCAATAAAAGAGCTTTTCAATTGCTCAACTTCTTGAGCTTTTGTATCTAACGTGGATTTAAGAGCTAATTTTTCTTTTTCTCCTTTTGTCAGTTTATACTTTAATGACACATTCATTTTTTTGATCTGTAGACATTCTTTAAACAATTTATCATATGTATCCTGAAAGTCATACAATTCAAACTCTGACTCATTCTTAGAGTTATCGGATAATTTAAGACTATCTTCTAAATGTTCATCGCTTCTACACATCGAGGTCATAAACGCCAAGTACTTGATAGAGCTATCTTCAGTGCATCTTTTAACACCTTCTTCTTTCATCGCTCAATGTTATATTAACTTTTAAGGCTTGACCATGTTAGCATTTAAGATTTGGGCATTCAGTACGATAATGGGCAAAACTTTCACACTCGTGACATTGAACTCTTTGGGTATTTTTCGATTTGTATTCTTTACTATCACGTCGATCTTTCTTATCAAGTTTAAGCGATCTTCTTGAATCCTCATTAGGTTTGTCAGTGGAAGCTTTATTTTTGTCCAGAAATTTTTTAAAATTTCTAACAAATAAGATAAAATCTTCATCGCTATTGAATTCTTCATTGGAGTCCCGATTTCTCTTTTCCCTACTTGATTTTAGAGTAATTGATTTTTACTTCCTTTATTGTGGAAATGTGTACTCATAAGTTTGAAAAAATCTTACAAGTTCTTCAATCTTTATTTTATCAAGGTCTTTGCTTTCTTCAATAATTATGACTTTAGGTCTAAATCGTTTAGTGAGTAATTTAAGAACTTTTCTAACAATTCTATTTTTAGATATTTATTTTCCTAAATTAAACGTAAAATTCACAATATCATTTAATTGTGTATAGAATTCATCAAATGTCTCGTCATCTTTCATTCGTATTTCTTCGAACCTAGAGGTAAGCATTAATAATTTTAAATTTGTAACCAATTTAGTACCTTCGTAGGTAATTTCAAGAATGTCCCAAACTTCTTTGGATGTCTCACACATGGAAAGTCGTTTAAATTCTTTAGGTGACACAATCATAAATATAGCATGTAAACTCTTACTGTTCTAATTGCATGCATCAAGTTTTTCTTTTGACCACAAAGTCAAAACTTTTGGTTCATCACCACTTTTGGGTGGAGTCAACCCAGTTTGGGTACTAGCCTACACGTGCTCATCATCGATTTGAGGAAGGCACTCATCTGAACATTCCAATAGGCATAGTTGCTCCCATTAAAGAAGGAAGGTGCGGAAAGTGATCCACTCATATATACCTAGATCGGGGGTCGCGGATCGGGGTAAGTCTCTGATACCAATTAAAAGAGGACATTTTGTCCCAAATTATATAATAATATTTTGACCCTGTGTAATAATAGCAATTGTAGTAAAAAAATTAAATATTCAATACACGTAAAGAATATTTATATCTAGATGATATGAGCAATATGAGTATAAAAATAAAGTAATAATAATAATAATAAGACAAACTTTTTGGTGATGAAGAAAAACTCGATACCCATGGTAATTGAGAAAAATCATTCGGGTTTCAACGATCAAGAAAGAAATACACTATGAAAATAAACTTATAGACTGGGTGGTAACGACGCGCTAATTTAGTCGACTTACTCCCGTCTTGTGATCCCTACCAAGGAACTCCTTAAATTTGCCCACGACAACGGAACTGGACACCTGTCGATCTTCACGTCAGTCTTTCCTCTCAAGCCACTTAAATGCCAAACACGATCGGATTACCTTCTTCAACATACCGATGTCACCAACAAAGGTAGGAGGCTAGATGTGGCGGATCGATAAATAAAAGTGGTGTAAAAACCGCTAACACATGAAGCATAATGAGAAAAGATCGGTTTTCTCAATTAAAATACTTTTAATGGAGTAGAAAATAATTTTCTCTCAAGTGGGACGGCTCCAAATGCATCAATTAAGAGTTAGGGCAATTGATTATAAGTGTATATTTATATAGGCTCAAAATAACTGTTCAAAAAATTTGCCCGTTGCCGTAACGCTCGAGCGCGTGGTGAGCGCACGGAGGGTTTCGCAGAAAACCCACCCTACCGGCTCTCGAGCATAAAGAAGGCACGCAGCGAGCGGCCATCCACAACTTTTTGTGCTCGAGCGTGGCGGAGGTGTGCAGCAAGCGAGGTGTCTCAGGAATTTGGGCTCGAGCAGCTGGCGAGCTTACGACAGGCATGGGGCTTCGAGAATCTGGGCTCGAGCGGGTGACGTGCGCATGACAGGCTCGGTGCTCCTAAAACCCAGATCGGACAGTTACAAAAATATCTTGATGCAGCACTTCGATGAAACATAATTTGACATCAACACATAATTACATATAGTCACGGAATATATCAATCATAAAAATGACCCTAATACGGGGTATCACTAATTGATGATCAAGTGTGAAGATGTACTTAAGATGAGGTTTAAAATGAGGCATGGTTATTATAAGCTCTTAATAATGTTGTTTGGGTTAACAAATGCCCCTGCTACGGGACCCAATTTTCAGGAGAACGCTTCACCAAATATTACGTCAGTTTAGGCATCAGATTGGTCCACACTTCGGTAACATACCCCTGAGCAAACTGACAGGTGGAGGTCACCAATCATACGCTACTCCACAGTCTGAAGACCAAGTTGGATGATGTAGGGGTCTCTTGGGTCGACGAGGTGCCCTCCGTCCTACGATCATACCGGACGATTTCTAAGGAACCAACTAGCGAGATACCCTTCAGTCTCTGCTATGGGATTGGAACGGTAATTTTGGTTGAGATCGGGCTCCTAAGACTTAGGGTCGAAGCCTTCGATCCACTTGATAACTCACATAAGATCAAAGAACACCAAGACTTGTTGGAGGAAGCTCGCGACGCAGCCAGAATGCGAACAGCAGCCTACTACCAAATAGTCACTCGCTATTACAACAAGAAAGTGAAAGTATGGCAATTCGAAGTTGGAGACCTGGTCTTGCGAAGCATAGAAGCTACGGGTAAGACAACCAATAGGAACAAGTTTTTTTCGAATCGGGAATGCCTATTTCTAGTCTCAGTCATTCTACGGAATGGAGTATACAAGCTTCAAACCCAAACTGGCAAGTTGGTCCTATGAACATGGAACGTGGTTCACCTAAAATGTTACTTCTAGTGAAGGCCCAAGTAGGTCATCTATATGACACGAAGCATGCTTGTAACATTCATTGTAATTAATAGAAGAAAGTTCCTTTTTTCATTTGCATTGAGCCAAACTTTTCTTTTCTTTCTTCTCCATGCAAATGCTTGCTTGTAGGATATTGAAATAAACGATCTAAACCGCCTAAGTCGGGCGGATGTTTGCCCATTCGTAATTAAATCCTAGTCATCCGGGCAGCCCGTAAGCAGTCAAATTAAACGCTGGTCATCCAGGTGGCCTGTAAGTAGTCAAATTAAACCTTGATAATCCAAGCGGTCCGTAAACGGTCGAATTAAACGTTAGTCATCCAGATGGCCCGTAAGTAATCGAACTAAACCTTAGTCAACTAAGTATCCCATTCATGATCTGATTCTAAATCTTATGGGGTTTAAACAACACACGCGACAATCTCCTCCAATAGGAGATAGCATGGTCAGTCTGCGGTCAACAAAGTAGGAGCAAAGTGCTCCGTCAAAAGCTGGCCGCCCCATAGTCATACATGGGCAATGCCACCAGAGCCTCAACTCACGCTCAAGTATAAAATCGACTTGATACAACATCAGAATTCATCTAATGTCTCCTCAAGGACTTAGGTCAATCTAAGAGCACAACATTCGTCTCCAATGTTGCTAGACGACAGGACTACTCATACATAGTATACAAAGCCGACTGGCTAGTATGAAAAGCAAATAGCTAATGAAAGCAAAATCATAGAAACGGGAGCAAGAAAAGCAACAAAGATATAAAAATTTTAGAAAAAAAGTGTGAAAATTTTGAACGGACGAACAGATTTTATAAAGGCATGTAGCCATCGGAGTAAGGTAACGCATCAAAAGGGTGAGCCCATCATTACGGATACGTGTCGCTTCCGAGAGGGTACAGTCGAATCAGATCTTCTGGTGAATTAATTATCGAGATCGCAAATTCACTGCATGTTAACACATGGAAAACTTTTCTCCTACAAGTCCAACAGTATAACAAGTGCGTTGTTCCAATCCATGAAAGTTTTCTGGATTCTGATTGGGACGGTTAACTAATCCAGTCAACGCTCTCTTCAACAAGTTCCCTGGATTCAAACTGGGATGGTCAACAAATCCGGCCAATGCTCATCTTCCTGCTCAGTTCTCCAGATTCTTACTAGGACGGTTAACGAATCTGATCAATGCTCCTCTTCTTGCTCAGTTCTTCGGATTCTTATTAGGACGGTCAATGAATCATGTCAATACTCCTCTTCCTGCTCAATTCTCCAGATTCTTATCAGAATAGTCAACGAATCCGATCAATGCTTCATACAGCTCAATACTCTAGATCTTGGCGTTACGGTCAATAGTCGCAAGCAACGCGACTAGCAGACCAAGAGCCACTACCAGTTTCCTCATCAAGCTGTCTCAGACAAGTTATCCATCTTGGTGCATCTCATCATGAATATATTGGAGGTCGAAGTCTCAAACCATCAGCATAGGGGGCTAGTGATAGGGACACCAGTAACAAGCTGGCCCAAAGGGAGGAAACGATCCAAATTCTCAACGACACATTTCTGCCTGAACGGTCAACGCTGTCGTTGACCAGATGAAGAGCAAGTGGGCAGATAGAGGACCAAGATCAGGACAGCCCATCAAAACCAAGACGGTCAACGCTTTCGTTAATCAGAGAAATGGCCAGTAGACTCGGCTAAGGCCCAAGACGCACACGACCCAAACCTAAATTGGCCCACGTGTCTATTTCCAAGCCATAATGGTCGTCTGCCCTAATTTTTGCATCTCCAAGAAGGCAAGCTTCACTGTAACGATTACCTCCAGAATCAAAGAACATCCCAAAAAGAAGGCGCCAGAATCCATGCACGGTCTGCTGAAAACCCTAACGGTTATAAAATGCAAAAGGAATGGAATTAACCTCTTTGATTGTTACAGCTAGAAAGACGCTCACGCCTACGCATGAAAGGCAACGATGCCCCACAGAAGGCGGACATCCAACCTCACTGCATAATGAATGCAGCTCATGGCCATGGCTATTAAAGGACGTGAAAGCTCACTCCTCAAGGCACACTTTCAATCACGCCTTCTCTTGCCCACAAAAGCTCCCAAGCATTTACAAAGCTTTCAGAAGCTCTCAAATACTCAGCATCCCAACGCTCTTTCTCTCTCTCTGCTACTAATTCCCAGCGAATTTAGTACTTAGAGAATATATTCCTCACGAGCCATAACAATAAAGTCACTCTTCCTACGAGTGCACTCCCACTTATAAATACACTCATTGCATCCATTTCTACATCTCTTGCATCCACCTTCTTATTTCGAAAGCCAATTTACTGACATGAGTATCGGAGTATTTTCGGTGGAAACAAATCTCATCATCACCTGATCTCTTATTTAAAATTGTGGTGTGTAAGACCCAAACCTCAGCGAATGGGGATCGA